>OX246741.1:50106447-50247924 GCA_945910005.1 Isoperla grammatica
AGAGAGGAGAGAGAGAGAGAGAGAGAGAGAGAAAGAGAGGGAGAGAGAGAGAGATTGATTGACTGATTGAAGCTTTATTTCAACTGACAAGAAGACCATAGAATATGTTATTACATTAACCAGCGTTATACAGACCTGTAAGTCACCTTGCTGCTGCCGCGCGGTTGATCCGCTAGTGTGTCACCTCAGACTGTCCGCGGATAGTCAGCGGTCGATCCGCCGCGGACGGTCCGCTTGGTTGATCCGCTAGTGTGTCACCTCAGACTGTCCGCGGATAGTCAGCGGTCGATCCGCCGCGGACGGTCCGCGCGGTTGATCCGCTAGTGTGTCAACTCAGACTGTCCGCGGATAGTCAGCGGTCGATCCGCCGCGGACGGTCCGCGCGGTTGATCCGCTAATGTGTTAACTCAGACTGTCCGCGGATAGTCAGCGATCGATCCACCGCGGACGGTCCGCGCGGTTGATCCGCTAGTGTGTCACCTCAGACTGTCCGCGGCTAGTCTTAGTCTTGACTCGGTACTCGTCCGTGCAACAGATAGTTCGCACTTAACACATCCTCTGAAGACGTTTAGCTGTAAAGCAAGAAGAGTAAAACAAAATATAAGCATTAGCTTTATTGAAACCATTATATATTTAGATATATAGAACGGCAGAAACCCACGTACATGTTTACGCTTGATTAAAGTCGATCGATGAAGTGAACTACCCATTCAATACAACAACTAAACTATTCAAATTAAATGGACATGAAAAAATACTTTTTTTTATTCTAAATTATGAATTTCAAGAATTATTACATGTGAGTAGCATTTAATACAGAACGTCTTGAAATTATATATTTTTTTTTATTAATAAAGTATATTTATAGTTTCTAATTTGAGTAGATTTGAGATAAAATTGACACACCAGCGCAAATATCTCGAAAACGGATTGCGTTCAACCATCTTTTTCAAACGTATTCACGTTAGTCATTAAGTTATCTACATTTAGGACGACAATTTGTTACAATATATTACTTTTTGAAGGTGCTACGCAAAGTTATACGATTGAAAGTGTAGGTTTTTGTTCAGTTACAATGTATAACATTGGGAATTCCAACGCATTTCAACACTCAATAAATAAAAAACTAATAGCGGTAGGTGCATATTTTTTTCTACAGTATTCACAAGCTTAATCTCAACTTGCAGTACATACAATTTGAATGATTTATATTACATGTGCAGTTATCATCGATCGACTTTAAACGATTTAGCATCAATATTTTATTTTTCAAATTAATATATTCTTACACAAAAACAGTCTGTTGAAGTTATAGTTTTCTTTTTAAATAAATTTCATCACAATAACGAATTCGTGTTAAACTGTTACTGTTCACATGTAGGGGGAGTGGGGGGCAAAACGGGGTCTTCCAGTTTGCTTCTACATGCGGTGGTGCACTCTAGCGTTGAATGTCACAACTTTTTCAGCCAGCCTCATCGCTCACTGGGCAAACAATAAATATTTCATTTTCCACGGTTACCAATGTTGTGATCCGATTTTCTAATTTTAACCAAAATGCTTATTAAATAAGAACATTTAAAGGTGAGTTTATATCTAAAAAATACTTCATTTATCAAAATATTTAATTTTGTTATACTTGTGTACAGTTTTATCTATTTTAATAGTCAATTGAATATTCATCATAAATATAATATACATGCAATTATTAATATCGAATCATAAATTTGACAGTTGGGGCAAAACGGTGGGGGCAATATGGTGTTAGCCCATACCTTACATTTTTGTTATTTGTTGAATAACTTGCTAAAAATTAAACTTGTGAAACGAAAGCTCAATTTGAAGGAGAAGCCCAAACAACCAACCACAAAGAAAATAAAGGCAAGTATGAAGATGTCATCGAAGCAACAACGGGTAAAAAAAAAATTCAGTGGCGGAAGCAGACGCCGAGTGTCTCTACTGTGCCGAGCTTTATTATACATCTTCCGAGGAGTGGATTTGCTGTCTAACTTGCTCATCATGGGCCCATTGCTCATGCGCTGGTAAAGAACACATTATGTTTGTAAAGTGTGTAATGATTGAATGTTAAAAAATGAGTTTTCAGTAAACCCCATTTTGCCCCAGATCAAACCCCATTTTGCCCCGGGGTAGGGGCATAATGGGGTAAATACCATATTTTGTTAATTAATTCAAAACTTTTTTAGTATCACATATTTTTCTGCAAAATGTTGTTTATGGTTTGCTTACAATGTAAAGTACATATACAAAAAATGTAATTTTCCAAAACCAAGATTTGACTATTCTACATCATTTAAAAGCTTAAGTACCCCGTAATGCCCCCCCCTCCCATTCTTACTCATTCTTACAGCTAGCAAGTAGTTTTCCGGAAAGTGAATGTAAAATGTAATATTGTGTGCGTGGATTAAACAACGAAATATGTCTTTTTAATTTTTTTAATTTTTTAACATTTGAAATAGTAAAGGAATATTAAAAGCTTACACCTCACCCGTATCGTTTTATTAACATAGTTAAATACGAACAATGCGGTTTGACTAGTGTGTTAATAACTTCAGTTAGTAGTGCATTTAACATGTATTTTAACTATGCGTGCAATTCTTTTGAATTCGGCTTGATAATAATGACACAGTTGTGTAACTTGTAAGTCCATACCTAACAAAGATTTCAATTAGTAAAAGTGGTTGAATGACCCTCCAAAGAAGTTAACAAGCACACTTTTATAGTCTTTTAAAAGAATATGAAGGAACGGAATAAGGTCCCCCGGGCTAAATCAAAAGTTTCGTCAGAACGCGTGACTGTAAACACGGCTTTATAATGACGTAGAAAGTTTTTCTCGGAGCGGGGAATTATTTAATTATGATGAAATCGCGGCTGGATTTTATTTCGTTCTGATATTCTGGGCACCTCCACCAAATTGATCCCAACAATTTTATTATCATTATTATTATTATTATTATTATTATTATTATTATTATTATTATTATTATTATTATTATTATTATTATTATTATTATTATTATTATTATTATTATTATTATTATTATTATTATTATTATTTTTATTATTATTATTATTATTATAATTATTATTATTATTATTATTATTTTTATTATTATTATTATTATTATTATTATTATTATTATTATTATTATTATTATTATTATTATTATTATTATTATTAATATTATTAATTTTATGTTATTATTATTATTATTATTATTATTATTATTATTATTATTATTATTATTATTATTATTATTATTATTATTATTATTATTATTATTATTATTATTATTATTATTATATAAATGTCCCAAAGTTTGTAATGTCAAATGCGCGCAATCAACTGTCATACAGAAAACCAACTCTTTTTAACATAATGGTTAAGTTTATGCCTGACTTTAATGCTAGGATGACTCTAAGTAATTTCAAAATGAAAGCTAGGGATGTTTTAAAGCAAATTTTGAATCAACAGATCCTTTTTTAATTGAGTAATGCAAATGCTGTTTTAATATATATATGTAGTTTTACATTTTAAATGTTTTAGTTTTTAGTTGTAAGTATATGTTATATGGTTATTAGTAGGGGGGTGTGCTGTGCTGGGCACAGCAAATAAATATTGTTTTAATGGCATTGTGAGCTAACCACCACGCGAGCAATGTGCTCATGGTGGTCTTATGCCAAAATAAGTTTACATGTATTTTTGTGTCATTGAAATAAATGAATGAAATAAACAAACAAAAATTATTATTATTATTATTATTATTATTATTATTTTTATTATCATTATTATTATTATTATTTTATTGTTGCAATACATACAAACTCGGTCAAAACCGGCATAAACATGTTGTACGGACACAAATGTCAAGTATTTCCATGTGTTTACCTTATTAAAATCTACTTAGAACTACTTAATATATCTTCTTCTTCTTCTTCTTCTTCTTCTTCTTCTTCTTCTTCTTCTTCTTCTTCTTCTTCTCCTTCTTCTTCTTCTGCTTCTCAAATGCCCACATTTGGCTATACTTCTTAATATATCATTGTCCACATTATTTTTTCCAAACCAACTGTGGATGCTATGTACGGTCGTGTTCGATTTGTACTCATCCCAGCATTCGCTCTTTGTACGGTAGAAACCACGAAAACCACCATCGGGATGGAGAACTTCTTGAAGTCTTCATTCTTCTTAGTTCAAAAATTTTCGCACTATCCTACACGTGTTCAAAATAATTGCTTTTTGCATCTCGATGTATATGTTCGGTTGGAGACCAATTAGTTTAATACTGTCATGGAGTTTACGTGGAACAATGCCATTTGCTGATATAATTAACGGTATAACAGTTACATTATTCTGCTTCCACAACCTTTTTATTTCAATAGATAATTCCTTATATCTGTTTATCTTTTCCCGCCAAGTTGTATCTACATTGTGGCATAAAGGGACGGCAACATCAATTAAAATCGTTTCTTGTTTCTTCTTGTCAATAAATATAATATCCGGTCTATTGTGATGTATGGTTTGGTCTGTAATAACTGCCCGGTCGTAATATAATTTGTAGTCTTTACTATCTAATACCTTTTCAGGCTTGTATTTGTAATACGCAGTGGTTGTGTTTATAAGTTTTTTTTTTTTTTTTTTTTTATTTATGACTCCAAGAACCCACAAAGCCAAGACTTGGCTTAACTGTGGTACATAATAAAAAATATTATACATAGTGACAGAACAGAACAGAAAACGGAACATGTATTTACAATAACAAAATAATGTATAGAACTAAATACTTGAAACTACTAAGAAAGTGAACTTTACAAAAATCAATACAAATGCAGAATTAACTTGTTTACAGTAATTAAAATATAAACGGAACATTCACAGTAAAAAGGTGTCAGAAAGTAGATGTGTTTTTAGTTCAGATTTAATTTTAGAAATAGACGACAGGGTTTTGAGTGAGGATGGTAGCATATTAAATATAGTTGGCACAGAATAAGACAAAGAGCGTTGGCCATATTTGTTAGTATAATTAGGAACTTGTAAGGTGCCCGCCACTTTGAGCCTTGTCTCCTTACAGGTGTCCATAGGGATCTTAAAATCCGGTTTAAAATAAAAGTACAACAAAAATCTATATACGAATAAAGAATAAATTGGCAGTATATTACAAAATGAAAATATTTGTTTTCTAGAAAGTGTAGTATCGATTTTGATGTCGCATATTACCATTTTTAGCATTCTAACTTGTAGGTCTTCAACCCTTTGCGTATGGCACCGCGAAGCATTGCCCCAAGCTAGAATGCCATATAAAATTAATGATTCGGCCATAGATTGATAAACGGCTCTAAATAATGTAAAGGGCAGAATATATTTAAGTGCATACAATCGAGAAGAGCATGAGCGTAGTTTATTACATAGTTTATCAATATGATTTCTCCAAGAAAAGTTACGATCAACAATTACGCCCAGGTACTCATACTCGTCCACACATTCTATTTTTAAACTGCAATCACAATATGTCACTTCATCCACATTATGAAGGCAATTAAAATCATGATAAATGATATTTATAGGAAAGTCTCTTTCACGATTATGGGGAGAAGAAATATGTAAAACTTTAGTTTTAGACGAGTTAATTACTAATTCATTATCGTGATTCCAACGCAGAAGGTTATTAAAATCAGTTTGCAACATTTCCTGTGCAATACGAATATCTGAATGCACGGCAAGTAAGACAGTATCGTCAGCATAAGATAAAATAATGCAAAAAATAAGACATTTGGACATAAAATTAACATAAATCAAAAATAGAGTCGGTCCCAAAATAGACCCTTGTGGGACCCCAGAATCACAAGGTCTTTCTTCACTTGATTGGCCGTTTACTTTAACCTGCATAAATCTATTAGTTAAATAATTTTTAAACCAGTCTAACGCAATTCCACGGATGCCAATTGACTCTAAAGCTCGTAATAGTTTCTGATGGTTGAGGGTATCGAATGCTTTACTGAAATCTACAAATAATGCCAAAACTTGCATATTGTCGTTAAGTTTAGAATTGACGTAATTGGAGAACTCTAATAACAGTGTGGAGGTACTCTTTCCTTTTTGAAAACCAAATTGTTTACTATTTATAATCCCGTATTTATTTAAGTATTCGATCAAGTTGTTAGCAACATGTCTTTCCAAAAGTTTCTCAATACTTGGCAATATTGCAATAGGTCTGTAATTAGAGTAAAGCGTATGGTCACCCTTCTTATATATTGGTTTAATTATTGATTTTTTGAGGCGCTTAGGGATGATACCGGTCTCCATCGATTTGTTTATTAACACGACTAGTACAGGAGCAATAGCGTCCTTGACAAATTGCAGGTCTTGAACACGTATCTTATCTACACCTGGCTGTTTATTTACATTAAGTGAGTCGATCATTTCCCTAACAGTTGGAAGAGTAACTGGTTTCATGAAAAACGATTGACTCACTGGGATATTGACATTCTGAGCTCGCTGCACTGTAACAACGTCACAATCATGTTTCAACGTACTTATTTCGTCAACAAATGAATTCACAAAATTGTTTACAACTAGGTTCACATCTACGTCTTTACACAAAAATTTATTGATTACGTCATCAACTGACATTCGTTTCTTTTTTCCAGTGATCTGGTTGATAATTTGCCACGTCTCTTTTAAGTCCCCTCGTGCGTTTAGAATTAACTCGCGATAAAACTTTATCTTTGCTTTGTTTATAGCTTTTGTAACTTTATTCCTGTACGCATTATACTCCGTTCTAAGACGGGTTTTCTTTTCACCAAGGATACAGTTTTTCCAATCTTTAAAAAGTCTATCTCTAACTTTCGTCATAATAACAAGTTCGTCAGACACCCATATTTTGCGAGGTCTATCTCTTGACTTAGGTATTTTATTCCCCCTGAAGATAGAACTGTCATAAGCTTCTGTAAACTGTCTAGATATTATAGTGTATATTTCTTCTGGATCATCGGCATCACAAGCTAAGTTCCAGTTAATATTAGACAAGTTATGCTTTAATTTTCTTTCGTTAAGCGTAATTGCGACAGAGATATTATTGTCATTAGAATGATTATTATGCGTATTAACGTTGATAGACTTTCCTTCTACTTCATAAACACATTATTATTATTATTATTATTATTATTATTATTATTATTATTATTATTATTATTATTATTATTATTATTATTATTATTATTATTATTATTATTATTATTATTATTATTATTATTATTACTCTCATTCACATCGATTACATATAAGCTGTGTATTCTGATTGCTAAGTTTATAATTAGAATTCTAGCTGACGGGATAATACCATAAATAAGACTCCAATGACTTTAAGTTCTTTTCTTTTGACAATATCAGGTAAGTAAAGAGGTTGGCCTACATTTTGCTTCGATCAGTAATTATTTGTTAATTCCAAAATGTGGATACAGTATAATTGTTGAGAACTACACGCTTTGTGTGAATATCATGAAACAGCGGCAACTTTGACATGTAGAATTATAATTACAAGAATTGGCCTAAATTTTTTTTATTTTTTAAACAAGGCATCCACAAATTATTACTTCAACATCAATATAACATATTATTATATTTGTTAGTTTATATGTTAGTATCAGTAACAATGCACATATTTCAGGGGGTGTTTTATGACGTCATGACGACTATAATGTAGGGGGAAATATGTGTTGACATTTGAGTTGTCAATAGAAGACGAATTCTTTCAAAAATTTTGTGATTATTAACATGTATGTATTCTCATTTACGAAGTTTTGTCGAGATTTGTTTGCTTTTGGTAAATAATATAATGATAAGTTATAATTTAATATATTTATAATATAATAATAATATGATAATAATATAATAATGTGCTCTGCACTAAAATGTGATGAACCCTGGAATTATCAAGTGACTGAAAAGCAAGGTTTCACAAATATACTAGGATTAAGAATGTTTGACAAATTACCTACACATATATTAAACATAGTTAAATAATAAACTTTTTGATATATGTCAGAAGTAATAAAATATGTATTTGAACATCAATTGTACAATGAGAAATAATCGTCAACATAAAATATATTGAATATTATGTATATTTAATTGATAGTAATAAATAATAAGTGGAAATGTATGTATGAGACTAATAGAATGTGAAGCTAAATAAACAATCTTGTCTTATCTTAACTTACTATTAAATATTAAACACATCCCTTGCTGGAACTCAAAGAACAGTGAAAGTTCTTTCAAAATCGAACAACATTCTGACTTCATAATAAAAATTACTTACCTTGTTTGTAAAGTAATGACATATGTACAGTATAAAGCTTTTTTAACATATCGTCATCATATTATATGATTTCTAGGCCTAAATCAATAGAGTATGATTGATGATAATATTTTATTTTATTTAAGTAATAAAGGGAAAATACTGAAATAATGTTTTAATGTCATAACTTTGTTAATAAGTTTAATAAGTTCTTTTAATTTATCAATAATCGTCAACTGTCTTTACTTGACACGTATGAGTGAACGAGCGAAAGGCTCGAAAAGAGTGAAGTTTAAGTGGTTATGCCTTAAAAATGACATTTGGTTCCCCAAGTAGAAAACTCACCGCACGCAAATGGACGCATCGTCCGCTTCGTCCGAATTGCTCGATTGCTGCTTGATCACTGCCACGACGGCAGGAAATGAGATCATATTATACAAGTTGTTATCTATTATAAAATGTGTGATCTGCGTAGCAACCAACAAGGTGTGGAGTGGGTTACAATTCTACTTCTTCTTCAAGTACCAATGCCGCTCCTATGTTGATAAGGCTCGGCTTCGTCAATACTGACCAAAGGTTGATCATTTCAACGTATGCAGTCTTCTAAGATATGCGTATAACATAAAAAAAGTATTACATTAAAATGAAATATTCACTTTTGAAAATATCAACATCATTTTCTTAAATTTGCAGACGTTGTTATCGGCAATATTGATTTTTCAATTCACTTCACTTCGAACTAACTTTTGTAAAAAAATACATAATGGTTAAGCAATTTATATTGCGGTTCAAGGACATCGATCTACAGTCTAATGTATATTTAGTTGCATTAGTTTTATTTGTGTTTTGTTTGTCATTGTTTTAATCTACCGGTACTGTTAGTGTATTTGTACAGGTTGAATTAAATAATTATTAAAAGAAACACCGTTAGGGATTACGGAAATGAATACACAATGAATACACAATCTTTAGAATGTAAACAAATTATGTTCTTGAACCGATATGGAAATGGTTAATCACAATTAATTATTTTAACAAAACTAAGTTCGACGTGAAGTAAATTAAAGTAGCAATATTGCCGGTACTGGCGGCTTAAAAATGAAGAATAAAATCTTGTTGGACCTTTTAAAGGTCTATGTTTCAATTTCAAAATAAAACTTGTTTGTTACGCATATTTTAGAAATCTGAAAACGGTGGTATGATCAGACAAACACGACATTCTCATTCATAAGTCAAATGCTGGGATTCAATTCTACTATAAACCAGTGAGCATTGTGAACAACATGTGTGGGTTTCCCGTGAACCGGCTACGTGAGGTACTACTCAATTCAAAAACATATGCATGTACATATATAGAACTGTACATAGCTCACTCACAAAGACACCCACACGCTCACACACCCTCACTTTCACGCACTCTCACTCATTCTCACACGCATACATGATTACACTCACATTCTCACCCACACGCATTCGCATTCACACACCCAAACTGGTAAACACCCACACTTACACTTTCACGCACTCTCACTCATAATCACACGCATACATGATTACACTCACATTCTCAGCCACGCATTCGCATTCACACACCCAAACTGGTAAACACACACACCCACACTTTCACGCACTCTCACTTATAATCACACGCATACATGATTACACTCACATTCTCAGCCACGCATTCGCATTCACACACCCAAACTGGTAAACACACACACCCACACTTTCACGCACTCTCACTTATAATCACACGCATACATGATTACACTCACATTCTCAGCCACGCATTCGCATTCACACACCCAAACTGGTAAACACACACACCCACACTTTCACGCACTCTCACTTATAATCACACGCATACATGATTACACTCACATTCTCAGCCACGCATTCGCATTCACACACCCAAACTGGTAAACACACACACACCCACACTTATACGCACTCTCACTCAAAATCACACGCATACATGATTACACTCACATTCTCAGCCACGCATTCGCATTCACACACCCAAACTGGTAAACACACACACTTACACTTTCACGCACTCTCACTCATAATCACACGCATACATGATTACACTCACATTCTCAGCCACGCATTCGCATTCACACACCCAAACTGGTAAACACACAAACCCACACTTATACGCACTCTCACTCATAATTACACGCACTCTCACTCATAATTACACGCACTCTCACCCATAATCACACGCATACATGAATACACTCACATTCTCAGCCACGCATTCGCATTCACACACCCAAACTAGTAAACACACACACACCCACACTTTCACGCACTCTCACTCAAAATCACACGCATACATGATTAACCTCACATTCTCACCCACACGTATTCGCATTCACACCCCCAAACTGGTAAACACACACACACACACACACACACTTTCACGCACTCTCACTCATAATCACACGCATACATGATTACACTCACATTCTCACCCACACGCATTCGCATTCACACCCCCAAACTGGTAAACACACACACCCACACTTTCACGCACTCTCACTCATAATCACACGCACTCTCACTCATAATCACACGCATACATGATTACACTCACATTCTCAGCCACGCATTCGCATTCACACACCCACACTTTCACGCACTCTCACGCATAATCACATGCATACATGATTACACTTACATTCTCAGCCACGCATTCGCATTCACACACCCAAACTGGTAAACACACACACGCCCACACTTTCACGCACTCTCACTCATAATCACACGCATACATGATTACACTCACATTCTCACCCACACGCATTCGCATTCACATACTTAAACTGGTAAACACACACACGCCCACACTTTCACGCACTCTTATTCATAATCACACGCATAAATGATTACACTCGCATTCTCACCCACACGCATTCGTCTTCACACACCCAAACTGGTAAACACACACACACCCACACTTTCACGCACTCTCACTCATAATCACATGCATACATGATTACACTCACATTCTCACCCACACGCATTCGCATTCACACACCCATACTGGTAAACACACACACCCACACTTTCACGCACTCTCACTCATAATCACACGCATACATGATTACACTCACATTCTCACCCACACGCATTCGCATTCACACACTCAAACTGGTAAACACACACACGCCCACACTTTCACGCACTCTCACTCATAATCACACGCATACATGATAACACTCACATTCTCACCCACACGCATTCGCATTCACACACCCAAACTGGTAAACACACACACGCCCACACTTTCACGCACTCTCCCTCATAATCACACGCATACATGATTACACTCACATTCTCACCCACACGCATTCGCATTCACACACCCAAACTGGTAAACACACACACGCCCACACTTTCACGCACTCTCACTCATAATCACACGCATACATGATTACACTCACATTCTCACCCACACGCATTCGCATTCACACCCTCAAACTGGTAAACACACACACACACACACACACCCACTTTCACGCACTCTCACTCATAATCACACGCATACATGATTACACTCACATTCTCACCCACACGCATTCGCATTCACACTCCCAAACTGGTAAACACACACACCCACACTTTCACGCACTCTCACTCATAATCACACGCATACATGATTACACTCACATTCTCACCCACACGCATTCGCATTTACAAACCCAAACTGGTAAACACACACACACCCACACTCTCACGGCATCTCACTCATAATCACACGCATACATGATTACACTCACATTCTCACCCACACGCATTCGCATTTACAAACCCAAACTGGTAAACACACACACACCCACACTCTCACGGCATCTCACTCATAATCACACGCATACATGATTACACTCACATTCTCACCCACACGCATTCGCATTTACACACCCGAACTGGTTAACACACACACACCCACACTTTCACGCACTATCACTCATAATCACACGCATACATGATTACACTTACATTCTCATCCACACGCATTCGCATTCACACACCCAAACTGGTTAACACACACACACCCACACTTTCACGCACTCTCACTCATAATCACACGCATACATGACTACACTCACATTCTCACCCACACGCATTCGCATTTACACACCCAAACTGGTTAACACACACACACCCACACTTTCACGCACTCTCACTCATAATCACACGCATACATGACTACACTCACATTCTCACCCACACGCATTCGCATTCACTAACCCAAACTGGTAAACACACACACACCCACACTTTCACGCACTCTCACTCATAATCACACGCATACATGATTACACTCACATTCTCACCCACACGCATTCGCATTAACACACCCAAACTGGTAAACACACACACACACTCACACACTCCCAACAAACAATGTTTGTTGATTATCTGTACATATGTGCAAACCTCATCTATCACCCACCTTATCATCTGCTGTACATTGAACACACCACTTATTGATACTGCGTAACTTTTTAGTAATTATTATAGTTTAAAGCCAATGGAAGAAAGACACATTTTGTGGTATGGGGTTTGCCCTACTCCTTACTACCATCATCTTGTTCAGACTTGTAATGTATGTTATGTTATATATTACGTCTTTACAATTTGAAATTAATAATAATAATTATTATTACAGATTTCAATTATTAGAATACAAAATGAAAAGTACAAAACAACTTGTTCCACAAAGCCATGAGGCTTAACTGTGGATTACACAAAATAAATAACAATTCAGTGCACAGTAAGATGGAAACAAAATGAAAGTGACAGTAGAATATTATACAACATGGAACCAATAATGAGAACAATTACGATACAAAATATACAAAATATCAAGATAGAAGACAGTAAAACATATGCGTGTTTGACAACTACTTTGAAATCACATGATTTTAATAAAGACAAAATTGAATTTATGAATACAACGATGAAAACCCAACAAAGAACGTTTAAATAACATTACTTATGATTACATTTTAAACGACACGCCTTTATCCAGGGTATATAGAGTAAATGATCTCGGTGTGATTATAACTTCCACATTGTCATTCAATGACCATATGACAAATGTAGTTTATAGACAACTAAGATGTTTGGTTTTTTGAAGCGTAATTGTTTTCACTTTTCTAACTCCATAGTACAATATGTATATTCTTCTCTTGTAAGACCTAATCTAGAGTATGCGTAGAGTATGCGTCAGTAAGAGTCAAGTTAAGTACAGGATTTGTTGTTGTATTATTATTATTATTATTATTATTATTATTATTATTATTATTATTATTATTATTATTATTATTATTATTATTATTATTATTATTATTATTATTATTATTATTATTATTATTATTATTATTATTATTATTATTATTATTATTATTATAATTATTTTGTCATTATTTACACAGAATTAGAGCGATTCCACAAAGGTAAATAGAATAAAGACAACAAAGGACAAAAACATACACAGTAAAACTTAACATGAAAACAGGTTAGTCAATATGGTTATAACTAAAAATAGAAATAACAATGACAGTCATGATAAACAAATCAAAGATACATAGACACTCACAAAAAAAAAATATAATGTAGTTACACAGGACATTTTAAAACATGTTTCACGCGTAAGACAGAGTCCTTACCTAAATCAATGTCAACAGTAGGCGGTAAGTTATTGTAGGAATTTTGTAATGTATTTAAAATGGAAAACTTTGAAACATTGGTCCTGCATTTACCTGTACGAAATAAATGTGTGTGTCTTGACCTCCGCTGCGGCACATTAAAATTAATTCTCGATAAAAGTTCTCCACAGTCAATATTATTGTTTACAATTTTGTGTAAAAGTACCAAGTCAGCAATTTTCCTCCTACACGAAAGAGTAGACTTTCTAAAAAGAGTGCACAATCTTGTATAATCTATTCTGTGAAACGTCAAACCAGTTTTAAAACACATCCAATGTACATATCTCCTTTGTAACCATTCCACATTGTCCTCCCAGGTTTTATATTGAGGGTTCCAGATTGCTGACGCATACTCTAGATTAGGTCTTACAAGAGACGAATATACATATTGTACTGTTGAGATAGAAAAGTGAAAACAATTACGCTTCAAAAAACCAAACATCTTAGCTGTCTATTAACTACATTTGTCATATGGTCATTGAATGACAATGTGGAAGTTATAATCACACCGAGATCATTTACTCTATATCCCTGGATAAGGCGTGTCGTTTAAAATGTAATCATAAGTAATGTTATTTAACCGTTTCGTAGTTAAAGAGATGATATGGCATTTAGACACATTTAATTTCAGTAGCCATGTATGCCTACTACATCACTTGGCAAGTGCATATAAGTCGGCTTGCAAGTGCACGCAGTCTAAAATTGATTTTACATTTAAGCTTAACTTTAACATGCTGGCCTATTTCCCATATGAAGAACAAACTCCATAGCAACCATAAACAAATCACATAACTCGACTCTGCATTCCGCCCACAACACGTCAAGAAATACCGCGTGGTATATTTAGCATTGAATACTATTCAATTCGGTTGAAATAATTACTATAATAATTAATATATTATCTAAATTGTTGAATTATTCTCAGAATGGAAGTCTCAGGACAAACAGAAACATTATATCACCGTGTGGTAAGCGGTGCCTGGCCGTCTATTATTATTTTTTTATTGTAATTAAGGGCAGTGTAGGGCACAATGCCCTCTTCAACCTGATGAGTGATGATTGGTGAATAATAATGAGGAAAAGCGGAGGGGAAGCCTGGCACCGGCACGTAGCCTACTCCTGTCTAAAAGTACCAAGGGGACCATCGGCTTTACGTCCCATCCGACAGGACGGTGTAACATTGACCAGTCATATAGGTTCCTCCACCAACCTGGACTGCCGAGCAGTTGACGAGAAGAACGAAGCTGTTACACAAGCTTTCGAACCCTCCAATCTGCTCTAACCAACGGTAACTAGTGTTTCATGGGAGAGTGGTCACCCATCCACCTCCTGACCTAGCCCGAGGTTGCTTAAGGCTGTTGTATCACCGTTTTTAGTTTTCTAAAATATCCGTAACACAGACAAGTTTAATTATGAACTTTAATCACTGAACTCTGATAATAACAAAAATAATTTTTTCTTAATTTTTCAGCCACCGGTACCGGCAATATCGCTTCCTTAATCCACTTTACATCGCACTTAGTTTTGTAAAAAATAAGTTATTGTGATCAACAATGTTTACTGCGTTTCAAGAACGTACTTTGGTGTACAATATAATCTTTATTTAGTTGCATTATCTTTATTGGTTTTTTGTATAACATTTTTTAAAGTGACCGGTACAAATACGCTCGCCATACCGGTAGATTCAAACAATGATAAACAGAAAACCATTAATGATAATGTGACTAATTAATGTAGCTTAGGTTGTAGACCAAAGTAAGTTCTTGCACCGCAGTAAACATCGTTGATCACAACTACTTATTTTTTACAAAACTTAGTGCAACATAAAGTGGATTTAAGTAGCAATATTGCCGGTAACGGTAACTGAAAAATTAAGAAAAAAAAAATTTTGGTTTTCATAGGTCAATGTTTCAATTTCAAAGTTAAACTTTTGTATGTAATGAATATTTTAGAATACTGAAAACGGTGACACATTCCGGCGTTCGTACGGGAACCGGCCAAGCGACCGCGGCTGAGTAAGCAACAGTTAGTCGCGCACCTGCTACTGTGGGCGTGCGCGCCGTGCGGCTCCCGCTAGTGCGGCACCATTGAGCGGATACCCGCACAGTTTACGCGCAGCCTCCACCCCCGCCGGACTAGACACGCGGCTATGAGTAAGCAACAGTTAGTCACGCCCCTGCTACTGTGGGCGTGCGCGCCGTGCGGCTCCCGCTAGTGCGGCACCATTGAGCGGATACCCGCACAGTTTACGCGCAGCCTCCACCCCCGCCGGACTAGACACGCGGGCTCCCGATACACTTGTTGATACTCTCTCTTGCCGGACGTGTTCTGTGTATTTATCTGTCTCATTAATCTTAGCTTTAATTACGCTCACGTAGATGTCTATTTAAACTTCGAAAACATTCTAAAAAAATTAACAACAATTCTAAATATAATTTTACACTTTTCAAATTTGTTGATAGACACATTTTTTGTACATACTTCAAACTTAAGAACTAGTGAGATCTTTGACCATTAGGCCTACCTTATATAAAACTTCCGTATTGAAATTTAAATACATTCTTAACAATAATTATTGAATCGTTGCTACACACGCTCGTTGAAAAATTAATAATAGATAATTGAAGTGGTTTTGAAATAGGATATAAATTTGAACGAATTAACATGACTTGATCGTTCAACAATCAATTCATATTAAATATAAGTGTCGCTAACAAATAGACCGAGTGAACAAAAGTGGTTGCAGATCTGAAATGCAGGTATGTTCTTGTTTTCAAGTTGTTGACACATCTTTGAGGATATGTATCGTTTTAGTATTGTCGCTGTATAGAATGGTTCTATTGTCCTAGTTACATAATTCTTCGGAAAAATGGCCAGCTAATACGATACCAACTTTTATATGAAGTCACTCACTAGTATCCAAGGAATTTTCACGTTACCAACAAAAGTCTTAAATTATCCCCATAAGACTTGTTGCAATTAGATGGTGGAAACTATAGAAGTACAACATTATGTTGGCACTATTTGACTCAGTTATTTTGTAAGCATGGGATGAGACTAGACTGGAGTGGAATCACAAGCAAACACCAATACTGATAAATAATATCCTAAAACATAATCTTATTAACATAGATGATATCAGTATTTTGAAATTAAAATTTTAATACAAACGATGGATTAAATGTAATTGTTTAGTAATGAAAAATATTATGATCTCCAGTATAAGTATATCGTATTATTTTTATCCTGAAGGGTAAATACTAAGTGTGACCTGTAATTGAAAATATTTCTCTAAAATATGCATATTAACTCTGAAAATGCAAGATGTATGAAATAAAACAATATAACGTATAAAACAACGCCGGCATGATAAATGCTAATATAACGTTAGTAAGAACTATCACAATTCTCTGTATGTCAAAACATTAACATAATTCTGCAGACATCAAGTACTTGATATAGATAATTGTAGGCAAATGTAAGTATATATTTCCGTTCCACTCAAAAGGCAATTTAAAAAGCCACCACATTTGCATTCTCGCATGAGATCGTAATGCCGACGAATGGTTGCGTACATCTTTTTGATATCTTAATAGGATCTACACAAAGTAGACAAATACGCCCTGGATCTCGAAAAGCAAAACATTTTGAAAAATATAATTTAACGGCATTGAACTCGACATTCTAGTCATCAAAATCGCACCCAACCATTCGCACAATTGTATAGCGCACTAGAACATTCAAGCACTAGAACATTCCCGCACTAGAACAGTCCCGCACTAGAACATTCCCGCACTAGAACATTCCCGCACTAGAACATTCCCGCACTAGAACATTCTCCAACTAGAGTTTTTTTACACACTAAACCTTTCACGCACTTAAGTATTACCTAAATCGAGTTTTCCCGTAGTAGAACATTCGCTCACAAGATAAATTGGCGGACTAGATTATTCATGCATTATAGTTTTCGTGCACTTGAACTCTCGCTCGCTAGATATTACGTCCTCTTTCTTCGACGTCCGTGTCGGGGGCCAATCACCAGTAACGTAAGAGCTTTAATGTGTCAAACATCGTCTTCATTGTTGCCAAGTTATAGAAAGTTATTTGTGCCCACTATTTGTTTGTAAACGGCATTTGAGTTGGAATATATGTCTCCACAAGAAGTAAGGAATAAATCAATTATTCCGTTACCTGTCAGTTCTATTACAAAAATACGCGAGTTCGCATTATTTGTGAGACTGAGACTCGAAATCGAATTTAACTAGTTCGGTAAATTAGGTTTTCTATTATTATTCACTTCCAAACAACGTGACTCTACTAAATACACCTCTCTTAAGTAAATATAAAAGCACATATCACCGTAGGAATCCTAGAACTAGGAATCCCTAGAACTCTCTAGTGTTTACCATATATGCTCCTCGTCACGTGACTAACTAACTTGTTGCTCGCGGCTCGTTGGTCCAGTGGTCAGCATCCCTGCTTCCAATGCAGAAAGTCCCGGGTTCAAATCCCTGTTCAGGCAGAAGTTTTTTAACTTCTAATGTGGATTCAATTCCATTACTTCTTGGCTTAGGAATAAGTAAACGGTGACTTTGGAGCCGTCCTAGCAACGAAGCTTTCAATAAATTCAAGTTGTTCTGAATCGACCTTGTTTATTCTGGAATTTTGTCCGCAGGTGTTCGCACTGTCCAATCACTGATTCATATGTTTCGTATTTGAAATATCGTTCTTTGATTGGTTATCACTCACTCGGCGATGGTGTGTGGAGCCTACAGGGTTGGTTTAGTCACTTTAAATTAAAGTCCCCCACTGTAAATCAGTTTAGTTTCTGAGTGGGTAGACTCTTAATGTGAATTTATTTATGAATTTATTTATTTATATTAGTATGTTTGGATGTCTATCTATGTACTTAAGGATTTCGTTCTTAAATGTGTAGTTCTTAAGTACAAGGGATCGACTACTCACAGATGTCGCTGTCAATTCAATTTCTTTTTCTTCAAAATATCTGGATTTTAGGTTATTAATTTTTGTATGAAGCATGTCTCCAATACGATAGAACCCAAGTTCCTTCATTTTGTCTCTCTTTGTAAATAAGAGCATGTCTCACCTTCCCTTTAAGTATGTATTTTGTTTTTCATGCATCGACCATTTTGTGACCAGGCTTTTTATTTCGTCTGTTGAAAAATTAAATTTCTTACGACAACAACCTTTGTATTGAAAGTCAACAGTAGGTAGTGAGGCACTATGGAGTCAAAGATGGCCGCCGAGGTTATTGACCTCAGGCACGTGTCACTAGGCACGTGCAACTTAGCCGCCGAGGTTATTGACCTCAGGGCACGTGCCACAGGCACGTGTCACGGCACGTGCCACTTCCCCTCTTGAGGTAGGTCAGTAACCTAAGGGGAGGGGAGGGGAGGGGCCCACGTGACCACTTACGTAAGAGCCCCGCCATTTTGTTTTCATGGCCGCCATTTTGTATACAGCAGTGCGCTCTAGTAGCTATTGAGAGAACCTGTTCCGCCATTTTGAATATCCAAATTTTACCGCTATACTAGCGCGCTCTAGTAGCTAATGAAGGAACTATTGCCTTCAAGTGAAGACACTTTGTAAAAAAACTTGGCGACGAGTGGATTCGAACCATAGCCAGATCGGACCTTCAGTTCCATAAGCAGACACGCTAACCATTCGGCTACCGAGACAACTTTCTGAGTACGTGTTAAAATGTGTATATAACTTAATAGCTTGCTGAGCTCGGCTATTAGTTAATAGCTTGTGTTAATTGTTCGTTCAAAGTCCAACTCGTGAAGAAATAGCAAACGTCAGTGTTTTATGCAGAGCTTAATAGCTTGATGAGCTCGACTATTAATTAATTGTTTTTGTTAAGTGGTCGATCAAAGTCCAGCACGTGCAAATGTCAGTGCTCCCAGGCGACTGATCGTTGCTACGTGTGATTTACAAGGTTTGCTATATTCATGTGACCAAGTCTCAACATGCTTCATTACACTTTCTGCATTGATACAAGGGACAATTGTAACTCGGCAGTCTTGTACACTGGCGCGCCCTAGTAGCTAATAAGAGAACTTCAGCCGCCATTTTATATACAGCAGTGCGCTCTAGTAGCTATAGAGAGAACCTCTGCCGCAGACGATGATGATGACATTATAATGCTTGAGGAATAAACTTTTGGTTGTGTTAAAAACTAGTAATTATATTTGATACATTTAAGATGGATGAAATTTTGGAAACGATCTTACCAAGCTTTGTGCCAGCCACTGATTCCCAAGTATTGGATGTATTATAGAGTGATTTTGACTTTACTCCTGTAAATATAGAGAATGTAAATAACGAAGATTTGCTACCTAGCCAGCCGATCCCACGTGCCTCACACGTTACAGCTCGAAGTTTATGTGTAATACTTTCACTTTTATCTATTAATAGACTAGATATATTATTAGTTAATAGTCAAGAAAGCTGATGAACGAATTAAAATATATATGCCCTTTCACGACAACCAACTCATTACAAAACTATTTTAATTTCCCAAATGATTTATTTAATTCGATATTTTCTCCTACTAGACGCGAGAAGAAAATATTTGCAAGTTATATCCTGCAAGTTCAAAGTACAATACACTACTATCTATTCCAATAATACAGAGTAAGGGAAATTCAGAAAACATTAGGTTGAAAAACCAAATGCAAATATTAAGTTTACCCAATTCTTACATTTATTGCAATAAGTTTATAAACTTTTACATGTAGGCTATTGAATATTTCCAAGATCATCTACAATGTTGGATGCACCAAGTTCATAAAGTATATATTCGAAATCCAACGATACACATTCGTTTTCACAGTTCATCTTATGCATATGTTTTCGCACAAATTGTTGAATTGAAATGGGCATCACTCCTTCTTTCTCTTCAAAGTCGCGTATGTATGCACCATATTTACTGTTGACATCTACCACAAAGTCACAGTACCATGCATAAAGTTGACGGTATCTACATTCGTGGTCTTTCAGAATAGATGTTATAACTGTTGAATATTTTATTAAATTTATGCATGAAATTTCACTCAGGTAAATTCCTTGTTGATCATCACATAACGATCTCAAGCCTATAACTACATTTCCCATGTACATCTTAACAAACAACACATTGGTACACAAATATTTGTCTGGTATATTCACTACTTCATCCTCTGTTAGACTGAACACGTACGATGAAAGAAGTTCGATTTCACGTGCAAACTCTTTCCATGCTTCAGTGTGGAACTTAACACTTTGTCTCTTCAAACCTCTGATCTCCACAAAAGGTTGAAAGAATGCATCTTTGTGTAAACCAACAACAATAAATTTTGTTTTAGAATCATTAAGTTCAAATAAGCTTTTTCTCAGGACAATTTTAGGTTTCTTTTTAATTTCACTCTCACTACTCACTGCGTTGAACACATTCTTCTCGGTGAAGTATCCATGCTGAGATTCCATCTTGTTTGTGCTGGCCCGGTGAAGATTGCTGGTCTGCTTTACATCTGCAGGAGGAGGCCTCGAGTATGGTTTCGGTCTGCTACTGTTGCTGAGTTGAGATTCCCCCTCGGTGGCAACATGTGTAGGTTTCCAAAACATGGTTATAGCTCACACTGCCAAACAGAACTTGCTGCTTACAACTCTCAAACTTGAATGAGCAGGCTCTTCCGCTCCGCTCCGGTACTGACTGTGGCTAGCGGTGATGCAGCGAAACAGTTACCTGATTGGTTGACACAAAGGAAGCCCCGCCCACACTTGTTCAGCGTGACGTCACGCAAACCTGTCGAGACTTGCAAATGTTGGTCTAGGTCTATTCCTTTTATGTTTAGAAATAAAAGCGGTTATGTCATACATACGCATTCCAAACTCGTAGCAATAAGAGAGGTTAATGCTAACAAAATGTCCAAATATATTTTGTTTATTTTAATAAATCATACATAATTTTTTTTTTTTTTAACTCAATATTTATACTTTTCTTTACTACTACTATTACGTTGTGTTCTACTACTACTTTATTTAAGATAGATACTACCCAAAATTACAAGAATCGAAATCATTCACATGACAACACTCGTTTGAGTCCTGTATTTTCCAAAGTGCTTCCTTGCAGTTGAAACACCAATGATTCTCATCCATCAAAAATTCGATGATTTCAATCTCGTCCAAACTTCGTGTACTTGTCACACAATACATATAAGATAGACATTTTTCATCGCGAAGTTCAGGTCCACATTCTTCGCAAAGATTAATAGCAATGTCGTACTCTATGTATTTCATCAAAACGCAGTTACTATCGTAAAACGCAAAGTAGTACATTTCGTCCGAATACATGTATAGAAATTCTGGAAAACGTAAACGCCTCATTGTGTCCACGTCCACTTCAATGAATGCTAAATCCATGTCTGGATCTGGATCCAATTCTTCTAACGCTAATCCATTGTCAAAGAAATCAACATGAGGAAGTACACCCCCTTCTCTTATTTCTACAACTTTACCGAAACACATAGTGCAATTCTAATTCCTGTGTAGATGCACTTTCAGTACTGCTTTCTATTTCCTTGTGGCAAACTTATATACACAATTTCCCTTGGTCAGAAATAATTAATTACAATTACCTCCCTACGATTGACTAAGATAAAATTTAATGAATGTAAAAATGCAACATACTAAATTTTGTCATCTCGTAATATCTACTATGTTTATTTTTCGCACTTTTCACGTCCAGTTATTAATTCTTAAATGATTTATAATGTCCATGTGCATACGTATTGATGCCATCACTTCTTATATAACGCTTGTCACATCATATGGAGACAAAGTTGCTTTTTTATGTTTCAAAGTAAATAGTTCAATGATGTTGACTTGAAAACATTTCTGCGCTTTGTAATTTCTTTGAAAAAAAAAAAATACACTTTTTTTATAATCTTGATGCATGATACATTTGTTTAAAGTACGTTTCACAATTCCTTTTCCAATTTTCTTCAATTTTCCACCATCTTCCAAAATCAATTACATTTGTGGTCTAAGGCCAGTAAACTCCTTGACCACGCTTCCTTCACATTCATCCTCAAGTTTTTCTATCACCTTTTTATTATCGTCACTATGTAAGAAGTGTTCTCGAGGGAAGTTAGAAGTATCAAAGAAATGAGAGTCTAACAACATATCGTTATAAATATTTACGGTTTCGATCTCATAGCACAAACAATGTGTCTCTGTAAAAAGTAATTTGAGGCGATCTCCATATTTGTTCTTTGCATAACCGTAGTGAAAATCATACATCACTCGCTTACTTAATTCTAAAACAGTGAATCCAGTGAACATAGGTCTATTTAATTCAAGACAAGACAAGGTTTCTTAGAATAGATTACGACAAGATCGTTAGAGAAAATCTGAAAACTATCAAGCGATTATTTTCTTTGTCCTCTTCTCATTGTTTACCAACTCGACTTTTATTCTTTTCTCTAAACTCTTACCGTAAATACAATTTATTAATAGCTTGAAAAAGTCTTTCTTAAAGCTTTTTTGAGCCTCCATACTTTTTTTTCTGGTGGTACTGTTAAATCATTGTGATTATTGTGCATCACATAGAGATGTTCTAAATCTACTTCTAAAATATACTCCTTCTCAGCATCATCAGATATATTAGTAAAGTCACATTGTTCAATTTCATCCACCTAAAACCGCGTGTGGGTAAACACTCACTCATTGCAACTCCATACAAGTTATTGCAATCTAAATACAATATATATTTAGAAAGCTTTTCAACATCATTTTCACTCATATATTTGTTATTCGCTTCTGAAAATCGTTTGGTAATCATGACACACCACTCCTTATTTAATTTTTCATAAACAAGTACATGTCGGGATCTGTGAATAGCTCCAATTCAACCCTTGTCATCAGCTTTAGACAGCTTACCCAGTCTAAACCAGGTGCAGTATACATATGCGCTGCATCGAGACTATAGTTTGCTAGGCATAACATTCGAAAGTGCTCAAATACATCTGCTTGTAGAAGAACATCAGTTTTCACATACAGATCTTGATAGTCGCCTAAATTGTCAAACTCAAATGTTTCCCAAACTCTCTGTGCATGTTTATAGTCCTCATCACTAACAGTAGCCTATCTCATTTCATTGTAGAAAGCCGATGGAGATGGCAAAGATGTTTCAAGCACTTTAGAGGGTGGATCAATATAATCATATGGAAATACTTCTTTACGTAGTAGAAGTAGAATCCTTTCATTATCGAATCCTAAAAGATTCTCAACAAGTGTCTCTAAAAAATCACATAGGAATTGAATCGAGTCTATAAATCTCAAACTTTCCAATGTAAAGGAAATATACTTCTCCATGTTGTAAGGAATACACGTTATCTATCCTCTATCTTGCCAATGTTTTCGATGATCAAATGCCAATCATAGTTACGCAAGTTATGGAACACCACAGATATGAAGGAAATCTTTTTAAAGTTAATATTACAATGATTATGTGTTGCACCACGAAAACGCCCTGTCACATGATCATAATCCCGCACACGAACCATGTCTAGAGGCTCTTGACAAATGTGACAATTTTCTTCGAAAGCTACCTGGTAACAAAACCAATTGCCTAATCTCGCTCAATATTGGTAGAAGTTTAGATTTTTTAAAGTCACTCCTCTATAACTCGAAATCGTTGTCACGCTCTTCATATTTGGCTTACTTTACAATGAGACAGCGCTCTTTCACAATAAAAAAAAATGTAAGTACCTTTCCGATCTACTTTTTCCAAAATAATGAAGTGAACATTTTAAAAATCCCTATCCTTTAACATTGGAGAGAGAGAAATTACACATTTTATCACCTTCACATAGATATAAAGGAGCCAAAAAACGTTGCTACGTGAACAAATTTAGTATCAAAATGAAGCTAAGTTCTCAAGAAATACACACAAAGCAGAAAAAATGAGTATATCCGTACTACTTTTTGCGTTATTTGAGCCTAAAGTTGCATGTACGCTCAGAAACTTGGCAACAATGCAGAGTCGACTGCTCCAACAGGTCACTCCCCCGCCGCCCGCGACATGCTAGACCCGGCTGTCCACACTTGCCTGACGCAGACCAACGTTCATATTAACCGAATAACATTTTCCTTTATGATTTGTATGAATTCTTATGTCAAGATTGTTCTTTGAATACTTGTATTCTGCAACATGAGCCTTTTGTAGGCCAGTACTCAATTTTTGTAATCTAGAATTCTAAGCTTTTGATTGATTCAGTTCTTTATTTTGTTGGTACATAATACACAATATCTGTATTTGATCCTTGAAGTTAACTGTGCATTGTAATATTTTGTCTAAGTTCTATTTATGATGTTGATAGCGGACATTGACGTGCCCCGGGCCAGCGCCTAGGCACTCGCGCTGCGCTTTGTTTACATTGAAAGATTTCGTTCTTTCGTCGTCAACAATGTCGTGATTATCATCTAATATTAGACCTACTTTGTATAGAATCCAAGGGCCAGCCTAGGGCAACAGCCTTGGTCTACCCTTAGTACCATAAATGTGTATCTGGAATAAAGTCATTGTTCGCATTTCGCAATCGGTAGCCAGGGGGTATGGATTGAGATTGGCGTGGGCCAAGAATGTACTAAATTAAAATTTAACAGTAGAGCCCTAGAAGCAAACTGCAGTGGGGCCTACCCCTAGGCCTGTATCGATTCATTTTTGTGAAGGCCTGGTCTAGGCTAGGCTAGAGGGAGCCTAGATAAGGTAGGCCTAGCATGTCAGCATTCTCTTCCGTATGAAATTGAGTCCTATGCTAGCTAGGCCTACGCCTCACTCCAGACATTGGCTTTACGGCTCAAATGTTAAATTAATTACATTATTATGTGCACACACCACCTCATCTGCTAGCTACCTATGCCATCGCATTTTAGTTGTCATGGAGTGCTGTCCCACAAGACTTTCGTTTTCAACAGCCGTCACAAACAACACAAACAATGTGTTGTCAATTGTTTTTGTTTTGAATTTTGATATGCACTTTTTGCACACGCAACGCGCGATAAAGTTAAATCTGGCACAGCTAATCACACCAGATCGCGTCGCTCCAAACTGATCATCTGATTTTAGCGTTTCAGTCGCGTCGCATCAAGCGCGTTTTAGTAGCATGAAAACGTCCCTTTTTGACTGCGCGCGAAAGAAGCTGACATCTTCACATGGCATGTGGTTGATTGTTGGGAAAGTTGCGATCACGTTGCGATGTTGCCAAGCGTATTTTAAGGTTGGCAATAGACTACATGACCAAATATTACGTGTTCCACTTCATATATCACTTCTAAATCAAAGCAACCATACACAAGTGTTTATAATATGTTAATATCAATCTAATATACGGGACATTATTTCAATCAAACAGATATCTAATTAGTGTTATTCTTGCTATTATTTTGTTTCCACTATATGGCTGCACTGATTTTGAGCGGCAACTACTGCGCCGTGTTTTAGTCAGTTGACGGACTAGCACTTCCGACAATGCAAATAAATTAACAGTTTAGTTAAAATAACATATTTATGCAGGGAAAGATTTACAAACAATATTTAAAATACACACTTCTATTTAAAAATTAAAAACATTTTGTTTTAATTGCATTTTTCAGCTGACTTTGATCATTAGTTATAGTTGACTCTGACTAGAGAGTACACTTAGAGGAGTGACTTTAATAAACAACAGGCAGTTTCCTTCTGAATTTACAATAACATACGCATAATCCGAAGGCTCTTGTCGTGTCAGCTTTGAAGTATAAGATGATTTTTCGCTTTGTACACACACTTATTTTTGTTGAAAAACACAAATGGAACTTTCCGTTTTTGAATTTCATAATAACTTATTGTTGTTATCTTCTTTAGGTATTTTACCTTTTTAAGACTACGCTCATTACATACAGTAAGTGTGATGTTTTTATAAAAGATCCTTTGTGTAAAATCTATGAAGACATAAATAGCAATAAAAATTTGTACCTTGTTGTGTTTGGACTTTTATGAGACATTAGTGCGATGTAGTTTCGTTACTGTTGCACAGTTTTCTTCTTTGTTATTCTAAGAAGAAGAATTTCCAAAAACATTTACTGATATGTTCTTATTCTTCTCAAAAAGATCTATCTTTGAGATTTTTACTCTAAAATCAATTCCGTTCATATTTAACTCGGACTCGAATTCTTTATACTTAATAACTTTATTGGAATTAATATCTTGAAGGTGAAAATGTGCCAAGATCGACCATATAAAACATTTATTATCGTAGTTTTGTATTTATTGAGTTGTAGCGTTCGAGGAATAGGTATAAAGCTTGATCCTGATAGAGGTGCATATTTCGCTGTTTTTAATTCCATATATTAAATATTATAGATGCCCCAATTACTTCCTTAAAGGCCGTGCATGCCTTGTTGATAGTGACGAAAGCTTCATTAAACTGCGACTCAAACTCAGATTCTTGTAATAACGTATGACATCTACTTCGGAAACATGGACTCGTTGAGACCTACTCCCCCTCTGACTCGCGAGTGTAACGTACAAACATGACGATATATCATTTCACTCCTCGATGAATGGAGAGATCTTTAAATAGTTTTCTCTTCACAGCTTCTTGATGTTCAGACAGAAACAACAGTACGCCTCTTCCAATCTCTTGTTTTCGGAACGTGTAAGTTTTCACCACATCATCCGAAGTCACGCGGCCCATGCACCTTCATCTTCTTTATCATTCTCTTCAACATCCATATCATAAACCGCATGTTTGTGTTATACACTAAGTTGATCAGTTTCAATATGTTTAAATAAACTTATATTCTTGCTAAAGTTCTTTCCACACATACCACACTGATACAAAGTCGCGTGGCCCTTTAGAAAATGTCGTTTTAAACCATCAGCTCTAGCAAACGTTGCTACACACAAGTCACATCTCAACCTCTTTTTTTTTTTATTATGAATGGTTTTCTGATGTCTAATGAAATTGGACTTTTTAACAAAGTTTTCCTATTAAGAAGAAGAAACTATTTTTACTCAATTGGTTATTGTATATGTATTATATTTCCTTTATTACTGTGATTTTTCTACTATATATATTTTTTTTTGTACTCTAAATGATTTCGTACATCAAACAACGGAATAATACTAATTAAATCCATCGTCTCACATACTTAACAATTCTACTCATGGTTTCAAGATAAATGATGGTAATACAGTTTGCCACACACTGTTAGATGTATTCTACATGGGCGATCTCAAGTTATATGCGTTAAGTGCAACACCCAAGACGAATCTACTAAACTCAATGTTATAATTCAGTAGAGATATGTACGGATTTTGGAATAGATACAATAAATGTAAGTCACTTCAAGTCATCAAAGAAAAGATAACAAAATAAGAAGAGTTTGAAGTTGTCGAAGACAACCGAATAGGAGTAATGGACGAAGAAGACGTATACAAATATTTAGGATTTGCGCAGGCTAAACAAATTGATCATAAACTGAGGAAAAGTTAATAGTATTTCTACAAACAAGAAACGAATATGATCAATTTTAAAAACGCAACTGCATGCTAAGAACAAGATCAAAGCAATTAACACTTATACTATACCGATTATTACATATTCATTCGGAAGTCAGCAATAAATAGAGAAACTCTACCGAGAGAAAAACGGGGAAGAGGCTTGATTAATTTAAACAATTTATATCATTATCAAATTGACATTATAATAAAGTACTTTTGTACAAATTCCCACATTCACAACTTCACAGAGCTATAGTGTCGGCAGACAAGTTGCTTTCTCCCTTCAATTTAAATGATGAAAATTTAAAGTTGCTTGAAGAAATAAATTCTGACACAGCGAAAGAGGTAAGGATATCAAAAAAGACTTTACATAGCAGACATTATATAGAACGTCGATAAAGTAGCATCGAACAAATGGTTAACGTCCGGCGACATTTTCAGCGAAACGGAGGGATTTATGATCGCTATTCTAGATAAGGTAATCAAGACTAACAACTACAAAAATTACGTAATGCAAGACGTCACAGTGGATGATTGATGTATAAAATGTAATATGAACGGTAAAACAATTGAACATATCGTATCTGGGTGCAAAATGCTTTGTCAAACAGATTATCTTCATAGGCATAACCAAGAAGCAAAAATTATACATATCTAAAAGGGAGTAACATACCACAGGCGTAATTATTTATCACTGTGAGAAGAAAACAACTTGGTGACGTTAAGTGATAGGCGCAAGTTCACTGACCTGGTATTTCTTTATAAAATTGTCAATAACTTTACAGATACCAACCTCTTGGAACACATTAATTATCATGTACCCACGAGATCCACTAGGAAAAACTCTACATTCTACGTACCCAGAAGCCGTATAGACATGCGTAAAATATTCTTGTTTAAACCGAATACAAAATTTGTACAATATACCAGCCAATTACACACACATTGATATAGATCACAGTTGAAAATTACAAATCAGCGATACAACTTGCGATATCTAATGTAAATGACTAGATACACACTCACGCACACACACACACGCATACACATACACACACGCTCACACTCGTACACTTGTACATATTCACTTTCTTTTATCACAGGTTTAGTTATAGTTAGAACATAGTACAGTACAGTACAGTTAGCAAGCTAGTTTAGTTATGAGTTTATTTAGCTTAGTTTTAGACCTATTGTTTAAGTATATTATATTGCACTTTTGGGACTTGAGTCCTGTTGTCAATAAATATTATATAAAAACAAGCCATACAGTAAACGCTTTAGTCCGTTAGGTGGCATATAACCCCCCCTCCCCCCCCCCCCCCTGGCGCAAATTTTCAGAATAGCAGTTTTGTAGAGAAAAAAACGAGGAACAATAATCTACTTGTTTGCCACGTGACAGCTGGGGCGTTTGGCCTCCAGGGATGTCCAAAGTTGAGGTAATTTTAATAATAAGATCTCAAAGTTTGGTCACGTTTCTGGAAATTATGTCTGTTGAAATTGCAAAAATCAATACATATATTTCCCCTTACTAATAATTGAATAAACTTACGTCAGTTATTAAGGGTTGTCCAACAATTATAGTTATATTCACTCTACTTTAGATATACCATTCACTATGGTTAATCCGTAAAGTGGCACCTGCAACTAATGTGGCTACTTGCTTTCTTAAAGAAACACCTATGATTTTACATTGTTTCCTTGATTGCTTGTTGGTATCTGGGGTGTTTACATTGTAGGGGTGTCCATCATCATAAATATAAATATAATTGTATTTTTTTTTTTTTTAGTGGGTAATCCCTAAAGATAATAATTTTTGCACTACCAAACTTCATATACTATGTACAAACAATCAATATTTATATGTTGGTATTATTATGAACAGGGTTGTCCAAAATCAACGATGTGCCGATACCACTTATGGTGGCATTCCTCCAAATACACACACATTTTGTTCTGAACATTACTTAAGTTAAAGCTGAGTAAAATTTATAAATATTGTTATTCCGTAGAATAAACACATTTACATTACTGTACAAAGTTCATTTGAGTTGATAAAAGCAATTATTGTATTCTATTTAACATTTATCCAAAACCAAATGTGATGTAATAGCATAGTATTAGCCGATGTCCTGAAGAGATCGCGGACTCCACTTGACACTTGTCAAGGAAATACAGCAATTTATAATGTGAATAGCCTGTTTCGTGGAAATCTTTAAATTTATCAAAACAGCTAGGCCTCAATAACAATTAAAATGCCAAATTTACCCTGCCTATACAAGCCGTGATTCGATAAAAATGCTGTAAGAATGGGAAGAGATCAAGCAAAGACGTGTTTAATAACTGGGTGAATGACGAACTTCATCGAGTTTGGAAATAATTTCTTTCAAATTCTAACAAAATACAAATAGTACAATCAATCTTATCGCAGTGGAGAAGTGAGCTACATATTTGCAGACTAACTATTGCATAGACGATTGTTTTGTGGTATGTGAAGACACGTGTGCACTGTTATGACTAGTGTAGGTGGCCGCCCAGGCATTACAAACCCCGTGGACGATCACAGTAAACAGAAGAAGAGGTCAATACAAAAAACTTGCTGCATTGTCAGTATGCTCTAAACATTTCTGAACAACCACGTGTTCTCGTTATCAGAAGTCCGGACACAGGTGTGAATTTTTACTTTTGGTGATGTCCACGACCACAGTCAATAATTTTATTTTATTTTATATAGGTTCTGGGAACAAACGAAGACTAGTTGACGTAAATCAAGTGGGAAATATAATTGGGGTGGAAATGTATAATGCTCTTCCTGCTTTCCATGCATTCAGTGGGTGTTATAGTACAAGCGCATTAATTGTTCGCCGAGGGAAACTGGCTCCACTGAAGGTTCTTGAAAACCACATAATATCTGGGTGCGTTTACGTCTTTGGAAACATCGATGAGGAACTATGAAACACTAGACAAATTTGTGTTTGATATATTAGCATCATTAGACAAACCATTTAACGTAAATAACTTCGATATACCATCTTAAAAAAGTGCACTTCATCTGTAAATTGCGCCAAACTACAACGGCTCAGACTTCAGCCTCTCTTCTCCTTGTAGATCGTCTTTAGGACAGCCCATAAAACAAGCTAATTAGTCACTTGTTTGGAATCGGGCAATGGAAGCTAAACCAGATATCCCTGGACCTAATTCTAATGTCTTGAGTATACGTGAACTTAGGGTTGCATTATGCCACAAGTATTTGTAGGTCTGCTGAGTGAGAACACCAATAATGATGATGCTGGCGATGATGATGCCGAAGAAGAATTTGATGAGCTCAGTAAAGTTGACGATTACCAAGAAATGGATTTGTAGTTTGACGAAGACGATTAGCTAGAGGGAGAGAGAGAGGAACGAAGGAACAGATTCCAATGAAACAATGAGCAATAACATATAAATTACACAAAACTGAACACACTTCATTCCTACCTTCACAGCAAACTTTCCGTATACAACAAACACCCGGCGTTAGTTAAACCGTTTCCCTTGATTTTCAATCGGAATTCCGTATTAATTTAATTTTGGCTTCCTTATGCTTTTGGTTAGACAATATGAAAGTACCTACAGCAACATTGTGTAAGTTTGCAAACCAATTCCATGATTATTCGTCTATTTACAGATATCCCAGTAATTCTCCACTCTTAGAAAAACTACAAAACTTCGTCCCATTTTAGGAGATCGTCGCTTAAAATGTAGAAAATGACGGTTTATTTATTGCCATGTAAATTGAATTTTATTTGTATTGAATTTTTGGACAACCCTATCTAAAAAATAAAATAGTTCTGTTTTGTATTTTATTTCGACTCGATGATGACAAAACTCTGACAGCATTTTTCCATCGAGTAATATAATTAGGCAATTAATTAATTAAAACATTAAATTATGGACACCCCTGACTATGTTAATGTTATGGATTAAATATATGCTTATTAATAAGGGGGTTTACTGATTTTGGTACCATGCATACATATATTTCGTCTTCTTACATTGTTCTCATATTGATACTAATAATAAATCCAGCATTTTGGGCACCCCTTAAAAAAAAAATCTTCATAATCTCTTTTTAATAAGTTGTATGAATCATTATACTACTATATGGATCTTTTTCCAATCAGGATGTGCCAAAAATTGCATGTAACAGTTGTATACAGTGGTAAAAATGTTTATATTTTTATTTGGACACCCCTTAATGAATTATGTTTGTTTTTTTGTACTAAAAATAAGAAAATACTACTATACATCACTTTATGAAAGAATAATTACAAATTCACAAATACTTTGAGAAAAGTGACAAATTCAAATTTTGAAAATCTCAACTTTGGATACCCCTGGAGGCCAAACGCCCCAGCTGTCACGTGGCAAACAAGTGAATTATGAATTCTAATTTTTTTCTCTATCGAACTGCTATAGTGAAAATTTGCGCCAGGGGGGGGGGGAGGGTCGCTTCCTTAGCACCTAATGGACTACTTATAAACACAACCACTGCGTATTACAAATATAATCCTTAAAAAAGATATTAGATACTAACGACTGCAAATTATTTTACGACCGGGCAGTTATAACAGACCAAACCATACATCACAATAGACCAGATATTATATTTATTGACAAGAGGAAACAAGAAACGATTTAAATTGATGTTGCCGCTCCTTTATGCCACAATGTAGAGACAACTTGGTGGGAAAAAATACTATTTACTTTTCCTCAGTTTATGATCAATTTGTTTAGCCTGCGCAAATCCTAAATATTTGTATACGTCTTCTTCGTCCATTACTCCTATTCGGTTGTCTTCGACAACTTCAAACTCTTCTTATTTTGTTATCTTTTCTTTGATGACTTGAAGTGACTTACATTTATTGTATCTATTCCAAAATCCGTACATATCTCTACTGAATTATAACATTGAGTTTAGTAGATTCGTCTTGGGTGTTGCACTTAACGCATATAACTTGAGATCGCCCATGTAGAATACATCTAACAGTGTGTGGCAAACTGTATTACCATCATTTATCTTGAAACCATGAGTAGAATTGTTAAGTATGTGAGACGATGGATTTAATTAGTATTATTCCGTTGTTTGATGTACGAAATCATTTAGAGTACAAAAAAAAATATATATAGTAGAAAAATCACAGTAATAAAGGAAATATAATACATTTACAATAACCAATAATTGGTTGTAAAAATAGTTATAAAAATAGTAATTATTGAGTAAAAATAGTTTCTTCTTCTTAATAGGAAAACTTTGTTAAAAAGTCCAATTTCATTAGACATGAGAAAACCATTCATAATAAAAAAAAAAAAGAGGTTGAGATGTGACATGTGTGTAGCAACGTTTGCTAGAGCTGATGGTTTAAAACGACATTTTCTAAAGGGCCACGCGACTTTGTATCAGTGTGGTATGTGTGGAAAGAACTTTAGCAAAAATATAAGTTTATTTAAACATATTGAAACTGATCAACTTAGTGTATAACACAAACATGCGGTTTATGATATGGATGTTGAAGAGAATGATAAAGAAGATGAAGGTGCATGGGCCGCGTGACTTCGGATGATGTGGTGAAAACTTACACGTTCCGAAAACAAGAGATTGGAAGAGGCGTACTGTTGTTTCTGTCTGAACATCAAGAAGCTGTGAAGAGAAAACTATTTAAAGATCTCTCCATTCATCGAGGAGTGAAATGATATATCGTCATGTTTGTACGTTACACTCGCGAGTCAGAGGGGGAGTAGGTCTCAACGAGTCCATGTTTCCGAAGTAGATGTCATACGTTATTACAAGAATCTGAGTTTGAGTCGCAGTTTAATGAAGCTTTCGTCACTATCAACAAGGCATGCACGGCCTTTAAGGAAGTAATTGGGGCATCTATAATATTTAATATATGGAATTAAAAACAGCAAAATATGCACCTCTATCAGGATCAAGCTTTATACCTATTCCTCGAACGCTACAACTCAATAAATACAAAACTACGATAATAAATGTTTTATATGGTCGATCTTGGCACATTTTCACCTTCAAGATATTAATTCCAATAAAGTTATTAAGTATAAAGAATTCGAGTCCGAGTTAAATATGAACGGAATTGATTTTAGAGTAAAAATCTCAAAGATAGATCTTTTTGAGAAGAATAAGAACATATCAGTAAATGTTTTTGGAAATTCTTCTTCTTAGAATAACAAAGAAGAAAACTGTGCAACAGTAACGAAACTACATCGCACTAATGTCTCATAAAAGTCCAAACACAACAAGGTACAAATTTTTATTGCTATTTATGTCTTCATAGATTTTACACAAAGGATCTTTTATAAAAACATCACACTTACTGTATGTAATGAGCGTAGTCTTAAAAAGGTAAAATACCTAAAGAAGATAACAACAATAAGTTATTATGAAATTCAAAAACGGAAAGTTCCATTTGTGTTTTTCAACAAAAATAAGTGTGTGTACAAAGCGAAAAATCATCTTATACTTCAAAGCTGACACGACAAGAGCCTTCGGATTATGCGTATGTTATTGTAAATTCAGAAGGAAACTGCCTGTTGTTTATTAAGAAATCTAAACTTCTACCAATATTGAGCGAGATTAGGCAATTGGTTTTGTTACCAGGTAGCTTTCGAAGAAAATTGTCACATTTGTCAAGAGCCTCTAGACATGGTTCGTGTGCGGGATTATGATCATGTGACAGGGCGTTTTCGTGGTGCAACACAAAATTATTGTAATATTAACTTTAAAAAGATTTCCTTCATATCTGTGGTGTTCCATAACTTGCGTAACTATGATTGGCATTTGATCATCGAAAACATTGGCAAGATAGAGGATAGATAACGTGTATTCCTTACAACATGGAGAAGTATATTTCCTTTACATTGGAAAGTTTGAGATTTATAGACTCGATTCAATTCCTATGTGATTTTTTAGAGACACTTGTTGAGAATCTTTTAGGATTCGATAATGAAAGGATTCTACTTCTACTACGTAAAGAAGTATTTCCATATGATTATATTGATCCACCCTCTAAAGTGCTTGAAACATCTTTGCCATCTCCATCGGCTTTCTACAATGAAAGGAGATAGGCTACTGTTAGTGATGAGGACTATAAACATGCACAGAGAGTTTGGGAAACATTTGAGTTTGACAATTTAGGCGACTATCAAGATCTGTATGTGAAAACTGATGTTCTTCTACAAGCAGATGTATTTGAGCACTTTTGAATGTTATGCCTAGCAAACTATAGTCTCGATGCAGCGCATATGTATACTGCACCTGGTTTAGACTGGGTAAGCTGTCTAAAGCTGATGACAAGGGTTGAATTGGAGCTATTCACAGATCCCGACATGTACTTGTTTATGAAAAATTAAATAAGGAGTGGTGTGTCATGATTACCAAACGATTTTCAGAAGCGAATAACAAATATATGAGTGAAAATGATGTTGAAAAGCTTTCTAAATATATATTGTATTTAGATTGCAATAACTTGTATGGAGTTGCAATGAGTGAGTGTTTACCCACACGCGGTTTTAGGTGGATGAAATTGAACAATGTGACTTTACTAATATATCTGATGATGCTGAGAAGGAGTATATTTTAGAAGTAGATTTAGAACATCTCTATGTGATGCACAATAATCACAATGATTTAACAGTACCACCAGAAAAAAAAAGTATGGAGGCTCAAAAAAGCTTTAAGAAAGACTTTTTCAAGCTATTAATAAATTGTATTTACGGTAAGAGTTTAGAGAAAAGAATAAAAGTCGAGTTGGTAAACAATGAGAAGAGGACAAAAAAAATAATCGCTTGATAGTTTTCAGATTTTCTCTAACGATCTTGTCGTAATCTATTCTAAGAAACCTTGTCTTGTCTTGAATTAAATAGACCTATGTTCACTGGATTCACTGTTTTAGAATTAAGTAAGCGAGTGATGTATGATTTTCACTACGGTTATGCAAAGAACAAATATGGAGATCGCCTCAAATTACTTTTTACAGAGACACATTGTTTGTGCTATGAGATCGAAACCGTAAATATTTATAACGATATGTTGTTAGACTCTCATTTCTTTGATACTTCTAACTTCCCTCGAGAACACTTCTTACATAGTGACGATAATAAAAAGGTGATAGAAAAACTTGAGGATGAATGTGAAGGAAGCGTGGTCAAGGAGTTTACTGGCCTTAGACCACAAATGTAATTGATTTTGGAAGATGGTGGAAAATTGAAGAAAATTGGAAAAGGAATTGTGAAACGTACTTTAAACAAATGTATCATGCATCAAGATTATAAAAAAAGTGTATTTTTTTTTTTCAAAGAAATTACAAAGCGCAGAAATGTTTTCAAGTCAACATCATTGAACTATTTACTTTGAAACATAAAAAAGCAACTTTGTCACCATATGATGTGACAAGCGTTATATAAGAAGTGATGGCATCAATACGTATGCACATGGACATTATAAATCATTTAAGAATTAATAACTGGACGTGAAAAGTGCGAAAAATAAACATAGTAGATATTACGAGATGACAAAATTTAGTATGTTGCATTTTTACATTCATTAAATTTTATCTTAGTCAATCGTAGGGAGGTAATTGTAATTAATTATTTCTGACCAAGGGAAATTGTGTATATAAGTTTGCCACAAGGAAATAGAAAGCAGTACTGAAAGTGCATCTACACAGGAATTAGAATTGCACTATGTGTTTCGGTAAAGTTGTAGAAATAAGAGAAGGGGGTGTACTTCCTCATGTTGATTTCTTTGACAATGGATTAGCGTTAGAAGAATTGGATCCAGATCCAGACATGGATTTAGCATTCATTGAAGTGGACGTGGACACAATGAGGCGTTTACGTTTTCCAGAATTTCTATACATGTATTCGGACGAAATGTACTACTTTGCGTTTTACGATAGTAACTGCGTTTTGATGAAATACATAGAGTACGACATTGCTATTAATCTTTGCGAAGAATGTGGACCTGAACTTCGCGATGAAAAATGTCTATCTTATATGTATTGTGTGACAAGTACACGAAGTTTGGACGAGATTGAAATCATCGAATTTTTGATGGATGAGAATCATTGGTGTTTCAACTGCAAGGAAGCACTTTGGAAAATACAGGACTCAAACGAGTGTTGTCATGTGAATGATTTCGATTCTTGTAATTTTGGGTAGTATCTATCTTAAATAAAGTAGTAGTAGAACACAACGTAATAGTAGTAGTAAAGAAAAGTATAAATATTGAGTTAAAAAAAAAAAAATTATGTATGATTTATTAAAATAAACAAAATATATTTGGACATTTTGTTAGCATTAACCTCTCTTATTGCTACGAGTTTGGAATGCGTATGTATGACATAACCGCTTTTATTTCTAAACATAAAAGGAATAGACCTAGACCAACATTTGCAAGTCTCGACAGGTTTGCGTGACGTCACGCTGAACAAGTGTGGGCGGGGCTTCCTTTGTGTCAACCAATCAGGTAACTGTTTCGCTGCATCACCGCTAGCCACAGTCAGTACCGGAGCGGAGCGGAAGAGCCTGCTCATTCAAGTTTGAGAGTTGTAAGCAGCAAGTTCTGTTTGGCAGTGTGAGCTATAACCATGTTTTGGAAACCTACACATGTTGCCACCGAGGGGGAATCTCAACTCAGCAACAGTAGCAGACCGAAACCATACTCGAGGCCTCCTCCTGCAGATGTAAAGCAGACCAGCAATCTTCACCGGGCCAGCACAAACAAGATGGAATCTCAGCATGGATACTTCACCGAGAAGAATGTGTTCAACGCAGTGAGTAGTGAGAGTGAAATTAAAAAGAAACCTAAAATTGTCCTGAGAAAAAGCTTATTTGAACTTAATGATTCTAAAACAAAATTTATTGTTGTTGGTTTACACAAAGATGCATTCTTTCAACCTTTTGTGGAGATCAGAGGTTTGAAGAGACAAAGTGTTAAGTTCCACACTGAAGCATGGAAAGAGTTTGCACGTGAAATCGAACTTCTTTCATCGTACGTGTTCAGTCTAACAGAGGATGAAGTAGTGAATATACCAGACAAATATTTGTGTACCAATGTGTTGTTTGTTAAGATGTACATGGGAAATGTAGTTATAGGCTTGAGATCGTTATGTGATGATCAACAAGGAATTTACCTGAGTGAAATTTCATGCATAAATTTAATAAAATATTCAACAGTTATAACATCTATTCTGAAAGACCACGAATGTAGATACCGTCAACTTTATGCATGGTACTGTGACTTTGTGGTAGATGTCAACAGTAAATATGGTGCATACATACGCGACTTTGAAGAGAAAGAAGGAGTGATGCCCATTTCAATTCAACAATTTGTGCGAAAACATATGCATAAGATGAACTGTGAAAACGAATGTGTATCGTTGGATTTCGAATATATACTTTATGAACTTGGTGCATCCAACATTGTAGATGATCTTGGAAATATTCAATAGCCTACATGTAAAAGTTTATAAACTTATTGCAATAAATGTAAGAATTGGGTAAACTTAATATTTGCATTTGGTTTTTCAACCTAATGTTTTCTGAATTTCCCTTACTCTGTATTATTGGAATAGATAGTAGTGTATTGTACTTTGAACTTGCAGGATATAACTTGCAAATATTTTCTTCTCGCGTCTAGTAGGAGAAAATATCGAATTAAATAAATCATTTGGGAAATTAAAATAGTTTTGTAATGAGTTGGTTGTCGTGAAAGGGCATATATATTTTAATTCGTTCATCAGCTTTCTTGACTATTAACTAATAATATATCTAGTCTATTAATAGATAAAAGTGAAAGTATTACACATAAACTTCGAGCTGTAACGTGTGAGGCACGTGGGATCGGCTGGCTAGGTAGCAAATCTTCGTTATTTACATTCTCTATATTTACAGGAGTAAAGTCAAAATCACTCTATAATACATCCAATACTTGGGAATCAGTGGCTGGCACAAAGCTTGGTAAGATCGTTTCCAAAATTTCATCCATCTTAAATGTATCAAATATAATTACTAGTTTTTAACACAACCAAAAGTTTATTCCTCAAGCATTATAATGTCATCATCATCGTCTGCGGCAGAGGTTCTCTCTATAGCTACTAGAGCGCACTGCTGTATATAAAATGGCGGCTGAAGTTCTCTTATTAGCTACTAGGGCGCGCCAGTGTACAAGACTGCCGAGTTACAATTGTCCCTTGTATCAATGCAGAAAGTGTAATGAAGCATGTTGAGACTTGGTCACATGAATATAGCAAACCTTGTAAATCACACGTAGCAACGATCAGTCGCCTGGGAGCACTGACATTTGCACGTGCTGGACTTTGATCGACCACTTAACAAAAACAATTAATTAATAGTCGAGCTCATCAAGCTATTAAGCTCTGCATAAAACACTGACGTTTGCTATTTCTTCACGAGTTGGACTTTGAACGAACAATTAACACAAGCTATTAACTAATAGCCGAGCTCAGCAAGCTATTAAGTTATATACACATTTTAACACGTACTCAGTAAGTTGTCTCGGTAGCCGAATGGTTAGCGTGTCTGCTTATGGAACTGAAGGTCTGATCTGGCTATGGTTCGAATCCACTCGTCGCCAAGTTTTTTTACAAAGTGTCTTCACTTGAAGGCAATAGTTCCTTCATTAGCTACTAGAGCGCGCTAGTATAGCGGTAAAATTTGGATATTCAAAATGGCGGAAGAGGTTCTCTCAATAGCTACTAGAGCGCACTGCTGTATACAAAATGGCGGCCATGAAAACAAAATGGCGGGGCTCTTACGTAAGTGGTCACGTGGGCCCCTCCCCTCCCCTCCCCTTAGGTTACTGACCTACCTCAAGAGGGGAAGTGGCACGTGCCGTGACACGTGCCTGTGGCACGTGCCCTGAGGTCAATAACCTCGGCGGCTAAGTGGCACGTGCCTAGTGACACGTGCCTGAGGTCAATAACCTCGGCGGCCATCTTTGACTCCTTAGTGCCTCACTACCTACTGTCAACAAACAACATAACCTCCAAAGAGGTTCCAAACAGTTTAACTTTTCGCCAGAAGTTACTTCACAGGTCACGTGCGCAATGTAAATACGTACATAAGTTCGACTTTGAAGATAAAATGTATATTTAAGTATCTGAGTTATCGACTACAGACGTACTTATATTTAAATATCATACTAAACAGGGAAGGATACTTCCACGTCAAAAACCGCACACAATTTTCATTTTTAAATTATATCTCAAGAATGGACATCGAAATTGAAAATCTGAATCAACAGCGCACAGTGGTTTAGTAAGCTCTACATACTGAATGCTCTAAGTTGTGTTTTACATTATAATCACTATTGTTTTTATATCTAATTAATTGTATTACTAATTAACGAATTAATAATCAAAGTAACTACGCTATAATGGTTATAATATGTCATTTAGTCTGTAGGGCTTACCAAAAGACAGCGCGCTTTTGATTTAGATTTTCGATTTTGTGTTGCAATCTTAAGGCATATAATTAAAAAATTAAATTTTCTGCGGTTTTTTACGTAGAGGTACCCTACGCTCTTAAGTACGTAGTGTACATGTCCGAGAGCTGTCATATGAGGACACTCAATCCCAGCATTTACCTTAATTGTGACTAAGAATAACATTAAAGTCAGGATTATCGGCAACCAGGAAAGTCAATGAATAGACCCCCCTCCCCCCTATCCACCCTTACAATTCTTCTGCACTCACTTTATATACGATATGATTACTGATCATCATTTCCCATATCTATCGATTCATAAGATTGCTTTTCGGACAGAGTTTAGAGAAAAGTTGTTCCACAATAACCTTGTCCATGCTGACCTCATAACTGAGTGAAGCATTGCCCAATCAGATCTCAGTATTTGAAAACGCCAACCGCTGATTGGCTGCGACTCACTCACCAATGACGTAAGCATTCGCACGGTCTACAAAACTACTTTAAATACATGATTTGTCCGACGTTTGGTGAGTGTACATGTTTATGTCAGTAATATACGGTTTTATCAACTAACTGAAAATGGAATAGGAACCACCGATTCATTTTCTGATACGAATACTGTTGTTGAGTGATACGATGTTTGCATGCAGGTTTGAAAACGTTTTTACTCGAGTCAAACCAAATTCGTCGATCGTTTATATTGTCATCGACTGGAAACATTCTCAGATCAATATTTAGATCAAAGATTTCCTGGTTAATCCTTAAATCAAGACATAACACTGCCTTTTAAAGATAAATTGGAATTAGTTGGAATTCATAGTCAGCCCCTACAACTTACCTTTCCAAACATTCCTCTTGGAATTAGATAATTCACAAATTCAACAAAACTAGGCAAGAACGAGAGAAGGAGACAGGTTTAAAAAAGTGTAAACATAACCTCAATTTGCACCGCCACCGCCGGTTTAGTTTGCTAATTAGCCCGCTAAGTCGAGACGTATTGGCGGCAGTGTGGTGTTTACGTGGCTGTTACCGAAACTAGTTTTCAAGTCAACCCTACGAGAAAACAGGGTCGACTCGAACCGATCAAAACCCAATTTCGAAGAGTTTATATGCAGTTTTGAAAACTCAATACGTTATGAAATCGATTTCAAACTTGCATGTACACGTAGTAATATTGGTTTACACTGTGCAACAGGTTATTTCCCGACATTGATATCTATTGAATTTCTACAAGATCAGATCACAAGTCATCCAGTAGAATACTATAAACTGTTGGCATCGACTGTTATAACCGGTACAATTTTCCATTCAAATATGAATTAAAATGGAATTCAAAACTGTTGGATGAAAGAATTAAGCAAGCATTGATTATCTATTCTAACAGTCTCTAGCATTGAAGCCAATTATATTCTCAAGTCGATACATTTACTGCGAGGTAAACGGCAGCTGATCGTTCGAATTAAAGGTGTTCTATTCGTATATTTAAAACAACTTCTGAAATCGAAATTGTTGGAAGATACATAAGACAAACATTATCATGGTCCACATATAAAGAAAACAAATTATGCTATATTCATTAAATCTGTATGAAATGCGATAGTACGATACTATTATATTATGTTATAGTTTTATTATATTATCTTATAATCGTTAAAAATTTGAACCTAAAGAATTCTGCATATATTTGTTTTATTTATCTTTATATCCTGATTTTATTTGTATTGTGTATCTTCCCACAATAATGATTTTAAAAGTTGTTGAAAATTCGAACAGAAGACCTTAAATTCTCATGATCTGCTTCCGTAGACTGCAAAGGTAGTCGCGAATCAGTTCACGCAATTACATATCATGCATGTGGTTCCATTTGATAATTCCATTAATTTTAATCAAGTGGCAGCTTTTCGAGGCCCAAGTCTATAAATCCCCTGACAGGTACCCGACGAACTTCGAGATCTGTCAAACTTTTCGCCTGGGGTATGTAGACCTTTACCTAGACCAACCTTTAGCGATCATTTTCATCAATTTCGATTGAGTGCATATTGTGAGATAAACTTGAAGTAGTAAACCGTTGCAAATGTTCAAAAATAGCTACAGTAGTTTGCGTAATTGGTGGCGCTCTGCGGTGCTTTGTGCAACCGTTTCAACTGTAATCTTGGTTTTTGGGGTTTTTGGGTTTTGAATTTGGGCTGACGGCAGCGCAGAGTAGTGAGAAAAATTGTCCCTCGTGAACCTATTGAGAGTAAACTATGCGCCCGTCCATCTAAATACAGATTTGTTTACTGTTGACCCGTTCTAACTTAGTTAGGCCCAGTCTTACAAAGCCCCAATAACTAATTCGTCGAAAAGCTTGTTTTATCTAAGTCACGACAAGTCAAAACTCTTAAAATCCTCCAAATAGCTTAAATTTTGCAAATAACTTTCCTATTAGGACATTGTATGACCGGCCCTTAGTCTATTATGTATAATAAAAATAATTTTTTGTATGAATACCCGTTATATGGTGCACACCAGCTTTACCTGATGTGCCCCTCTTCAGGTGACTAACTAGGTTATTAGGTTGTTTAGATAGCTGGGGAGGAATGTCCGAGGGCTGTTAGTAGGACTCAATCTCAGCATTCGCCGTTATGATTGAGGAAAACATCGGAAAACCTTCAATCAGGACTGCCGGTGGCCGGAATCGAACCGGCGACCTCCCGAATTAGTCTCTCGTCTTACCGCTGAGCCACCTCTATCGGTTTTCTGTATTCTGTATAACTGTGTATATACATTATATCATAAGTTATTGCTATATGCTCTGTGTGCAATGTTTAAGGTAGATATTATTACTGTGAAGTTTAGTGTAAATCATCATTACCTTGAATTCTAGGTCACGCTGCAAAACATGTAACATGCACTTACCTATATTTCAACGTCACATTAAACATAATAATGATTGTTTTTTTCATGATATGTTTACTTTATAACGGGAAAAGGTCATTATCACCCAAAACATTATTTATAAACATTGTATATAATGTGATGTTTACTATTGTGGGAATAAGGTAGTATTAATTCGGTTTGCCGTTCGATGCAATTTTCAGTAATCGAAATTGTCATTCGATTATTAATCGATCATTAATCGATTATCGAAAAAATGATAAATAATCGATAAAAATCTGTCTCAAAATCAATAAACCCGTATAATCGGTGGTCTTTGTTTCACTCCCTCACACAGATGACAGATCCCGTCCTTCGCACAGATCTGGCAATCGATTAATCGATCACAAACTTAATATCGACAGTCGATCGATTATTTAATAATCGATAAGTAACATTTTAATCGATAATCGTCGGTAAAATGTACTAATCACGAGGTTTATGTGATGTTCTTGTATTGGCAATGGCGGCTATCGATGTAAGCTCCAGGGACCAAAGTGTTAAAAGTAAACAGCTACACCAACTTAGTAATAGAAGTCGTCAGTCTTGTGTCATTATGAACCATCAAAACTATTAAGTGTTATGTGTTGCGTTTTACCCCTTGGAGTAGAAATCGAGTTTACATATTCAAACATATGTAGAGAATTTTCGTAAAATCAGCTCCTCTTTGTGTTTGAGTTGTAGATTGAGTTTTTGTTTTGATTTAACTCCGCCTTTTAGAATTGTTAAGTTAATTGTCTAACCAAAAATCCCAAAAATGTAAAAAATGTAAAGCTGGAAAGATAATTTGAAACAAATATATAATGGCATAACTCTGTTCAAAATAAATATATACAATAATGTGTTAGTCGAAAACTACTCACCGGACACAACTTGTATGTAAAAACTGATATAATCGATTTAGTTCTCTTCTTGTTTGTCCAAATTATTGTTGAAATTATTATTATTATTATTATTATTATTATTTTTATTTTATTTTCAATATGCAATACAGTCATAACAAACTACATAAAGCATATTGATGGCAACAAGAAAAAGGGCCGAGCCCCATAGCACAATAAGTGTCTTGCCACCATTTACAGATACATACTTTATACATACATTACATTGCTACAAATATAAGAAGTTGCATTTTACATGAACATAACGTAACAGTTATTTACATAGTTATTTCTATTACTCCTATTATTCTTACTGTTACTATTGTCCATAATTAATTAAAACTTACACAAATTACTAATTAAATTAATTAAATAATACCAAGACATACTTTGACAAAAATTCAAAGGTAATCCCACTAGATATATTGGTTGTCAACATATGACAAATACTGAACTAGAACTAATACAAGCATGCATATGGTACAATGATACGTATATTTAATATAATCTTTAAATACTACTGCTCGATACAAACAAAACAAACAAACAAACTCTTCAGACTTTATGTATATCGGCCGGCAAGATAAATAGTAAGTCAATGAAGGTCACCGCGTTAAAGGGAGCAAACTATATTTTAAGAGTAGATCTGATGACACGAGAGCTTAAAGCTTACTATCCAGGCCAAGTCTGGTTTATAAATGGACAATTGTTTCATATGAATGAAATGAACGTTTCATACGTTGTAAATTATTTGTACAACTACCTCACAACATATATTCGTGTAATACTTTGTTTAAGCCAATATTCTTAGTTGTAATACATTGTTTGGGCCAATATTCTTAGTTGTAATACTTTGTTGGTGCCAATATTCTTAGTTGTAATACTTTGTTTGGGCCAATATTCTTAGTTGTAATACTTTGTTTGTGCCGATATTCTTAGTTGTAATACTGTGTTTGTGCCAATATTCTTAGTTGTAATACTTTGTTTGTGCCAATATTCTTAGTTGTTATACTTTGTTTGTGCCAATATTCTTAGTTGTAATACTTTGTTTGTGCTGATATTCTTAGTTGTAATACTTTGTTTGTGCCAATATTCTTAGTTGTAATACTTTGTTTGTGCCAATATTCTTAGTTGTTATACTTTGTTTGTGCCAATATTCTTAGTTGTAATACTTTGTTTGTGCCAATATTCTTAGTTGTTATACTTTGTTTGTGCCAATATTCTTAGTTGTAATACTTTGTTTGGGCCAATATTCTTAGTTGTAATACTTTGTTTGGGCCAATGTTCTTAGTTTGTAGTCTTGTTTAGTGTTTATTGTTTTCGCTCTCCCTCAAGTGACTGCATGGTTTGTTTACTTGCTCGAGTTCGCGTATGTAATGTCACTTGGTTGACTCACTCCCCTATCTCTATGGAGCCTTGGAATGCAGTTGTACTCAGGGTGAGTATACCTCCCCCTCCCCTCCCTCCTTACTCTTATCTTCTCGGCTAGGATATTACTAGCCAGTTCATTTCTCTTGTAAACTCCGTGAAGTTTAGACCTCTCAGACAGCTGGTCTGTATTTTCTCTCACACTTTCGATAGTGCAGTGTATATTGTATTCTCAAGCCGACCACTTGCTGCCCGTTCGTCCTCACTGCCCAGGACTTACACCGACTACCTCCGAGCTGCTCTTGGGTTCGACTGTCTTCCCGGCATTTTCATATTTCTTACTTATTTCTAAACAAGAGTTTCTTTAATTCCATTTCTGTCTCACGGTTGGCTCATCACTACGCTACGTCCATCTGTATACCTCAGCACTGCACCTTCAAGCCTAACCACAATAATTAGCTGTAAGTGTAGTCTTAATTATATACCGTAAAACTTCTCTATAAAAAACGTCTTTATAACAAAATGATCTACACAACAAAATGTTTTCGAGGTCCCAAAATGTTCTTTTGCATGTAAAGGTACCATCTTTATAAAGAAATGTTCTTTATAACAAAAAAATAAGCTAGTCTCCAAGAGTTCGTTATAAAGAAATGATAACCCAGCAAACACACGACTGTGGGTAGAGTTCGGTAACAGTGCGGGAAACGTATGGACACTGCCGTCGGAGTGCGGGGTGTGGGACCGCCTATATTTGACTGTGTGGGCCGTGTATGGGGTAAGTGTGGGTTTTACATATAGATTCTCGACAGATTTTTCCCACAGTATACCCACACGGGCCCGGTGCTCTGACACCCCTAGGGGATCTAACCAATTAATCATGTGGGGATTGTGTATGGGTAAGGTACATATTTCCCCAAGCAAACCCACACTGGCACAGTACATTTTCCTTCGTTGATCCCATACAGTTATTGGAGCAAAGAATATTGCGATTATCCCCGCATTAAGTCACGTGTTATAAATGATGATGCACAGTTGAACCATCTGTGGTTGAACTTTAATTTCTAATAATACATCGTTGAGACAATCACAACATCAAAGAGTAAGCAATAGTTTTCAACTTACCGATTTGATTCGTACCATTAATTTTGAGATAAGTCATTCCAAAACCTCACAATTCTGCTCAAAAACGAAATCGTAGCCCCACCGGCCACTAGTAGCCTATATTTTATAAGTCTTTCATCTCCATCTCTCTATTGTGATCGTGCATTTGATAAGATTTGAAACTGTGGTGAAAATGTGTGCATTTTCTAGATTGTGCCGAATTACGTCGTTCATTTTAGAGCCTTTAAAAATGAATGGACTCGTGACAGGATTGGAAAATATGCATTTAAATGAGAGGGTGTATCCCACCTTCCTGTATCCCTATTCCACCTTCCTATGCCACTTTCCATTGAATGGCAAAACCAACATTACCATAGCGTGCGACTTCATAGATTCATATTGAAATAAAACTATAAAATAAAAAAATACCTCGTTGTTCTAGTACGTGTGTGGCTTGTTGGATCTAGTATGTTTATGCATGCTTCCAATGTAGAAGGTCCAGGGTTCGGTTCCCGGTTTGGGCATGAATTTTCAACATTTGAAGTTGCTATGTCTATCTGGTGTAAATGTAAACGGAGCCGACAGGAACGATGACAGTAAATGTGTAAAATATGTCCCCCACTGAAAATCATGTCTTACTGAGTGGGTTGAGTGGTAGACTATAATAAATAAAATTGAATTTATTTAATGTGCATACAAATTATTTTTAATGTCTGTCAAAAACGTGTGAATCACCATCCTATGCTTAATATACAAAGCATTGATTGACATACGAGCAGGCGGTTGTGTTCATCAAGTTTGAACATTCATCGGGCATCGATCGGAACATAATTGGGTAAGTTCATCTTCTTATGCATATTACATGGCAGACTAAAGCACATTCTATTGATAATTTGCGCTTTATGGCATACAACTTAACCTAGCCTAATAATGTTATTAGTTATTACAGTTTTACGGTTTGAACATGGAGTTTGAATATTGCGCCCAAGTAGCGCTGCGCTTCGAAAGCAGAGAAGGCAGTGCACCGCACGGAGAAGGAGCAATGGAGGATGTGATTTTGACTGGAGTGACGATAGCGTAAGCCGGAAAAGCGGAAAGGTAAGAGTGGATGGCTTTGACAACTTATTTACAATGCAACATTGGTCCCTGCATTATTTCTCTATGCATTGGTCAATAACTACGGAACTATTTGCAATGTATAGGCCTATACCCTAGTTCAGTAATATTCTCGAATAGGCCTAGGGCCTAGGCCTACATAACCATAGGCTACCCTCCCTAGCATGCTTAGGCCTAGCCTAGGCCTAGGACATTTCAGATTTCATGCAGGCCTAAGCCATATCACAACCAACTGTTGTACTGTGCACAGACATCATTTGCATGTAGCTAGGGCTAGCTTAGCTATCGCTAAAATTCATGAAAAACCAAGCACCTTCTCAGCAATGAAGGGCTTAGGGATCACTATTGTACAAATCATCTTAGGCCTAGGGCTTAGGCCTATCAGGCTTGATTTTTAGACGAAAAATTCAATCAATTCGAAGATTAGGGTTAGGCCTACTAACCTCTAATCTAATTGTAGGCATATTCTTTATTTCACATTGACCGGTATCCTGACATCTAGGCCTAACATAGATGTTGCTCATGCTAGGGGCCTTGGCTAAGCCTAGACCAATCAAGTTTAGTTCCTTTCATAGGCCTACACTAAACAAGCGCCAACCATGCCTAGGGCCTACTCGGTACTAGGACCTAAATTCAGCTCATGCTTACAAACATACCCTAGGCCTGATCTAAATACTACGTTTACGCCCTTCCTACGTTGGGAGAAGATTTCAGACTAGGTTATGCCGAGGGCCTTCTCAATCTACTGGCTAAGTAGGCCTATCTGTTGTAGGCCCTATCACACAAATCTAGTCCACGTAGGGTACTAGCTAGCACAGGCTGAGATGGAAGTGGGAAGTATGCCTAAGTTGCCTTGTTCAACGTAGCCAACAATGTAATGGCTGTTGTTGTGACCAAACCATGGTATGTAATAAGCTTAGCACTGAAATATAGACCTACCCAAAGAGCATGACTCGACTACGTAGGGCTATATCCGACACTTTCCACACAGTTTTGAAACTATGTACACGTCAAATCGGTTCCACGATGTGTGCGCAGATCCGAACCCATGTATGTGTCTGATCCGTGCGATGCGTCCGTTTTTTTATTTATTCAATCACAACCCATATCTTATGCAACTGATGAGATGGTGCGCGTGATGGGTCAATGGGTCAATCAATCATTAGTCAATCGTGATGTGGGGTGGTATTCGTACATAGCCTAGCTGTCACTGCTGTTTTCCGCTTTTCGATTTTAATCTTATTAAACGTAAGTTCATTTATACCAAATATTCAAGACCTAACTACCTAATACCAAATACTGTAATAGACCGTAGACGCTATCGCTTAATACAGGAAACTGGGCCAGTTTAACACCGAGCGCATACTGAGCGCATGGCGACACAAGTTCACGTATAAAGTTAACACCAAGCCTCTAGATAGCCGCTAGATCGCAAGCCAGTCGATAACAAAATTTGGCAGCTTTAGATGCAGTGAGTGAACTTCGCGTCGATCATTCACCTAGTTTAACTCCAAGCCGCTAGGCCAGCTGCCTTCAAAAATCGACGGAAGCTTCCTGTATTAAGCGATAGCGCCTATTACAGTATTTGTTATAGTCGATTTATAGCTACACGTTGCGAGCGAAGCGAAGGGGCGAGCTCCAATCAGTGGTCGAGTTTGCGTGAAACTATTAACTTCTTTGCGTGAAACTCGGCCGCTGATTGGAGCTCGCGCCCTCACTTCGCTCGCAACGCGTAGCTGTAAACGTACCATTAGTTTACTATAATACTGGAATTTCTTAAAACTTGTTGACTATTGAGTAGGCCTTTGTTAAACCTATTGTGCAGGATTTTTATGTCAGATCTAAAATGCTTTGTTGTAAATTGATTAACATCTATTTTTTTTGTAACACAAAACTAATAATTACATTATCGGGAACAGATTGATATTTTCTTCTGGGTTGTTTCGTCGTGTCGGTACCGTACACAGTTTTCACTTAATGTTTCGCCACCCATGTTGGTTGCTTTTTCAAGACTAGTTTCAAGACCAGTGTTGAAAAAAATCTACCAACATGGGTGGCGAAACGTTGAGTGAAAACTCTGTACCCACATGACAAAACAACCTGCCGAAGAAAATATCAATCAGTTCCCATCTACGGGTCGTGAAAGCCTCCAACAACTAATGACATTATTATTATTATTAAATGTTTTTTCACCATTTTCAAGTGTAAAAAATACTTTAAGATGTCAATAATAATTAGAGTGCCATGGTTAGGGGTGGGGTGGGGAGAAGGCATATCAGGTTTAACATTATTGTGTAGGCCTGCATGCTTTTGTAAATGGGCTGTTAACATTTAAGAAACTAACACACTTTTTGCTATACCTAGTGCCGAGTCCAAATACTGCATTAAACCCTGGACTCAGTCTCCCCTTTAAACTCAGAAAATGTGATGATGTAGGAGCATTTTTTTAGGCTAAACTGAACACTAAAACTAACCTATTCCGACAAACAAAGGCCGTTTCCAAGTAAATTGTTGTAAAATATGTAGCTAGGTAGGTGAGGTACACTAGGGCTGAGTCGTGTAAACGTTTAAACGTGTAAACGCCCGCGCGAAAATATACGTGTACAAATATTCGTGCACGTTTAACCGCGATCCCATACCTCGCCGACCAATTCTCCCCCCCCAGGCATTGCTTAGTGTGTGGGGTAACTGTGGACAGTTGGACACAAAAAGGTGGAGAATATAATCAACACTGAATAATAATAAATCACACGTGTTATTTCGTTGAAAATTTCTTTTCGCAAACGTTACAACTAAATTTTTTATAATCATTTTGTGGACTGGAGGGGTGGTTACGTTTAAACGTTTAAACGCAAAAATTCGGGAAAATAAACATTTACAAAATTAAACGTTTTCTCCCAGCTCTAAGGTACACTACAGGCTAAAGGGTTAAAATACATCTGCACCTCATTCTTTCTCTAATATTCCTACTCATCATGTTCATGTGTAAGCTAATGGAAAATTATTTTTTTAAGTTGCTGCAAGAGTGACCCGGCCAAACATCAAAGTTTGTGATGTGGAAAATGTTATCAAAGTATGGCTGCGCAATGCCCGGGATATGGATGGAGGATGGGGTTCACGCTTGAAAAAAATCAGTGCCAGTCCAGTTTCCCAAGTCAAGTACCACAAATCAGCCAGAAGTAGTGTCAGAACACGAGGCTGATGCTCATCACCAGTTAGAAGATGAAGAGGAGACTCTTGAGGAGGAATGAGGCCTACAATTGGAAGAAGAACCAGAACCGGCCCACTCGTCCAAGTTCCATCGGAAGAATGGGAATCCATACTCAGACTGTGAAGGTTATTAGTAAACTATCTCAATTTTATGTGCCTGCGTGCCTATTTTACGTGGCGATGCATGTGAGGGTGAGGGGGCGTTGAGTGTATCTGTCGAGCGGGCGGCAGGCTGGCAGCGGCAATAAGTGGAACTGAAGGTCGCTCACTCGCTCGAGATTGGCCCGCTGTGGGACGCACTAGGTATCTCCAAGAGCACCGGGAAATTGCAAAATAAAGCAAAATACGTAGATAGGTTATCAGTCAAATTTCAGGATCTGTTCATCATTAGTACGTTTTCACGCTTAAGACGTCGATTTATTAGTGGCATCGTCGAATCGGACGAATCTCCATGAGAACAATGTTAACTTACTGAATAATTATTTAACGATAAGGTGAAGTTTTGTTTACTGGTACTTGAATCATTATTTAAATGAACAACATTATGATTATAGCGTTTTTCTTGTTGTTATAGTTCAGAAATCTAATGTAAACACAGTTCATCTTCATCAAGGATATTCTAATGTAATGAATATTAAAATTGGTTTTTTCCTTGTGTGGTATTTACCAACTACTCGACTCGACTCGAATTTGAAGTAGGCCTACTTGCACATACCTAGGTGGAACTCATTATATCGTAGTTATTAAGCACGGTAACAATCATTTGTTCCTAATCAGAAACTGCTGTTCAAAGTGGATGTCATGTACTGTATTTTGTATTTACTATTATTGATGTAAGTTTATACTGTTTATATTTCCTTAATTAAATACGCAATTAGATATATTAGTTGAGTACTGTATTGATATTTAGTTCAACTGATCATTGGCACCCTATCTCCTGGTTTTTAATTTCCAATTCATTTTACAATCTATAATGGTTTTCCATATAGGCCTACATCTTTAATCTTATATATCATAAGAATAAATATCTTTGAGGACAGAGTGAGAAACTACACAGATGTACCCTAATATATATATGTGAGATGTTGAAGATTTACTGTAAGATTTTACAGTAGGCCAATTACAAAAAAATACAATGATTTTTATAAGGTAATTAAATTATGCAGTTTTGGTTTACTATCAGCAGGTCAATGTATATGCAATGTATATAGCAGGTGTATATGTATTGTGCTTTTGGCTTATGGTGTGTACAATTTGTATATTTACTGTGAGGTGACAACTAAGGCCTGGTTTTTCAATCGGTTAACGGGTCTTTAACGGGGCCGTAATTTGTAACCCAGAAAACCGTATGCAGATAACGGATGTCAGCTAACGGGCCCGTTAATGACCGATTGAAAAACCGGGCCTAAGTTTAAGTCGAATATGATTAAATCATACTGCCCAGTGGAAGTACTGTCCATGTAAGCTGTTATATAGCTTGCAGACATTCAAGCTTGGTTTTTTGTGGCTTGAAGTAGGTATCTTATTTGTACTGTTTGGTTTAATTGGCAATTACAATATTTTCAGTGTATTTTCTCAATCAAGCATGTTCATTACTTATTGAATGAAGTGCTCAAACTACGGTATGGACAAAATGTAATTAGAAATGGATTTTTTTAAGTACAAATTTGAATATTTTTAATCAAATTGTTTCTAGTCCACATGCATGTTATTCACTAAATTACTATCAATTCTGTACTGATTAAGACTAGACCAACAAGCCATTACAATACAGGCTCCATAAAATAAATAAATTTGTATTTTTAGCGTATACGGCCACTTCGAAGTTACAAATACTTATTTTCAGTGGGGGACATTTATACAACTTATACGTTGCGTTACTATGGGGGCTCCTAAGTCGCATTTACATGTATAGGTCAATAATGCTAAGATCAAAATTGAAGTCAAGTGCCAAAATAAAAAAAATATAAGCCTGAACCGGGATTTGAACTCAAGACCCTCTGCATTGGAAGCACGAATTAATTCCCACAGTACCACTAGACCAACGAGCTTCACAGCTGGACGAACGAGCCGCAGGGAACTAGACCAACAAGCCATCACATGTACGTATAATGCTTCTATAGGACGGTTCAATAATTAGTAGAAATACAAAGATTCCAGGGAATGACGTACTATCAGTGCACGTGTTTACTCACGTGCGCGTAGTATGCTATTCCATGGAATCGTTAACATATTTCTACCAATATTATTGATATCGGGCAGAGTGCATAATCAGCGATTTAACACCACAGGAAAAGTATGTATACCGTGCTGGCAGTGCGTGGGGTGCACCCAGGAATTTAGCTATCTGTGCGGGTGCGGTATGGGCAGTGTACCTACACAGTGCTTGAATACTGCGGGCCAACCCTGCATGAAACCCACACTGTGGGAATAGTAGTTATACCATGCGGGTAATGTGTGGAATAGAACTAGGGAGCTGGCATGGTATGGGAAAACCCGCATTCATCCCGCACTCGACTGCGGGTAGGACCGCATGGGTCCCGCTACCGACCCGGTTATCACTTTCTCAAGGGGCCAGTATGGATTACCCGCACCAAACCCGCATGGGAAGGTACTGCGGGTTTACTGCGGGAACCGCCACTTGTGTTTGCTGGGAATATAAATATATATATTCCTAAAATACAGTCCACTTATCACTTCTTTAAAGACTCTCAATTTGTAGATACTTACTTGTCTGATGAAACGAGGAAGATGTATCTGTATTGGACACGTTTTAAAGGCGAAAAAAACTAGTTCCCATGAAATGATGAAGAATTTGTTCCTGGTGTGATGTACTAGTGGAGGGGGGAACGGGAAGAGGGAGAGAGGGGGAGGGGAGGGAACCAACCCTGGTGGAAGTCGTGATGTATTGGGCTGAAACTTGACGGGCTGAGTTGTGAATTCTGTCGAGAATGAATAACGAAGCTGAAATTGAAAATATTTTATAAAATTAAGGATTGGGACGAGTTTGAAGTAAAACCCTGGTAAGTAAAACGCTTCACTTATACATGTGAAACCAGGAAAATGTTTCATAGCATAAAAGGGACATATAATTATTGATTTTCTTTTTACACAAGGTTAAATTAAAAATATACGTCTATCGAATAATCAGAGGGGTATAAGATAATTCCAAATACTCGCACCACCCAGACATAATATTATTTAATAATGTTTAGAAGGAATACCCGTTACAGGGTGCACACCAGCTTTAAGTGCCCCTCTTCAGGCGACTTACTAGATTATTAGGACGTTCGGATAGCTGATCAGGAATGTCCGAGGACTATTAGTAAGACTCAATCCCAGCATTAGCCTTTACGACTGACGAAAACCTCGGAAAAAACCTTCAGTCAGGACTGCCGGTGGCCGGAATCGAACCTGCACTTCCGAATTAGAGTCTCGCGTGCAAATGCTCGCTCAGGATTGATGGGGGGGGGGGGGAGGGGGGGGTCACTCAATACTTTGAACTGAATTTCATGGAAACATTTGACTTTAAAAGGATCAAAGTTCAAACAACGAATTTAGCTTTCTGGTTAGGACTTGTTGAGATTTCCATTTTTTCCCCAAGCCTACGCAGGTGTGTATTTTATTTTTTCTACTAATCCAACTTGTAATATATCACTTACAAGAAAATAATACATATGTTTATATTTGATTCACACCCAATAGATATCTTCACTACTCTAAAGATGTCTTACGTAGTGGAGATTCTAATAAGTTATGTCCGTGTGTACGGAGTTAAATTATATGAATTATATATTGTATTTACATGGAATAAACGAATTTGAATTTGAATTATTAAATTGTGAATTTAAACATGTTAAAGATTTCGATCTCAAGCAAAATTATTAAGTAAATTTACAAGACAAATTAAAAACACTCCTAATTTACTTTAAATTGATATATAAAACAAAGGATAAAATTGAAATTTTCAGATGCAAATATCTTTTATATGTACAAAGCTGCAATAAAAACATATTAGTTTTGGCTTTAAAATGTTTCGTTCATAGTATCCGACAAGACTATACATGGAAACCCTGATAATGTCACATATTTTGTCACCTGCTTCCTGTTATCACTTATCGTTACCATTTAATGGCCTGATATGCGGCGATATATTTAAGTGAAACACATTGTTAATGACAAGGATTAGTTTTCTCTTAAGCTCTCCTGCACTTGTTATGTCTTAAGTTAGGCAGTTAAAATGTAACTGGTCATTTTACCACGATATTACGTTTATAGCTTCCTATCGAGGGACGCCTAGAAACGTTGGGCTATAACATCTGGGCACGTACGAACCCTTTCGTGGGGGGCTAAAGGGAGGGAGGGGGTTTCCTAATATACTCTTTTCCCCTCTTGCCCTCCCACCCTCCTGTTTACGTCCTCTTCACCTGCATCCCCCGTTCCTTCCCCTCTTTCATGTAAGGAATCCGATGGGGGACTCGGGAAAAGTAGTGATGATTCGTATTTTGTGCGTTTTTAAGAAATTTATAATTTAAAATCGAATTAAAACATTCGTTTAATCATGTTAAAACACAAAAACAAGAACAAAGCAAACGACAACAATAACCGAAGTATATCAATTTCAATTGTTATAAATAGTGTACTTGTGTAAAGCAATGGCTAGAACGTATATTTGAAGTATGAAGTATGAACTTTATATTTTGAGGTTTAAGCTTACGCTTTTTACAACCTACCTTATTTACTATGTTAATTAATTTGAGTACAATAGTTCAGCATTTCTGCTCTAAGATTAGATTAAATTAAAACAAACAAAAAATATTATTACGCTTAGGACTAAATATACATGTTAACTACTACATATGTTGTTAATATCTAACATAACAAAAAATGAATATATATATATATATATATATATAGGCAGTTGAACTAATGTAATTGCAATAAACTAAAAACTATGACATATAATGAGAAAAGATATATTGAATGGAGGACACAAAATCTCAACTACAATGCACTTACAGCCGGATAATACATAAACTGATGTCATGATAAGAATATATTTATTTTAGTACAGTAAATTACGTAAAAAGATATATATATATAATAAAATCTTCGTCTATACCAATGCACCCCCCTCCCCCCCCCCCCGCCCCCTGGCCTACCATAACATCTTTCTATTAACGTTTTGTGAGGCATTATGTGATTTATTACGCTATTGGTGTGAAAATAGCGCAAGGAAATAAAGTAGAGATATTCCAGGAAGAATGTAATGTTCTATTTTATGGATGTAGCCATGTTTCAATAAAAAATGTCTGTTACTTAAAATTACCAATTGAATTTTGTAATGTGTTTGCCAAACACACCGTTAAAATTAAAATGTGCACTAAAAACTGAAATTATTGTTGACACTTCGCGCCATCAATAAAATTTAGCAGTTAAGTCTAAAGAGAATGGTGTTTTATTTTGTATATCTTTTCCTTACACGCATTAAAAATTATTATATTTTTCTCCACAAAGTAATGAAGAATGTTTATTGCCGATTTAAAATTCTTATATTTACACACACCAGTGCAAATACTTTCCATCAAGCTGCAGACAGAATCTACACACCCAATGCAACCATCGCACTAGAGCCGCACACAGAATCTACACACACAATGCAACCATCGCACTAGAGCTGCACACAGAATCTACACACGCAATGCAACCATCGCACAAGAGCTGCACACAGAATCTCCACACGCAATGCAACCATCGCACTAGAGCTGCACACAGAATCTACACACGCAATGCAACCATCGCACTAGAGCTGCACACAGAATCTACACACACAATGCAACCATCGCACTAGAGCTGCACACAGAATCTACACACGCAATGCAACCATCGCACTAGAGCTGCACACAGAATCTACACACGCAATGCAACCATCGCACAAGAGCTGCACACAGAATCTACACACGCAATGCAACCATCGCACAAGAGCTGCAGACAAAATCTACACACGCAATGCAACCATCGCACTAGAGCTGCACACAGAATCTACACACGCAATGCAACCATCGCACTAGAGCTGCACACAGAATCTACACACGCAATGCAACCATCGCACTAGAGCTGCACACAGAATCTACACACGCAATGCAACCATCGCACTAGAGCTGCACACAGAATCTACACACGCAATGCAACCATCGCACTAGAGCTGCACACAGAATCTACACACGCAATGCAACCATCGCACAAGAGCTGCAGACAGAATATACACACGCAATGCAACCATCGCACAAGAGCTGCAGACAGAATATACACACGCAATGCAACCATCGCACTAGAGCTGCACACAGAATCTACACACGCAATGCAACCATCGCACTAGAGCTGCACACAGAATCTACACACGCAATGCAACCATCGCACTAGAGCTGCACACAGAATCTACACACACAATGCAACCATCGCACTAGAGCTGCACACAGAATCTACACACACAATGCAACCATCGCACTTGAGCTGCACACAGAATCAACACACGCAATGCAACCATCGCACAAGAGCTGCACACAGAATCTACACACACAATGCAACCATCGCACTAGAGCTGCACACAGAATCTACACACGCAATGCAACCATCGCACTAGAGCTGCACACAGAAACTACACACGTAATGCAACCATCGCACTAGAGCTGCACACAGAATCAACACACGCAATGCAACCATCGCACTAGCGCTGCACACAGAATCTACACACGCAATGCAACCATCGCACAAGAGCTGAACACAGAATCTGCAAACGCAATGCAACCATCGCACTAGAGCTGCACACAGAATCTACACACGCAATGCAACCATCGCACTAGAGCTGCACACAGAATCTACACACACAATGCAACCATCGCACTAGAGCTGCACACAGAATCTACACACGCAATGCAACCATCGCACTAGAGCTGCACACAGAATCTACACACACAAAGCAACCATCGCACTAGAGCTGCACACAGAATCTACACACGCAATGCAACCATCGCACTAGAGCTGCACACAGAATCTACACACACAATGCAACCATCGCACTAGAGCTGCACACAGAATCTACACATGCAATGCAACCATCGCACTAGAGCTGCACACAGAATCTACACACGCAATGCAACCATCGCACAAGAGCTGCACACAGAATCTACACACGCAATGCAACCATCGCACTAGAGCTGCACACAGAATCTACACACGCAATGCAACCATCGCACTAGAGCTGCACACAGAATCTACACACGCAATGCAACCATCGCACTAGAGCTGCACACAGAATCTACACACGCAATGCAACCATCGCACTAGAGCTGTACACAGAATCTACACACGCAATGCAACCATCGCACTAGAGCTGCAGACAGAATCTACACACGCAATGCAACCATCGCACTAGAGCTGCACACAGAATCTACACACGCAATGCAACCATCGCACTAGAGCTGCACACAGAATCTACACGCGCAATGCAACCATCGCACTAGAGCTGCACACAGAATCTACACACGCAATGCAACCATCGCACTAGAGCTGCACACAGAATCTACACGCGCAATGCAACCATCGCACTAGAGCTGCACACAGAATCTACACACGCAATGCAACCATCGCACTAGATCTTCACACAGAATCTACACACGCAATGCAACCATCGCACTAGAGCTGCACACAGAATCTACACACGCAATGCAACCATCGCACTAGAGCTGCACACAGAATCTACACACGCAATGCAACCATCGCACTAGATCTTCACACAGAATCTACACACGCAATGCAACCATCGCACTAGATCTGCACACAGAATCTACACACGCAATGCAACCATCGCACTAGAGCTGCACACAGAATCTACACACGCAATGCAACCATCGCACTAGATCTTCACACAGAATCTACACACGCAATGCAACCATCGCACTAGAGCTGCAAACAGAATCTACACACGCAATGCAACCATCGCACTAGAGCTGCACACAGAATCTACACACGCAATGCAACCATAGCACTAGAGCTGCACACAGAATCTACACACACAATGCAACCATCGCACTAGATCTGCACACAGAATCTACACACGCAATGCAACCATCGCACTAGAGCTGCACACAGAATCTACACACGCAATGCAACCATCGCACTAGATCTTCACACAGAATCTACACACGCAATGCAACCATCGCACTAGAGCTGCACACAGAATCTACACACGCAATGCAACCATCGCACTAGAGCTGCACACAGAATCTACACACGCAATGCAACCATCGCACTAGAGCTGCACACAGAATCTACACACGCAATGCAACCATCGCACTAGAGCTGCACACAGAATCTACACACGCAATGCAACCATCGCACTAGAGCTGCACACAGAATCTACAAACGCAATGCAACCATCGCACTAGAGCTGCACACAGAATCTACACACGCAATGCAACCATCGCACTAGAGCTGCACACAGAATCTACACACGCAATGCAACCATCGCACTAGAGCTGCAGACAGAATCTACACACGCAATGCAACCATCGCACTAGAGCTGCACACAGAATCTACACACGCAATGCAACCATAGCACTAGAGCTGCACACAGAATCTACACACGCAATGCAACCATCGCACTAGAGCTGCACACAGAATCTACACACGCAATGCAACCATCGCACTAGAGCTGCAGACAGAATCTACACACGCAATGCAACCATCGCACTAGAGCTGCACACAGAATCTACACACGCAATGCAACCATAGCACTAGAGCTGCACACAGAATCTACACACGCAATGCAACCATCGCACTAGAGCTGCACACAGAATCTACACACGCAATGCAACCATCGCACTAGAGCTGCACACAGAATCTACACACGCAATGCAACCATCGCACTAGAGCTGCACACAGAATCTACACACGCAATGCAACCATCGCACTAGAGCTGCACACAGAATCTACACACGCAATGCAACCATCGCACTAGAGCTGCACACAGAATCTACACGCGCAATGCAACCAACGAACTAGAGCTTCACACAGAATCTACACACGCAATGCAACCATCGCACTAGAGCTGCACACAGAATCTACACACGCAATGCAACCATCGCACTAGAGCTGCACACAGAATCTACACACGCAATGCAACCATCGCACTAGGGCTGCACACAGAATCTACACACGCAATGCACCCATCGCACTAGAGCTGCACACAGAATCTACACACACAATGCAACCATCGCACTAGAGCTGCACACAGAATCCACACACGCAATGCAACCATCGCACTAGCGCTGCACACAGAATCTACACACACAATGCAACTATCGCACTAGAGCTGCACACAGAATCCACACACGCAATGCAACCATCGCACTAGCGCTGCACACAGAATCTACACACACAATGCAACCATCGCACTAGAGCTGCACACAGAATCTACACACGCAATGCAACCATCGCACTAGCGCTGCACACAGAATCTACACACACAATGCAACCATCGCACTAGAGCTGCACACAGAATCTACACACGCAATGCAACCATCGCACTAGAGCTGCACACAGGATCTACACACGCAATGCAACCATCGCACTAGAGCTGCACACAGAATCTACACACGCAATGCAACCATCGCACTAGAGCTGCACACAGAATCTACACACGCAATGCAACCATCGCACTAGAGCTGCACACGGAATCTACACACGCAGTGCAACCATCGCACTAGAGCTGCACACAGAATCTACACACGCAATGCAACCATCGCACTAGAGCTGCACACAGAATCTACACACGCAGTGCAACCATCGCACTAGAGCTGCACACAGAATCTACACACGCAATGCAACCATCGCACTAGAGCTGCACACAGAATCTACACACGCAGTGCAACCATCGCACTAGAGCTGCACACAGAATCTACACACGCAATGCAACCATCGCACTAGAGCTGCACACAGAATCTACACACGCAATGCAAACATCGCACTAGAGCTGCACACAGAATCTACACACGCAGTGCAACCATCGCACTAGAGCTGCACACAGAATCTACACACGCAATGCAACCATCGCACTAGAGCTGCACACAGAATCTACACACACAATGCAACCATCGCACTAGAGCTGCACACAGAATCTACAAACACAATGCAACCATCGCACTAGAGCTGCACACAGAATCTACACACACAATGCAACCATCGCACTAGAGCTGCACACAGAATCTACACACGCAATGCAACCATCGCACTAGAGCTGCACACAGAATCTACACACGCAATGCAACCATCGCACTGTTCAAAATAATTCTACTAACTTACTCCCAATCCACTGAAGAACTATTATTAGTGCAGCGATTGTAAGTTGGTACCACACACATTTCTTGACACCGGAACTAGGGACGTCATTGGGTCCGAAGGTTTGAACCGGTTCCTCCACTTCGGAACCGGTTCGGAAGCGGTTTTGTGCCACACACATTTCTTGACATCGGAAGTAGATATATTACCGGTTCCTTCACTTCGGTACCGGTCGGAACAGTTTCGTAACCGGTTCGGAACCGTTTTTTGTGTCATACACATTTCTTGACATCAGAGCTAGTGATGTCACCGGTTTCTCTACTTCGGAACCGGTTCGTAACATGTTTTTAGGGCATATTTTTTGTTAAACATATACTCATTAACAACTTCTATTCAGCAGAACAAAAATGTATTCAGGAAACAATCTTTGAACAGTGTCTCGTGACCCTTCAAATAGGCTCGATGTAAAACGCATATACCTGATAATAGAAAACTATGTACCTTTACTTTACTTTACTTTACTGTAATTAAGAACAGTGTAGGGCACAATGCCCTCTTTAGCCTGATGAGGGATGATTGATGAATAATAATAAGGAAGGGAGGAGGGGAAGCCTGGTACCGGCACGTAGCTTACTCCTGTCGAAAAGTACCAAAGGGACCATCAGCTTTACATCCCATCCGAAGGGACGGGTTAACTTTGACCAGTCATATAGGTTCCTCCACTAACCTGGACTGCCGAGCAGTTGACGAGAAGAACGAAGCTGTCCAAGCTATTCTAACCAACGGTAGCTTATAGTGTTTCAGAGGAGATTGGTCACCCATCCACCTGCTGACCTAGCCCGAGGTTGCTAAACTTCGGTGTTCGTATGGGAACCGTCTAAGCGACCGCGGCTAAACCTTTGGCTAATTGTGTAAACATAATAGAGGGGCATAGACCCTAATGTCAGATCCCTAGTGGTACATGAGTGCTTCTTGGAAGCGACTGTAAGGCCATGTGCGGAACCGGGTTGATAAATCGGAACCGGTTTCCGGGTTCCCAATGTCATCAGTAATCGGAACCCATTCTGAATTGTTGTTCTGTTCCTCAAAAGTTTGGCTAACATGTTTGTGGCTAAAATGACTGACGAATCGACTTTTTTCGACTCCCACAAGGTTGATTATTAAATGAGTGTTTTTGAGCGTTTCAGCCTCCAATGAGCACAGTTCCATCATTTTGTAAGATTTCGATAAAAACTGAACAAGTTTGCACGTTCCGTAGGAAACAAGAAATTGAAACTTAGGATTTGGCTGGTATTCGTGGAGATTCCAACCAAAATGCGTAAAAGGAGTGTTTTTGAGCGTTTCAGCCTGAATAAGCACAATTCGATCATGTTGTAAGATTTCGAAAAAAACTGAACACGTTTCCACGTTCCGTAGGAAACAAGAAATTGAAACTTATGAGTTGGCTGGTATTCGTGGAGATTCCAACAAAAATTCATAAAATTAGTGTTTATGAGCGATTCAGACCCCATTAAACATTTTAGCCCTTCAATCTCCCCCCCCCCCCCCCTTCCCCTAAAAACGTCCCCACTCCCCATAACACGCATCCTTCTCCTCGCTCAAGGTAAGTATCGCAGGCGTTACTAAAAGCCGGTGGCCAAGCGCATCATTAGCATTTAGTATGAGGCGGTACTGCTGGGACTAACTGAACGTAAATCAATATTAGACTATAGGAAATTAGGCAGTCATTACAATAAACATACTATTATTACACTCTGTGCTAGCTAACACAAACGGGTCGGTGTACGTTGTCCAAATGTACGAACAATGTTTACATTATCATGCGAACATGATCGAATGATGCTGGGAAACAATTAATTTACGTTCGACGAAAAAAACATGGCCTTCTGGTAGTCCAATATTAATTAAAATCTGATAACCGTGAGCGTAATACGGGTATATGCTGTAAGAGAACAAATAAAAACTATATTTGATTGTAATGTTGCTTTTAATTAGCAATTTACAGAATGTAATCAATGATGTTATTGAGAATTATTTGTGTTAATGTACGATGTCTAATGGCGAAACAATTCTCCTCATATTCATGTTTATGAATTGATAATATAGTAAAATACATTTTTAATGGTAATAGCATCTTGGAATGTGTGTTCTTAAATAACAATGCGTATAGGATTTAATTCTTGCCCGTACACGTCTTTACAATCCAACCAATTCTCGGGAGGTATTCGCTTAGTTGTGTCCACTCGTATAGGTATAAAAGTATAGCAACTGCATCCAGGCGAAGACGAAGACGAAGACGAAGACGAAGACGAAGACGAAGACGAAGACGAAGACGAAGACGAAGACGAAGACGAAGACGAAGACGAAGACGAAGACGAAGACGAAGACGAAGACGAAGACGAAGACGAAGACGAAGGCGAAGATTTTATCTAGTCTTAAGGCTAATCTCAACCCACCCTGCAGAAAAGATTTCTGTCGGTTAACATTGCTTTAAAACGCCTCAAAATTGTTTAAAAGAAAAAAAAATATGTCATACTAAAGAATATTTAATATTTAATGCAATGTTTTATATAAATGATTTTGTTCAAAAAAATATAAACGTTCTTTAAATTACACATTTTAAATTGTGTGCTTCACGAAGTTTCCTTACAATGACACAAACGTTTTTAAGACAAGAAAAACTTGCCAACATTGACACAATTATCGAAGAGTTAGGAAAATAGAATTATATTTTTATTCAACGATGGGAATTGAAGGACATTTTCTCCGTCGGGAATTAAGCCAGTTAACCCAGTGAATTAATTAAAATACGCGACCGCTATAAACTAAGGACTCTTCATTTAATAAAACCGCACATTTTAAAACGCACCGTTTCCATCGCATCTTTCATCTCATCCGAGCCAGAAATGTGTGGTTTAGTAAATGAAGTTACCTTTCGGTCAACGTTATTTTGTTACTTTACGAACCTGTCGGAATACTTCAATAAAACGAGTATTTATGTTGCAGAATCGGCTTTCATTACCAAGAATAAAACAAGTCTTGTCATGGCCAGAGATTGCTAGTTGTAAGGGTGATGAATGGGAGCAGAATATTGAATATTCCAGAATATTTGAACATTATCGTATGTTCACCCACTCTCGATTAGTCAAGTTGCAACAATTTGGGACGTAAAACCCAAATATCTATATTTAACTTATGAAAATATCATGCATTTAGTCTTTTAGGAAGCTCAAAAAAAAAATCTTTGAAATTTGCAGTTGAAAAATACAAAAAACTAATAAGTTAGCAAAATTGTCTTTCTTTTGTTAATGCACTTTATAACGGGGGGGGGGGGGGGAAACCCCCACTAAGGCGATTTTCTTTAAATACACATTATTCGCATTGTTTTAAATGTCTTAGACCAAGATAAGATGATTTGCTGAACGAGATAATTTAACCAGTTTTTTAAGCAAATCATTGAATTTATTGCACTGATAGTATAAATTTAACTTTATTAGAGGTATGTTGGCATTGTTGTATAATTATTTTCTTCTATAAGTTAATGCAACAAATGTTGATATTAATAAACTTAGATATTTTGCAGGGGGGTGCTCCATCCCTCCCTGGATACGCCACTGACTGCAATCGTTCACCCCCGGGAGTACAACTGTTTGGTGATCTCTCTTACTTTAGCCGTAAACCTCCCCTCAGACGGGGCTGAGCTACTTCCAAGCATTCCGCCATTGTTCCGTGAGAGAACAAGGAAAACTTTTCAGTACATGGTTCTACCCATGTTCAATAATAATAACAACTCCGGAAACTGTAAAGCGCCCAGTCGAGTCGCATTCGTTGCCGCGTATGGACGTGTTTACCGCTGGTGCCGGCTAGCATAGCTAGCTACGCAGTTCCCGCAGTAAGCCAGGCGCTCAGCGCCGTTAAATACTAGGCGTGATTGACACTCTTGTGTAATTACTAGGACAATTAAGTCTGTGCCATAGGCACATAACTCATCCACAGTAATAACAAATTTATTATAAAACTTCAGAGATTGGATTTTCCCTTCTTAGAGCAAGGTCGAGGCTGGCTGCGCTTCAACGAAGTGAGTTTTTATTTTTATTTATTGGTTAACACAGTGTACGACCACCACTGGCTAAAACCATTACCAACACATTGGTTTGCCGGTTCCCCACCTAGCACGTGGGAGCCGTGTCGAGCATCACCCGCTCGTGGCCTACGTGCAGTCTGGGGGGCGGTTCCCGCCGCGTCATTCTCGCGACGCAATAGCGTGGTTGTACTTGTGTCCTTATTCCATTCAATCCACCACCGGTATAGTGCATTTCACATCTCCTTCTCCACTTTCCGGCCCAGTGCTCTGCACTGAGGCAGGTAGGGAAAAATTCCCATTCTGGTTCTCTGCGACCAAACTCTTACCCCACCCCACGGGTGACCCCCCTCCCCCCATCTACAAGCGATTCATCCCCCAACCCGACGCACTAACTTTCAAGCTACCATGCTTAGGGGGTCTAACAAGCCACCAAACCCCCTGCCTCCGCCTAGCAACCAGCAGCTAAATGCTCCTCTCGCGCCGACACCCTCCAGCGTCCGTAAGTCTGAACTGTCACAGACAAACCTCCCAGTTGTCCTCCAGCAATTGCTGGCGTACCATTATGCTCCAACAGAGCCACTCCCTCCTCCATCTTGGACGACAATCCCTGTCAGGACCCGACAGCGTCGTGTCGTGTCTTACACTCCCTTGGGACCAGGGCAAGTGGAGACCAAAGCATCATTCAGCTCTCGACCAGCCCAGTCTGTAGACGAATGCCAACCAAGCACCTCCAAGTCTGCTATGACTGATCGCCCGCCTCCTCTTATTACAACCAATCGATTTGACGCGCTCCGTTCGACTACCTCTTCTGGACCCCAAGATTCAATGGATCTCTCGCCCGACAAGACCTCTGACAACGTCATCGCTACGCCCATGGACACTCTACTACCGCCAGGCTCGCCAAAGCTGTCGCCACCGAGGAAAAAGAGATCTCGTGTGCACTCCATGTCTCCGTCCGATTCCTGCTCTTCTCTGACCTCCGATTCTGAGCACAGTACATCATCCGCCCGCTACTCATCCCGATCACTCTCTCCAGTTAGCTCTGTTTACACCGTTGTTAACAGCCCTCGTACCACTGGCCCGCCTCCGAGCAGCCAGATCCCTGGATCCCAGGCTCCACCAGTGGCCCCGAACACCACTAAAAAACCTCCACCCATCATACTATATGGAGTACGCACCTACACCGACGTAGTGACGCTCATCCGCAAAGCCACCAACGGCCACTTTACCATCGCGGGCGCCGGTGAAGCCTTCCGTCTTAAGCCCACAACTCGACAAACTTACGACGAGATTCACGCCTACCTCATCACCAACGACCTTATGTTCCATACATATCCAACAGAGGAGGTCCGGCAGCAGAAGGTTGTTCTACGAGGTCTCTCTTCAACCGTCCCAACGGACGATATCCTAGCCGACCTCACCAACCAAGGCGTGAGGGTCCAGGACGTCCGCCAGTTGATGAGCCGAGGGCATTCGCCCGATGAACGCCGGCCCATGCCCCTCTTCGTCGTCACGACTAATATCTATGCACCTGGAACGCCGGTGCATACCATAAAATCAGTGTGTTACCACAACATCAGCATCGAGAAATACCGTGGCCAGTCTGGCCCCCGCCAGTGTTACAACTGCCAGCAGTTTGGCCATTCCTCGGTATTTTGCAACCTCCCGCCCACTTGCTTCAAATGCGCTAAGCACCATCGCTCCAAGGATTGTTTAAAGACTCCGGATACCCCTGCTACGTGTGTAAACTGCAACCAGGATCATCCCGCCTCGTACAGACGTTGTCCAGCCTACCTTCAAGCCTGTGAGCCCAAGTCAAACGCCGTGCTATCCGCTGATAAACGTCGCAACCAGAAACAGGTGGTACCCCAACCACTCTCATCACCCACTGTACGCAACCTACCGCCAACTCCCTGGTCGACTGCCTTCCCGCCGCTCTCCACCTACGCACAAGTCGCCCAAGGGCAACCCTTCGTCACGCACATGGCCCCGTTTACAGCAAATAACCCACCAGACCCATACCAACATCCGTCGTGCCCGCCACTCATTCCGCTCTACGCCCAGCCCCCTCAGCCTCCCCCTCCGCGTAAACGCAAGGCAGCGTCTGAACCCCCCACTCAAACCCAACACAACTACGTGAACGAAAAAACTCCCATACCAATCGTTATCGGATACATTGCTGAAGCCCTATTGGGCTATTCACAGGATCCGATGGTAGCCGCACTTGCAGCGCTCCTTCGCAAACTAATCTCCATCCCCCAAAATGGCTAGATCTCAAGCTCGCATCATAGCCTGGAACGCCAACGGCGCCATCCGAACTGCACCAAATCAGTTTTCTTCTCGTTTTCCCACTGACTTCATGTAGCAGGTTCTACCCCCATTCATTCCCACACTAATTCTTACTATCACCCCAGCCCTCGGGCTTATGCGTTTTTACTTCTGTTTCCTTCATCATCTGCTCTAGAGGGCCCAGCCCGGGAGAGCGCTCCAGCAAAGTTTAATGTTGAACTATTGCATCTAGTAAGAGAAGAGAGAGAACTGTAAAGCGCTTTACATTGATTGGTAAATGGGCTCATGTTACTACGGGTGGGTTCCGTAACTTGTTGAAAATGCTTTGCCCCTGGCATTCTCCAGCACGTTAAAGCATCTATAAGCACGATACTTACGCAACACCTTAAACATTGGCATGTCTGTTAAGGCCAATTAGGCGCAAGGTCGTTTTGCCACGCCCACTTCATTAGGTGTCAAACTGTGTAGTAAAATTGAAAAGATTGATGGTGGCGTAAATCAAATCAATTAAATATACTAGGCTCTAACACATGGGAAAACATATGATTTTGGCGCCATTTTACACTTTGGTTAGGCCCAGGGTTAGGTCCGTCTATAGAGCGTTTTTAAAATGCCGCCAAAAACCACCACTTGTTGGAAATGCTCAAGTGAAAACCTCGGGCTTATTTAACGTGTTGCATATGCTCAGGAATCACGTTACGGAACGCTGGGTGAAGCACATTCAATAATCAATAGGTTTCGGTACGGGCCAAGCACGCTTTTAGCACATTCAACAGCTTTCAGAACGTACCCTACATAACGCTAGTGCAAATCTGTAGAAGCAAATCCGTAGAGAAACATACGTCTGTATATTATGTACTCTAATGATGAACACAAACGGTAAGAGAGAAATAATGTTGCCTAGCAAATTCTTTATTTAAGCTTTTTGACGGTATGACATTAATTTTATAAAAATTACAAAACATCTGTGCACAAGACAAGGAGAAAACCCAATAAAAGTAGGACGGCGTCATTGAAATTGAACACCAGCAATTTATTGCAAAAATAAGAAAAATATTTCTTCTTTTGTCAAAATACATACTCAGTAACAAGAAACTATAAGTAAGTGTGGAGCATTAGACCATTTAGTATATGCCTCGTTGCTATAAAGCCTCTAAGCTACCGTTTACAAAAACACCATTACCATACACAGAGATTTCCCAAAAATGAAACAAACAGTCCGAACTGGGAATCGAACCTTAGACGTTCTATACAACTTTTTTTTAAATTATTATTTGTTGATTATTATTTGTAGATTATTTGTTGATACGTTATACATGAGGTTGGACTTAGCTTAAAACCCGTATAATCTTATATAATATATATATCATAATCACACGGCCGGGCCGCGGATATGTATACATTATTACATTACATTACATCACACATTATATCACATACTTTTTACATTACACTACATTTCATTACAATACACTACACTACACTTCACTTCACTACATTACATTACATTACATTACATACCATTACATTACATTACATTACATTACATTACATTACATTACATTACATTACATTACATTACATTACATTACATTACATTACATTACATTACATTACATTACATTACATTATATTACATACCATTACATTACATTACACTACACTACACTACACTTCACTAAAATGTAATGTAATGAAGTGAAGTGAACTTCACTTCACTACTTTACATTACATTACATTATTTTACATTTCATTACATTACATTACATACCATTACATTACATTACATTACATTACATTACATTACATTACATTACATTACATCACATTACATTACATTACATTACATTACATTACATTACATTACATTACATTACATTACATTACATTACATTACATTACATTACATTACATTACATTACATTACATTACACCACACTTCACTTCACTACATAACATTACATTACATTACATTACATTTCATTACATTACATTACATTACATTACATTACATTACATTACATTACATTACATATCAGGCATGTAGTTCCGCTTGTCGTCCGGATGGCGAACATGCTATATGTCAGCTTCGACACAAAAGCGTTTTCATAACTTCCTTTTGTAATACTGCCTTCGTAAATTTGCTTTACGTTTTGTATATTACATCATTATTAGGTTTCCATGATATTATTGTTCGGTTTTATCCTCTTTCGTTTGTTTTATTACATATATGTGCAATATTGATTTGGTTTTTAGTTACTTTAGTTTGGGGATATGCTTCGCGCAGTGTAAAGCTTCTGCTTCTCCGGCATTGTTCGTTGTTCTCAATGGGTTTTCTACCCAGACTCCCCTACGATATGCCAACCTGCCACTGTTCGATAACGTGACACCCAACGTTATCTTCACTCTACATGACACCTTATGACACTTTATGACACTTGCATGAGAATAGAGATCTCCTATCGTGAGTTTAACTTCCCCTGTCTGACTGACGTACTTAAAGCAAGTTGCTAGTTTGTTTCTTAATTAAGTAGCAAAGGTAAGCTGAATTTAGTTTTGTGTGTTCAGTTTTGTACTTGTTATGCTTTTATAATGAAGTTAGAGGCTGCACCAGCGGTTTTCGTCTATAGGTAGTATATTTTTTGCTGATATGGAAATAGTAAATTAATTCGATATATGAAGTTACACGCTGTAATTTAACTGTAACTCTGTAACTGTACGCGACCTAAATTATAAAATGGGAGTAATACCTACAACAACTTCGTTCTGATAATAAATAAATATTAACATTATTATTTAGGCCTACACTTAAAGTTAAGAAAATTGCTACAGTGCAAATTTAAAACTGGGATCCTTTTAATGATCGAATGTAGCAAAATTTTCAATAATTAAGAACACATTGAATTATCTTTAAATAAATTATCGATAACGAGAAACATCTCAAACCTACAAATTCTTATTCAAATTTAAACCGTTTGCTGCCATAATGTATACAAATGTTTTTAATAAAACTTATGTACAAAAAAAATAGATACAAAATAACAAGAATGTCTGTTAGTTTGTAATGCATCATTGTGTAGCTATTGTCAGTGGCGGTTCGTGATCATTGGTCGAGGGGGGCACAAGATACTTGTTAATCATATTTCATAACAACGGATTTTCTTCTCTACGGTTTATGTATTGAACCTAATAATGACCCGTTCGGTTCATTTCATTTTATTTCATTTCATTTCATTTCAGTTCATTTCATTTCATTTCATTTCATTTCATTTCATTTCATTTCATTTCATTTCATTTCATTTCATTTCATTAAATTTCATTTCATTTCATTTCATTTCATTTCATTTCATTTCATTTCATTTCATTTCATTTCATTTCATTTCATTTCATTTCATTTCATTTCATTTCATTTCATTTCATTAATACATTGTGTACATACAACTGATTCTTGAGGCACTTAACCATGGTTGAGGTTGAGCTTATATGAGAAGAGAGTTGAGCAGAGTTTAGACTTTATATTTGGACATGACTCGTTCATATTCATTCATGTTCAGTTCAATTGAAGAGAATTCAATTGAATTGGTCTCTTTCTATCGAGAAGTATTCAAAAATCACTCTATGGAAAGGAAAACATTTGCGAATGTAATAAAACAAGCATGTTACAATGGTTAATAGTTATTACAATTTAAGAATACAAAATCATTGTTTTAACATTATAAAATAATAACGCAGATGTCAACTATGTAGTGAAGACAAGTAGTGTTGATGGGAAAATTATTCCAAAACAACTTATTAAAATTAAACTACTTTCACTAATACAAAATATGTGGTTGAAAACAACATTCAAATCTGGTAAAGGTGGTTTCAAGTCAGCTTTTAATTTAGTTTTAAAACTTTCATTTACTAACCATACTATAGTGGAAATAGTTTTCTTTTAACAAGATTTTAGTGTTTCACCACTATAATGAAATTAAAAACGAAGACTATTATCTCGAAATGTTTACGGTGGTTGTCTGTGAAACTTTAATAACACATCCAATAGATAGACAAGACGGTGTAATTACATCAAGGCCTTATTTTAAACTTGATGTTTCCCCACATCTGTACATGATTACATTCTTATGTAAGATTAATAATAATACTACATGAGTGCTAACTCGATAGAGCAAATCTGGGTTTGGACTTGTAATATAATTATTCTGATTCTGTTTTCTCAGCTGTTTTTTTTTTTTTTTTAAATATCCACGTTCGGATATTTGTCATGGATGGTATAATGCAATGTTAAAAAATGAAAAAATTATCAATTTTGGAAAACGCTTACCTTCAATATTACGCTTTAGATTCACGTTACGGAAAACTACTTGCCCGCTGCAGATTAATGTATGACGGATAGCATACTTTCTTTTCGTCCTATAACACATCGTTCTAAATGTAATGAACAGTTTTTTATGTATGTCATTTTTCAAAACCGGTACAAATGGTTGTCCTACCCCGATGGACGAAATACTCCCATACAACACGAATATCGTTTTTGGTCACCTTCATCGCAAAAACTAATGAAAAAGATCTAAACTTTTAGTTTTCAGTGAGCAACTATGTTTTCGGTTATGTGAATGATACAAGTAAAATTGAGGATATGCGTTTTGCAAAATTTGTATTTTTTTCCCACATTGTACATTGTTAAAACATATGTTCACTTTTTAAAAGTAACATTTTTATTGATATCTTTAAAAAAAAATTCACCTGGAATAGTAGTAAACAGTTCGGCAAACATTTCAACGAGAAGATTATTTGCATCCTGATGTTCTCCTCGTAAAAGTCTGCTCCCACTTCTGCAGCCGTAGAAGTAGTTCCAGCAGCTGATCAAATGAGGAATTGAGGTCAAGTTGTTCTCCGATACAGTCGAGATATTTCCATTGTGTCGTTCATGCTGGAAACTTAACTGAAGCAAGTTTGAATTGCTGAGTTAACTTTGTTGCCAGATTAGTATTGACCATCAAGAAATGTGCTCGATGTAAATACTGCAACGTGGGCCCAAACAGAGCAGAGCGATTACAATGTTGTATCAACCACTGCAAAGTTTAACGGTAGAAGGCTCCAGTTGAGAAGTATCTAGGCAAGGTGCAAAGATTAATGGCACTAATTAAGAAGGGTTGTTTAAATGCGTTCTCGTTGTAGTCACCAAACTTTTGATGGAGAATTTAGTGTTTTTATGAAATTGCCCAACACATCATTATTATTATTTCATAGTGAATATAAGTGTTGTCGTTCATTCCACCTCCAAGCGTGAGTAGTGAGTAGTGAGTAGTGAGTAGTGAGTAGTGATTAGTGAGTAGTGAGTAGTGAGTAGTGAGTAGTGAGTAGTGAGTAGTGAGTAGTGAGTAGTGAGTAGTGAGTAGTGAGTAGTGAGTAGTGCGCAGTGAGTAGTGAGTAGTGAGAAGTGAGTAGTTTGTCGTGAGTCGTGAGTCGTGAGTCGTGAGTCGTGAGTCGTGAGTCGTGAGTAGTGAGTAGTAGTGAGTAGTGAGTAGTTAGTTGTGAGTAGTCAGTAGCCAGTAGTGAGTAGCGAGTAGCGAGTAGTGAGTAGTGAGTATTGAGTATTGAGTATTGAGTAGTGAGTAGTAAGTAGTGAGTAGTGAGTAGTGAGTAGTGAGTAGTGAGTAGTGAGTAGTGAGTAGTGAGTAGAGAGTAGAAAGTAGAGAGTGAGAAGTGAGGAGTGAGGAGTAGTGAGTAGTGAGTACTGAGTAGTGAGTAATGAGCTGCCAATACATTCGACGCGTAATATCGTTAAATGTCTTTTTTTAGAGAAGTGATCAATCACCTGCTAAAGTTGCTCGTAGACTTCTGAAAGTGACATCTCTGGGGTGTCCACCAATTGCCTCCCCCCCCTCCCCCTCCCCCCCCATCTACCGCCCTTCGGAAACACAATTTCGATATCGCTCTACGAGATGAAAACTACTTCGAAACTACTTTGAAATAATTGCTAATTCTGTTATTGCGTCACGTTGGTTAACCTGCTCTGACGTAATTGATTTGTTTTTTCACTGAACCAATAGTATAATATGAGTCCATACAGTAGCGAAACTTATATAAAACAACTTGCGCACGGCGATACTAGCGGGGCTAGCGGGACTTTGTTTACCATTATAATATCAACCTAAGGTTTCCCTTACTTTATCGGCTTGTCTTCTACACCCACAGCCCATAGTCATGGGACCTGCGCGCGCATGTGTGTGCAGCAAGCATTGGTATATTGTGCTAAAATACCAGTGACTTCTTTTACATAGTAGGCAGAGTAGCACCTTGTTATGGGAATTATGGGAGACCGTATGACAGGTAGAGTGCGCTGTGAGCGATGACGTTCAGTTTGGCTATTATTTCTAGCTCAATTTCAGTTAAGTGCTCCGAATTTTATATTTCTAGTGCATTATTTACAATAATTTTGATTATTACGTACTTAAGCACTTAAAACTTAATTATTAATAAGGTTTATGTTATAACAATCAGCTGAAGTGTCCATAAAACAAGTGAAACCTGGTACAATGGTTGATGGAATAACACAGTCTACCACACTTTTCGCGCGCGAGTAAGGTTAAGCCTTCCCACAGCCATCTGTATTTCCACGACATCATTGTATGCGTCAAGTGAGGGGCATACTGACATTTTTGTGGGCAGGAACGCTCACAGCGCTGCTGTCATACGGTCTCCCATATCAAAAGAATCAATGTTTGCCATTGAGACGCATAAAACTTGACAGTAGGAAGATATTAAAAGGTAGACAAAGGGTGTAGCGATGTATGGATGAATAACATGGACTTTATCTAAAAAGGACAATATAAATGTCTTTACTCAATTTAGATGTGTTGTACCCATAGAATGCTTAATGCTTTTGATGGGGATGTTAAAAAAATGTATGATTATACCCGTAGTAAATAATATGGTACTGGACTGTTAGTTAAGCGTTTCAGTGTTTTTGAAAAAAACATCCTATTTTTAATTATCGCTTTATTGGAAAAGTAACCTTTATTTGGCATTTGGGTTTGTTGCCGACTATATTAAATTAAATATATCTCTCCATAATTGCTTTCCAATTAATTACAATACCAAGCGTTTATTTCATATTATGTCTTACAAAACACACACCCCGATTGACAGTGTTATAAAATGCACAAACTCGTCGGCGTTCTTAAAACTTAAATTTTGCATCGTTTTTATTAATCGCAATTTCTGTATTAAAATAGTTTAAGTTTATTTGAACCTGCCATTTTGATTGCACATTCATAATAAAATATATAACTTGGAAGATCACAATATTTGATAACTGGATTGCTTACATTCTGAAATCTTGAAATCAATACATTTCGTTTTCATTTGCAGCGTTTACTACTATATACTATACGCAGTGCTATACGTATACTATACTACTATATACTATACGCAGTGCTATGCGTATACTATACTAATATATACTATACGCAGTGCTATACGTATACTATACTACTATATACTATACGCAGTGCTATACGTTAACTATACTACTATATACTATACGCAGTGCTATACGTATACTATACTGCTATAGTCCCAACGAAAGTATTCGCATACCGATCTCAGGTCATTGTTTACCGCCCCTTTCAATCACGCCAATTGAAAGAAAATGAACGGATACCTGGCATTCGTCGAGTGCACAGGTGGTTTGGCCACACCCACCGTTACAGGTAACCAACGGATGGTCCGAAATAAGTCCATGGTTAGATTATATGGTAGGAGTTAGCGAACTAGAAAAATAAGTTGTCACCTTGGACTCGGCTGTGTCGTAAGCATCAGAATACTGTCGTTGGGGCAACTATAGATACATTATCCTCCGTGTTGTATTCAAAGCCCGTGTGCGATGCGACAGTCACGTGTCATGCAATCTAGGCCGTGTCCTTGTACGACAGTCTCGAGCGAGCGTGGCTAATCTTCACTTGGCTAAGTGCATACATGGCTGGAGCAGAGGGATATCACCGTACTTGTACGACAGTCTCGAGCGAGCGTGGCTAATCTTCACTTGGCTAAGTGCATACATGGCTGGAGCAGAGGGATATCACCGTACTTGTACGACAGTCTCGAGCGAGCGTGGCTAATCTTCACTTGGCTAAGTGCATACATGGCTGGAGCAGAGGGATATCACCGTACTTGTACGACAGTCTCGAGCGAGCGTGGCTAATCTTCACTTGGCTAAGTGCATACATGGCTGGAGCAGAGGGATATCACCGTACTTGTACGACAGTCTCGAGCGAGCGTGGCTAATCTTCACTTGGCTAAGTGCATACATGGCTGGAGCAGAGGGATATCACCGTACTTGTACGACAGTCTCGAGCGAGCGTGGCTTATCTTCACTTGGCTAAGTGCATACATGGCTGGAGCAGAGGGATATCACCGTACTTGTACGACAGTCTCGAGCGAGCGTGGCTAATCTTCACTTGGCTAAGTGCATACATGGCTGGAGCAGAGGGATATCACCGTACTTGTACGGCAGTCTCGAGCGAGCGTGGCTAATCTTCACTTGGCTAAGTGCATACATGGCTGGAGCAGAGGGACATCACCGTACTTGAACGGCAGTCTCGAGCGAGCGTGGCTAATCTTCACTTGGCTAAGTGCATACATGGCTGGAGCAGAGGGATATCACCGTACTTGTACGACAGTCTCGAGCGAGCGTGGCTAATCTTCACTTGGCTAAGTGCATACATGGCTGGAGCAGAGGGATATCACCGTACTTGTACGACAGTCTCGAGCGAGCGTGGCTAATCTTCACTTGGCTAAGTGCATACATGGCTGGAGCAGAGGGATATCACCGTACTTGTACGACAGTCTCGAGCGAGCGTGGCTTATCTTCACTTGGCTAAGTGCATACATGGCTGGAGCAGAGGGATATCACCGTACTTGTACGACAGTCTCGAGCGAGCGTGGCTAATCTTCACTTGGCTAAGTGCATACATGGCTGGAGCAGAGGGATATCACCGTACTTGTACGGCAGTCTCGAGCGAGCGTGGCTAATCTTCACTTGGCTAAGTGCATACATGGCTGGAGCAGAGGGACATCACCGTACTTGAACGGCAGTCTCGAGCGAGCGTGGCTAATCTTCACTTGGCTAAGTGCATACATGGCTGGAGCAGAGGGATATCACCGTACTTGTACGACAGTCTCGAGCGAGCGTGGCTAATCTTCACTTGGCTAAGTGCATACATGGCTGGAGCAGAGGGATATCACCGTACTTGTACGGCAGTCTCGAGCGAGCGTGGCTAATCTTCACTTGGCTAAGTGCATACATGGCTGGAGCAGAGGGACGTCACCGTACTTGTACGACAGTCTCAAGCGAGCGTGGCTAATCTTCACTTGGCTAAGTGCATACATGGCTGGAGCAGAGGGATATCACCGTACTTGTACGGCAGTCTCGAGCGAGCGTGGCTAATCTTCACTTGGCTAAGTGCATACATGGCTGGAGCAGAGGGACATCACCGTACTTGTACGGCAGTCTCGAGCGAGCGTGGCTAATCTTCACTTGGCTAAGTGCATACATGGCTGGAGCAGAGGGACATCACCGTACTTGTACGGCAGTCTCGAGCGAGCGTGGCTAATCTTCACTTGGCTAAGTGCATACATGGCTGGAGCAGAGGGATATCACCGTACTTGTACGACAGTCTCGAGCGAGCGTGGCTAATCTTCACTTGGCTAAGTGCATACATGGCTGGAGCAGAGGGATATCACCGTACTTGTACGACAGTCTCGAGCGAGCGTGGCTAATCTTCACTTGGCTAAGTGCATACATGGCTGGAGCAGAGGGATATCACCGTACTTGTACGACAGTCTCGAGCGAGCGTGGCTAATCTTCACTTGGCTAAGTGCATACATGGCTGGAGCAGAGGGATATCACCTTACTTGTACGACAGTCTCGAGCGAGCGTGGCTAATCTTCACTTGGCTAAGTGCATACATGGCTGGAGCAGAGGGACATCACCGTACTTGTACGACAGTCTCGAGCGAGCGTGGCTAATCTTCACTTGGCTAAATGCATACATGGCTGGAGCAGAGGGATATCACCGTACTTGTACGACAGTCTCGAGCGAGCGTGGCTAATCTTCACTTGGCTAAGTGCATACATGGCTGGAGCAGAGGGATATCACCGTACTTGTACGACAGTCTCGAGCGAGCGTGGCTAATCTTCACTTGGCTAAGTGCATACATGGCTGGAGCAGAGGGACATCACCGTACTTGTACGACAGTCTCGAGCGAGCGTGGCTAATTTTCACTTGGCTAGGTGCATACATGGCTAGAGCAGAGGGACATCACCGTACTTGTACGACAGTCTCGAGCGAGCGTGGCTAATTTTCACTTGGCTAAGTGCATACATGGCTGGAGCAGAGGGATATCACCGTACTTGTACGACAGTCTCGAGCGAGCGTGGCTAATTTTCACTTGGCTAAGTGCATACATGGCTGGAGCAGAGGGATATCACCGTACTTGTACGACAGTCTCAAGCGAGCGTGGCTAATCTTCACTTGGCTAAGTGCATACATGGCTGGAGCAGAGGGATATCACCGTACTTGTACGACAGTCTCAAGCGAGCGTGGCTAATTTTCACTTGGCTAAGTGCATACATGGCTGGAGCAGAGGGATATCACCGTACTTGTACGGCAGTCTCGAGCGAGCGTGGCTAATCTTCACTTGGCTAAGTGCATACATGGCTGGAGAAGAGGGATATCACCGTACTTGTACGACAGTCTCGAGCGAGCGTGGCTAATCTTCACTTGGCTAAGTGCATACATGGCTGGAGCAGAGGGATATCACCGTACTTGAACGGCAGGCTGAAGCGAGCGTGGCTAGTCTTCACTTGGCTAAGTGCATACATGGCTGGAGCAGAGGGATATCACCGTACTTGAACGGCAGTCTCGAGCGAGCGTGGCTAATCTTCACTTGGCTAAGTGCATACATGGCTGGAGCAGAGGGATATCACCGTACTTGTACGGCAGTCTCGAGCGAGCGTGGCTAATCTTCACTTGGCTAAGTGCATACATGGCTGGAGCAGAGGGATATCACCGTACTTGTACGGCAGTCTCGAGCGAGCGTGGCTAATCTTTACTTGGCTAAGTGCATACATGGCTGGAGCAGAGGGATATCACCGTACTTGAACGGCAGGCTGAAGCGAGCGTGGCTAGTCTTCACTTGGCTAAGTGCATACATGGCTGGAGCAGAGGGATATCACCTTACTTGTACGACAGTCTCGAGCGAGCGTGGCTAATCTTCACTTGGCTAAGTGCATACATGGCTGGAGCAGAGGGATATCACCGTACTTGTACGACAGTCTCGAGCGAGCGTGGCTTATCTTCACTTGGCTAAGTGCATACATGGCTGGAGCAGAGGGATATCACCGTACTTGTACGGCAGTCTCGAGCGAGCGTGGCTAATCTTCACTTGGCTAAGTGCATACATGGCTGGAGCAGAGGGACATCACCGTACTTGAACGACAGTCTCGAGCGAGCGTGGCTAATCTTCACTTGGCTAAGTGCATACATGGCTGGAGCAGAGGGACATCACCGTACTTGTTCGACAGTCTCGAGCGAGCGTGGCTAATCTTCACTTGGCTAAGTGCATACATGGCTGGAGCAGAGGGATATCACCGTACTTGTACGGCAGTCTCGAGCGAGCGTGGCTAATCTTCACTTGGCTAAGTGCATACATGGCTGGAGCAGAGGGACATCACCGTACTTGAACGACAGTCTCGAGCGAGCGTGGCTAATCTTCACTTGGCTAAGTGCATACATGGCTGGAGCAGAGGGATATCACCGTACTTGTACGGCAGTCTCGAGCGAGCGTGGCTAATCTTCACTTGGCTAAGTGCATACATGGCTGGAGCAGAGGGATATCACCGTACTTGTACGACAGTCTCGAGCGAGCGTGGCTAATCTTCACTTGGCTAAGTGCATTCATGGCTGGAGCAGAGGGACATCACCGTACTTGTACGACAGTCTCGAGCGAGCGTGGCTAATCTTCACTTGGCTAAGTGCATACATGGCTGAAGCAGAGGGACATCACCGTACTTGTACGACAGTCTCGAGCGAGCGTGGCTAATCTTCACTTGGCTAAGTGCATACATGGCTGGAGCAGAGGGATATCACCGTACTTGTACGACAGTCTCGAGCGAGCGTGGCTAATCTTCACTTGGCTAAGTGCATACATGGCTGGAGCAGAGGGATATCACCGTACTTGTACGGCAGTCTCGAGCGAGCGTGGCTAATCTTCACTTGGCTAAGTGCATACATGGCTGGAGCAGAGGGACATCACCGTACTTGTACGACAGTCTCGAGCGAGCGTGGCTAATCTTCACTTGGCTAAGTGCGTACATGGCTGGAGCAGAGGGATATCACCGTACTTGTACGGCAGTCTCGAGCGAGCGTGGCTAATCTTCACTTGGCTAAGTGCGTACATGGCTGGAGCAGAGGGATATCACCGTACTTGTACGACAGTCTCGAGCGAGCGTGGCTAATCTTCACTTGGCTAAGTGCGTACATGGCTGGAGCAGAGGGATATCACCGTACTTGTACGGCAGTCTCGAGCGAGCGTGGCTAATCTTCACTTGGCTAAGTGCATACATGGCTGGAGCAGAGGGACATCACCGTACTTGTACGACAGTCTCGAGCGAGCGTGGCTAATCTTCACTTGGCTAAGTGCATACATGGCTGGAGCAGAGGGACATCACCGTACTTGTACGGCAGTCTCGAGCGAGCGTGGCTAATCTTCACTTGGCTAAGTGCATACATGGCTGGAGCAGAGGGATATCACCGTACTTGTACGGCAGTCTCGAGCGAGCGTGGCTAATCTTCACTTGGCTAGGTGCATACATGGCTGGAGCAGAGGGACATCACCGTACTTGAACGGCAGTCTCGAGCGAGCGTGGCTAATCTTCACTTGGCTAAGTGCATACATGGCTGGAGCAGAGGGACATCACCGTACTTGAACGGCAGTCTCGAGCGAGCGTGGCTAATCTTCACTTGGCTAAGTGCATACATGGCTGGAGCAGAGGGACATCACCGTACTTGAACGCATTCAGCGAGGAACGAGTACACTGAACTAGTGCACGTAATTAGTAATTTGATATCGTGTCACTTGGACATTCGAATCAATGGGGTAAGAGAATCGGATAGCCTGGGGAGGTGGAGTGGCAGTCCGCAGTCGCAATACTAAAAAGCGCTAAAATAACGCCAATTCAGCCAATCCAAGAGAGTCAAGTCTTCTCACTAGCTGCTCGGTTGCAGTTGAAGCAGTTACACAAAGCACCGTAGAGTGCCACCAGTCACGCAAACTACTCTCGCGCCGCATCCGAGCTATTTTTGAACATTTGCAACTATTTCAAGTTCGTCTCACAAACTATGTTCTCTAATAAAAATTGGTTAACGGAGTTGCATACAAGCATGTTGTACTATTGTGCTAAAACAACTTAAATGAGTATTTTCTCTAACATAATAACCCTAAACTTAAAAAATACATCAAAATTTGGGTCACATTAAAAAAATCATAACTGGTAAATAATTATCAGATAGTGACAATAATTCTTTAATAGATAAACGAAACGTTTATTAAAGTATGATTAAAAAATTTCGTTGATTAGTTGTTTTCTTTGAAACCTTAGGGCGGAATGCGAATATTAATTGCGTAAATGTTTTTTTTTTTCATTTTTTGTTATTACCTAAAAACCTATCCATACCACTGACCAATAATAATCGAAATGTTATTTCCAACAAGATATGTATGGATTGGTCTTTAGGCTATTCCACTTCCAGTTAACTAAAAACCTGGGACCAGATTCACAAAAGGTCCTAAGTCTTTTTCTGTTCTTAATTATGACTGGCCAAACTCTGGACCTCCTGTAAAACCAGACCCAGGTAACATGAAGAAGTTGCTTATTCCTTGTAGGATCAAGGACACAATTCTGTTTCTAATAATATGTTTAAAAGTCGTTCTAAGATATTTTCCTGGATTCACAAGAGGTACAAATTTAGGCTGGTCATAGAGATAAAAAAGAAAGAAGACAGGGCCGCTTTTGAATCCGGGCCCAGCTTTTTATGGTTGTAACTGTTAAATATGGTTGTCAGCGATCAAGAAAAATGTAACGAAACTAATAATTGCAATTCGCGCATATCAGGACGTTCAAGAAGTCTAAATTCATTCGAGAATATAGATAAAACCGGCAGCGAAACTAAAAATGCCCGCCGGACATACAGAAGAATCCGTTGCGCCAGTTTGTGTCTCTCAAACTTATGATCAGTCTGTAAGCTTGAGTCTCTTATTCTGTGGTTACGTCATAACAACGTGGAACATAATAAATGATATAATCCCCTTTCAGTAATTGAGCGGGTAAACAATAATAAATAAAAGATTTAATTTCGCGATTCAGTTATGACATTTTTTATTTGTTCCTGCTAATTTGCTATTTAGTTCTTATATAAAGTTGGTCTTCTTTAAATAGTCGTATAATTATACTGAATATTTTCAAGAGTTATTTATAAATAAAGGAGTTCAAAGTTTAATGCCCATATAACTTGTGACATGTAACCATTTCGTTCTACAACGAACCAATTAGGGACGAATTCTTATGCTAGGTTTCACAACGTGAACTTTGAACACGGTTTCTACTCGAAACTTCTTAGTCACTATGAGGTTTTGTGTTCACTAATTGGGACCCAATCGCAAACTCTTATAACTTGTTTTATTTTAAATTCCTACTAGCACATTTAGAATTGAAAACGTTAGAAGCCAATGTTAATTCTTCATTGTCTGGTATTGTTGAATGAAAGGCTGTCGGTGATATTAGAACCAAACACAATTATCGTTGTTAGTAATATCTGCAGTGTGATACAGGGTATTAAAAAACTGAAAAGTTGTACATTGAGGGTTTGCTATAAATTGAAGATTATGATACATTTTTATTTTTAAAAACGTGTATTATTTTAGGGTAAATCACACATAACTTGTGAATAATAAATTGTATTTGGCCTACAGTGTTGTTAAGTATTAGTGATGTATTTTGGTAGGAATAGCTTTTTGAGTTAAAAGTGTAAGGTACTAATTTATACCTAGATTAGAAAGTGGCCTAGTAAGGGAATGGGCCAAAGGGGTGTAGCCCTCAGGTTACACTTCCCTCATCAACTAGAATCCTTCCTTGGAGAAGATGCCCCAACGTTTAGTATTCTCTTGCTTACGACACAGCCGAGTCCAAAGGTACCAACTTAATCTTCAAATTCTCTTTGTTCTACCATCTAATTGAAACAGATCAATTAGGGATACTTGACGATCTTCCGTTGGTTACCTGGAACGGTGGGCGTGGCCAGACAGACGTGTATACTCTACTCAGCGGAAGACCGCGTTTAAAAATAAGTGGAATGTTTTGATTTACATTGAATAATCGTGGTTGAAGTGGGTCGTGGATAAGGATCTGAGGTCGGAATGCGAATACTAACGTTGGAGCTAATATATATATATACATATGTGTACATATTGCAATTCTCTGGGGCTTGCTGCCGCGATAGATATGTGTAATAATAATTATTATTATGTGTTTCCAGAGAATTGCAATATGTACACATATGTCCGCGAACACTTGAGAATAAATATATATAGATGTATAAAGTCGTCGTACAACATCTTCAGTGATGCGTCCGTCACGGGTGGGTGAGCGGCAGCCATCCAGCGGTCGTGGCTAATTCAGACACCTGCTTGGGTTGGCCGGGACCGTAAACACGTCATTGATTGATGACGAAAGCATTACCGAAGTTATTGTAAGACGACTTTATACTCTGACGATTTGATCATACTCTTCCACAACCCAACTGACATGACCACCCGCGGCTTCCGAAATGAAGAAGTAAGAAATACCTATCTATAGGTTATTCCTACCTAAGAAACACTCTGCCAATCAATAACCTCAAAGAAGGCGATGATATTGAGTAGATAATCGATGTCAATCATCCCCATTATTCAAGAAAGCATTCACCTTCTCGGCCGGTACAGACAGCTACAAACCCCATGGAACAATAACTTGACCATTACGGATACTGCTAAGTAACGCTTTCAGCTTAGTGATTGGAATAGGTGATGTAGATCCAGTGGCGTATCCAAGGGGGGGTGGGGTTATGGGGTTTAAACCCCCCATGCCACAAAACATTAACGGAGAGAAGGAAGAAAAGCAGGAGGGAGAATGATACCTCATTGTTTTTTTTCTTTACTTAATTGATAATATTAACTATATAAATATAATATAAACTGTATTTAATTATTTTTGTAATCATTTTTCATTCTGTAACCTACTGTGTGATATTGTCCGAGTCTGAAACGTGTGTACAGGCGTTAAAACGTCATTGTAGATTGCTGGATACGCCACTTTGTACATCCGTTCATACTTACACAACGACAGCAATACTTATTTATAATAAAGATTATAGAGGACTCAAAACTAAGGGCGTATATCAATGCTCTATTTTGACGCTAGTCGACTAGCCTAGTGAACTAATACAAACAATCAATGATTGTTGTAATTAATTGTCACTTGTTACATTTGTCCACTAGGCCAGTCGACTAGAGTCAAAATAGAGCATTGAGATATATATGCCCTAACATAGATAGCGCTGCTAGCCAACCTCTTTGCAGCGCCATTGATGAATAATAACAATAAAACAACAATGAAACTTGAAAGTTAAACCGCTCCTAAAAGAAGTTTATTTTCTTACCACTGGAATGCATCTAGTCTATTTTGAGTGCTCTATAAATTCATGACTTCAGTGCCGAGAAGTAATCGTTTATTTTGGTATTAGCTGGTGCGTGAGCTTTGTGGTCAACCCTTTCGCCACCTGTCTGGTAACTTCCTGTTCCTGCCTTCTAGCCTTTTGGGAGCTTTGGGCATCTGTTAGTGATGCTTCCGTTAGAACGGAGCATTGAAAGCTGAAACACACCCTGAACTGAAGTCCCACCTTTGCACGCCAGGTCTGCGGCTCGTAGATTATCTAAAAGTCACGGACAGACAGAGAGAGCTAGCTCGGATATGTTGATGGGATGTTCTAAAAACTACACCCAATAATATTCAAACTGTGTGAAGCCAACGGTTTAGCCGCGGTCGCTTAGCCGGTTTCCATACGAACACCGAAGTTAAGCAACCTCGGGCTAAGTCAGGAGGTGGTAGGTGACCACTCTTCTCTGAAACACTAGTTACCGTTGGTTTGAGCGGATTAGAGGGTTCGAAAGCTTGTGTAACAGCTTCGTTCTTCTCGTCAACTGCTTTCCAGCCCTGGTTAGTGGAGGAAATTGTGACTGATCAAAGTTACACCGTCCTTTCGGATGGGACGTAAATCCGATAGTCCTCTTGGTACTTTTCGATAGTAGTAGGCTACGTGCCGGTACCAGGTTTCCTCTCCTCCCTTCCTCATTAGCATTCATCAATCATTACTCATCAGGCTAAAGAGGGCATTGTGCCATACACTGGCCTTAATTACAATAAAATAAATTAATAAATAACTGTATGACATTTTGTCTTTCAGAATTGTTTCTCAAGGCTTTTCCAGCAGCTTAGTTTTAAGATATCCTTAAAACGAGAGTTGTGAAGGGATAGTATTCAATGTTCAAAAATCAAATAAATACACAGTTTAGATAATGCATCACCTCAATGTTATTTTGGAATTCACGTTATGGACATTGGAAAACTAATGCTGATGATATTTGAGGTTTTACGCCCCATATTTTGGAAAGCTAGTTGTTCGCTGAAAGAAAGATGAGTCAAGGTTCATGATGTTATTATTCTTTAACACGCATGTGTTCATGCTCTCAAGTTGTTTGTAAAACTATTTCGTCAACATTTTTCGTATACGAATGTTTTCGTCCGACAGCTTGAAATAACCATTCTTCCGATTTATAAAATATATATAGGCTCTCTAGCAAATGGTGAAGTTTTTTCAGATTTCATCGAGCAAAGAAGGGTGTGTAAATAAGGGCACAATAGTTGAACCTTCACGCTTTCGTCTTGAAGCGATCTAGTAATTTTCGGTTAAGAATAAAAAATGTAAAAAAAACGATGGTTAACCTTCCCCAAATGTGGTATTGTTTTATGTTTGAACATGCATTATACACTATTTAATGTTTACTTAGCACAAATTCCTTCATGCTAATACTTAAAAAAAATTAATAATGTGGCTGGATCAGCATTTAACTGTACTAGATACTATAATTTTGACAAATCGTAATGAAAAGAATTATATATTGGGATTAGAACTAAACTTAGCCTTGTTCAGAGAATTGATTTCAAACATATGTTCCATTATTGTGCATCAATTAATAACGAAAGTAGAAAATCAAATATGTAGCCTTTGAGTTCCAAAACGTGGTAAGACATACATAATAATTCCTTTTAACTGGACGAATATGTAGCAATGCATTGTAAGGTTACCGTAAAGTTCTATGAAAAAAACAAAACAGTTACAATTTTTCCATTATACATATACGCGTATTGTGTCAGATGCATCTTTTAACACTTATCATTTTAACAGCCTATATTGCATTTCTCTCGCCCAGTTATTTTTAAGAATGGGAGTATTCGTTTTTTACTGGCTGAAAAAAAAGTTTGGAGCAAAAAGCTTTTACAAGAATCTCTGCAAATTCCATTTTATAAAATGCAAGGGATACTATATTGAATTAGAAAAACGAAAATGTCACTAGTAAAATTTCCTTAACGAAATCAATGACTAGGCTAGAAAAAAATCTGAGCTGTATTCCGATTATAAAACTTTTCTCCGCTGTTTCGTCCGCCGTATCTGATGTCAGCTGACTTCCGGTGATATTTACGAAATAGGAAGAATATCGTTGATACATCTTCTTTAAGTTCGATAAAATTAAAGCAGAACGAGTCCTAACAGAATTCAATTAGTTTATTTGCGTTTTTAATAAACACACGAATTCTAAACATAGATGACTCTTAAAAATTTAACGTGCAAGCAAAAATGTTTTGTCTGTATTAGAAAGTGAACATTTGAATTTTTTCGTAAGTTGTCTTCTTTACTTACTTACTTTATTGTAATTAAGGCCAGTGTAGGGCACAATGCCCTCTTTAGCCTGATGAGTGATGATTGGTAAATGATAATGAGGAAGGGAGGAGGGGAAGCCTGGTACCAGCACGTAGCCTACTCCTGTCGAAAAGTACCAAGGGGACCATCGGCTTTACGTCCCATCCGAAAGGACGGTGTAACATTGACCAGTCATTTAGGTTCCTCCACTAACCTGGACTGCCGAGCAGTTGACAAGAAGAACGAAGCTGTTACACAAACTTTCGAACCCTCAAATCTGCTCTAACCAACGGTAACTAGTGTTTCAGAGGAGAGTGGTCACCCATCCATCTGCTAACGTAGACCGAGATTGCTTAACTTCAGTGCTCGTATGGGAACCGGCTAAGCGACCGCGGCTAAACCGTTGGCTGTCTTCTTAAGGATACACATTTCTTTTATATCCATCTTTATATGTTCAGTATTACAAAGCGTTAAGATCTTTGGGCATAAATGATAATGGGGTGATCCAAACACAGACCCAATCGTTCTTATTATGCTTGAGAGACGCCATATTTGAAACGCCCTCAATTCACATAACAGTAGAATATTACACACATATATAAATGTTAGCGATTGCTTTTCGAAACGTCGAGACGATGTGTTCTCATAAGAGCCATTAACTCACAACACAGGTTAAATCCCCGCAGAATGCTCATCTCCATCCATAAGCGACCCTGAAAGACTAAAACCGGCATATATAATATACAATAAACACCGGCTTACACGAGTCTATGAACTTCTCATTATAGGTGATATTCCCATTCGTTGTAACCGATAGAGGTGGCTCAGCAATAAGACGAGAGACTTCATTCCGGGAGGTCGCCGGTTCGATTCCGGCCACCGGCAGTCCTGATTGAATGGTTTTCCGAGGTTTTCCTCAGTCGTAAAGGCAAATGCTGGGATTGAGTCCTACTAACAGCCCTCGGACATTCCTTCCCAACTATCCATACACTCTAATAACCTAGTTACTCACCAGAATAGGGCACATCATGTAAAACTGGTGTGCTCCCTATAACGGGTATTCATACGAAAAATGATTTATTATTATTCATAGCATAAAACTAGCGTTTATTCAGCATCACTTCCAAGCATTCTCGTAGGACAATGGTACTTAGGTAAGATATTTTTATTCAAAAGGTAGACTCACTTCTAAATTCTAATAATTTATTAGCAATGCATTTGACAATGAAGTTTTATATACCCGATAGTCAGATTGATCAGCCGTTTGGGATTACCACACGACACAGAATACGCTAAAAGTATTACAGCGCTGAAACTACTCGCCGTGCAGAAACACGTATATGCAAATTTTGTGATAAATCAATATTCAAATATTATTGTGTTGACCTATTTAGAGTCGAATCTAGAATCTCTTTTATATTTTATATAATACTATATATTGGAAGCAAGAATAAATCTTAAACCAACAACCTTTCAATATAAAACAGTTAATAAATAATTAAATATTCAACTGTTTACACATGTAGAGTAATTTCAAGAATTCCTTCTTTAATGGAATCGTGAATAAACCTATCTTTACAAATCTTTAACACCAAATAAATAACAAAATAAACAACACAATATACCTTTAGCGTTTAATATACAAAGTAAAATATATAAACCGTGCGAGCCAACGGTTTAACCGCGGTCGCTTAGCCGGTTCCCATACAAACACCGAGGTTGAGCAACCTCGGGCTAGGTCAAGAGGTAGATGGGTGACCGCTCTCTTCCGAAACACTAGTTACCGTTGGTTAGAGCAGATTGGAGGGTTCGAAAGCTTGTGTAACAGCTTTGTTCTTCTCGTCAACTGCTCGGCAGTCCAGGTTAGTGGAGAAACTTATATGACTGGTCAAAATTACACCGTCCTTTCGGATGGGACGTAAAGCCGATGGTCCCCTTGGAAACTTTTCGACAGGAGTAGGCTACGTGCCGGTACCAGGCTTCCCCTCCTCCCTTCCTAATTGTCATTCATCAATCATCCCTCATCAGGCTAAAGAGGGCATTGTGCCCTACACTGGCATTAATTACAATAAAAATGAAAATAAAATAAATTAAAATAAACCGGGTCACTCAAGACTGTAGACACTTTTAATCAAGTTGTGTAACATATCTGAGAACGTTGGAACGTTTTCGGTTTACATCTCATACAAAAAGCTTCAACTTTACAATTCCCTTGTTCTTATCATCACCAACCGTATTATCAGAGCTACGTTCCAGTGAATGCAGAGTTCCACTATCTTGTGTTGTCAAGAGAGTTCTGGTTCATTTGAAACTCTTGATTAGAGTTTGGAACTTGGGTAAGTTTCTTCGCCCACCCCAACTGTCCCAACTGATGACTGCGAAACTGATCCAATCGGTTAGAGTGAGGAGCACAAGTATTATCTACTCACTCACCGCGGGGACGGGAGGGGATTAAACCCTAAAAAACCCGTTTGGGTAGAATGCAAACTAAATTTGATATTTTTTTAAAGGTAATTTGTATTTTTAACGAACGAAACAAGACTATAAACCAAACGCAAATAAATGAGAAGTTTTCAAATTGTTGGGTGTAAAAACATATGAGAAGGTATTACTCTACTTTATTGTAGTTAAGGCCAGTGTAGGGCACAATGCCGTCTTCCGCCTGATGAAAGATGATTCATGAATGATAATGAGGAAGGGTGGAGGGGGAGCCTGGTACCGGCACGTAGCCTACTCCTGTCGAAAAGTACCAAGGGAACCATTGGCTTTACGTCCCATCCGAAAGGACGGTGTAACTTTGACTAGTCATATAGGTTCCTCCACTAACCTGGACTTCCGAGCAGTTGACGAGAAGAACGAAGCTGTTACACAAGCTTTCGAACCCTCCAATCTGCTCTAACCAAATAAAAAGGTATATTGATTTATTATTTTATGTTTAACAACGTACTCGACTACTGGTTCATATGGGTCGGGGTGATTGGAGGAAAGGGACAAGTATGACGTAAAAGGACCGAAAATAGGATTGCGTTTCCTCTGGCTTCTCCACCTCGACCTGTCCGGGAATCATACACACCAGCCGGCATAGCTCTAGGGATCACCACCATGATGAGGTAACATCCTTGGGTAGGAACGTTTATTGTAAGCAATGGTCAGATTTGATATATTATTTTATAATGTGCGTGCTATGAATTGAAATTTTATCACAATGTAAACAAATGAATGTGTTAGATAAAGATATTCAAAACATTGTTACTAATCAACACTGACATTTAACAACATTTTACAAATCGTTCTTCACACTTAGTAATAATTACTAGAGGTAATATATCTAGTGAAAATTTAGAGTAGCGCGAAGACAAGTGAAAACTCAGTGTACGTTATGTTTTTACTTCACTAGGACTGTACTCAAATATGTACTAGGACTGTACTCGCTAAGATGCACCGGTGATTTGTTCCTGGCGGGAATCAAACTGAAGTAAAATGAATACAATCATTGAATGACAACGTGTTTTCTTCGTAATTTCGAGATGTTTGTTTGATAACGAAAGGTTTAAAATTCAAGAGAATTTTCGAGGTAAGGAAACTTGTAGAGAAAAAATCTATTTTAGTTCATGAGCTAAGCATATCGCAACCGAGGCACAAAAAATGGCAGAACACTGTTGTTATCTAAAAGATAAGGTTTCTTAGTTTAAATATCACATCAGTGCCTTCAGACAGGTGATTGATCTTTCTCATTCAACAGTTTTTTCTCATGTTTGATGTCATTGAGCTCTCCCAAGCCCTTTATAAGGATAGTTTTACCGCTGATTGAAATGATTTTATATGCATATAGCTTTTATTGACTAAACTGAATGCTTAATTACAAGTTACAAAGACCGTATGACAGGTAAAGTGCGCTGTGAGCGATGACGTTCAGTGTCAACTTCAGTTAAGTGCTCCAAATGTTACATTTCTTATATATTATTTACAGTAATTTTGAATATAGGCACACTACAGCACTTAAAACTTAATTCTTACTAAGCGTTATGTTATTAAAATAACAATCAGCTGAAGAATTCAAAAAACAAGTGAAACCTAGTACAATGGTTGACGGAATAACACAGTCTACCACACTCTTCGCGCGTGGGTAAGGTTAAGCCGTCCCACAGCCATCTGTATTTACACGACATCATAATTGTATGCGTCAAGTGAGGGGCATACTGTTATTTGTGTGAACAGGAACGCTCGCAGCGCTGCTGTCATACGGTCTCCCATTATTTCTTCCTTATTTCATTTGGAAACTTCACCGTCTAATGTTTCTAGAGAGCATGTTTACAAATGAATGTAACGCTATCTAGCTTGTGTGCCAAAACATAACAATGCGCCATTTCAATTTCCTCACAAAACAGTGGATTTTGTTTCACGCTCTGTTTAGATATTTGATTTCAAAACTTTTTTACCATTTTGAAAATACTGTGTAAACTTATTTAGGTGGCTCGTTGGTCCATTGGTTAGCATCTCTGCTTCCAATGCAGAAGGTCCTGGGGTCAAATCCCGCTTTATGCAGAAGTTTTTTAACTTCTAATGTGGATTCAATTCCATTACTTCTTGGCTTAGGAATATGTAAACGGTGACTTTGGAGCCGTCCTAGCAACAAAGCACTCAATAAATTCAAAGTTGTTCTGAATCGGCCTTGTTGATTCTGGCATTTGTCCGCAGGTGTTCGCACTGTCCAATCACTGATTTATATGTTTCCTATTTGAAATATCGATCTTTGATTGGTTATCGCTCACTCGTCGATGGTGTTCGATGCCTACAGGGTTGGTTTAGTCACTTTAAATTAAAGTCCCCCACTGCAAATCAGTTTAGTTACTGAGTGGGTTAGACTCTTAATGTGAATTTATTTATTTATTTTATTGTGAACATGTGCCGTCATATTATTTCAAGCTAATATATTTGAAGACCAAACTTGAAACGAAATAAACCATTTAAATGATATCAAATTCATAATATGGTTCATTTATTAACTCTAGGATTGTGATTAGTGCATAAATTATGCAATCATTGTCTCAAAGTCTTCTTGACTGAAGTGGCTAAAGATTGAAGATTGCGTATGCATGTGTGTTTTATATTTTCATTTATCTTAAAAGCTATTTTACATCGCAGTTACATTTATTTACCTTCTGTCAACAACTTACGTAAGATATTTTAACACTCCAATATCGTTTTTATTTATCTTATGTTTCTACGTAATAGATTAGATTGTCTTAAATCTAGGTAAAACATTTATTTGTGTCATATTTTAGAAGTGCAACTTCTCAAGTACACCGTGGCACATTTAGAAGCAAATCTACTAACTAAATATTTGTGCTATGAATACCCTTCGTTCTCTTATATAAGTTTATGTAATGCAACACATTGTTTACATAGTGGGAAATCATTTTTATAACCCACTTTGCAAAGGAGATTTTGTCAGACATACTAAAGAAAAATAGATACGAATTGATGTATTTATTTATTCAATAATGACCATATTTACCATGATAATCGAAATGAACAGCGGATGGTTATATGATCATTAAAAATGCCCACGACATCCATTACCAAGCCAAGATTCGAACCTGGAACGTATTGACAGGGGTATAATAGACTTACGCTTAAAATACAGTTGGTTATACTGGTGTTAAAACATTGCAAAGAGTACATATATACGCATATTTTGATAGCAGATTGCACTTTATTGCACATATGGCCCCGATACTCGGATTTTTGATTGTATATTTATTATTTAATGCTTTTATTATTATTATTATGTACATTGTTAATTTTTTTAGGGAAACATGTCAATCAAAGAATTATCATTTTACCATTTGGAAATAGTATACCATTAATTTATAGACGTTTTTACCAAGATAGCTCATTGTAAATCTAGTTTTAAGTAATTACATAGGCTTTTTATAGATGACAATACTATAGCACATCTTGAGAAAATAATTATCAAAATAACGAAATCAGGTTAGGTAGATATCATTATGTGTTCGTTTATATCTGTAGAAGTTGTCTAATCGAAAGAAAAGTTAACAATTGTTATATTAAAGTTTTCATAAACGTTTAAAATAAAAGAGCAACCACCAGCGAAGAGAAATTTTCTTCGCGCACTTCATGAAAATAGAGATCCATGGAAAATGCTGTCGTGGAAAACGTGGACAATTTTCACACTGATCGTTTTATAATGGAATATTAAATCTTCCATTATTTTTGTACCAAACTTTTTCTTCTGAAAGGATTATTCGTATTCAGGTCAAGAGTTAAAATGTAGAGAATAGAAAATATAAAGTGCCACAAACACCAATCCAAGGAAACGAATGCAAAAGTGAATTCCGAAGTTAGAAACTTTCAAGAAAAGCTTTGCAAATATTCCAATTTTATGTAATTTAAATATGTCAAATAGTGTCCTATATCTTCATAATGAAGCTAACACCCAACCTTTCACTCTGGATACAAAGAAAAAAAAAGGACATTTTATCACGAGGTGTGATATGGTAAATATGTATCATATTTGTTTTTAACAAATTAAATTTTAATTGATTAAAAGTGTTCTCACCTAAAATAATATCTTTACAAACCGAAACCGTAAAACTGAAATATATTTAGCTTAATGAATCTACGTCATACCTAAATTGCAAATTAACTTGCATCGTGGTGATATTTCTTTTACAACAGATCCTGGCGGAGTGTTACAAATAGTACAATAACACTTAACACATTTTTTAAGGTAATCTCTTTAAACCAGGGACTGAGACCGGAACCAAAACCGGAACCAATGTCCTAAAAGACCCGTATGTTTTTGTATTTTTTTTTTAAATATTTTTTTAAATTTTCTTTTCGGGACCGAAACCAAAACCATTATTATTTTCTACGTTTCGGGTCTTTTTTGGTCTCAATGTCTTTTTAAATCCTAGCTGGCATATAAACGTGCATTAGATGCCCATATAAAATAAACATGTATATTCGAAAACATTGGGACCATACAATACCACTGATTTAAATCAATATTTTATCTGTTATGGAAATATGGAAACCGAAATCAGAACGTTTATTGTTTTTCGGTTGTAACCGAAAGCCGGATATTAATTTTTTTTCAAAACCGAAACCGGAAACAAAACCATAATTAATCTTTTCTCAAGACCGGAACCGGAACAAGGACCAATACAAATTGAGGTCTCATTCTCCGCTTTTAGCACTTGTTACAATTTGTAGATCTTAGACTGTGACACAGAACGGTTCTAAATTATCTGTGTAGATACTATAAATAAAACACGGCTTTATTTCGTTGAAGCTACGTTTTGGACATCACAGGCATCAGCTGTGTTCTCAAATCCATGCCAAGTGTTGGTTATTGTTATTCTAAGGGCTTTGGACCTGGTGTAGCGTCTCAACTCAACTCACACTCAACACAATTCACTTGGTGATAAGGGGACAAGTTCCTGTTCCGTTGGTCTTATAAAAGAGGTTTCTTTCAAAATTGACATGAATTCCATTACTTCTAGTCATAGGAATAAAGTGACTTTGGAGCCGTCCAATAGCAACGAACCACTCAGTATACACAAAGATGTTCTGTATCAACCTTGTGGATTCTGACATTTGTCTGAGTGTGTTCGCACTGTCCAATCACTTATTCACATATTTTGTAATTAAAATATCGATGTTTGGTTGGTTATCGCTCACTCGTCGTCGATGGTGTCGGAGCCTACAGGGTTGGCTCATTCGCTTTAGTTTAAAGTCCCCCACTGAAAATAAGTCATGTGATCGAGAAGATAGCAACTCTAAATATGAATTATGAATTTATATTTTACTAAAAACGTTAGTTGAAAATCGATAGTGTCATAAAATTGATAAGTATGTATGCTTAAAATATTCATAGGTTGCACGTACGTCACATCTTTGCGCATGGCGGCCACATTTGTGATCAAACTTTGACGTTGCCATGGAGAAACAATTGAAGGCTGTTGTGGTAGAACTCATAAATTCTTAGTTCTTTAAAATCTAGCCTGTTTTAAAAATAAAATTGGAATCTGTGGTAATTTTTTAATTTTGTTTTAGTTATATTTACTTTTTAAATTCTAAATAAGGCTTATTTATTAAATTTGAAGTACATTTGCCAATGATCTAGGATTGGTCTTTATCAATTGTATCGCAATCATGGCCGCTGTGACGTCACGTGGGAACTATGAATAAATGTTGTTGTCTTATCTTACCATAAGATCATTCAATTCTCTATAGGATCACAGATTTTTATTTTATTTTTGGAAATTTTTAAAATCATTTCAAAGCAATGTTAACATATCGATATCGGGTGTCCCGCAAGGTGGGTGAACACACAGCTGCTGTCACCTTTGTGCTTTTGACGCGTTGAGGCGTATCGGCCAATCAGGTGGCTGAACACACAGCTGCTGTCACCTTTGTGCTTTTGACGCGTTGAGGCGTATCGGCCAATCAGGTGGGTGAACACACAGCTGCTGTCACCTTTGTGCTTTTGACGCGTTGAGGCGTATCGGCCAATCAGGTGGCGGAACACACAGCTGCTGTCACCTTTGTGCTTTTGACGCGTTGAGGCGTATCAGCCAATCAGGTGGGGGAACGCTCCCGCAACGCACCTCACGCGTCGCTTTTTACATTCTACTGGAATCGCACTTTAAGGATTCGTTATGTAAACGTTGACACTAAATAATTCCCTAGCTATAATATCAACCTCGTGATTTATGAGGGAATATACAACATGTCACAATATGTAATTAGCCTTGCAAATCTTAATAGAAATACTCCTACGCCCGTTGTGTGCGTAGAATACTTTATTAGGTTGTGTCATACAAAAACAACTCGAAAACAATCTTACTAGAAGACGATTTATTTGCTCGTTCGAAAGAAGGACGAGATTAGAAGTTACTTTACTGTCACTTTCCCCAAAAGCTTTTTTATTAAATATACCTCAGGGAAAAATAATTTTAGTTGCAAAGTTTTTCATAGAGTTGATGAGAATGCCTCTCGGGGTTGTGGCTTGGAGTATGGTACAATTAGTGGTGGATGAGGAGGGGGGGGGGGGGGGGGAGAGTGGATGTACCGTGATTGCAACAGAAGAAAAATACGAAAATTTATAGTATATTTTAAACACCGTGAAGGGGTTTTCAGGTCAGAAACTTAAAAAAAAAATCAAACGTATTCCCATCCATGAAAAATAATGATTCATAATTGTACAAAAAATTTCTGCCCAAAGAGAAAGGAAAACATTAACGTTATCATAGAAAATGGGCTAGTTGCCCAACAAAAATTTTTCATATGGAAATTAGCATGTATGTGATTTTCATCCTAAGGCAACAAGACAAAGTAAAGCAGATACAGATGATAAGGTGCTCAATATGAACGCAGGAGTTCTTAAGCTTGATTAATATTGTTAGATAGCGGGAACCTACCGTGTCTCCAACCCAATTCCGTCGGCTCGGCCTCGAACCCACGGACTCCGAAGTCGACGGTCCCGTAGATGTACTGGGGCGTAACTCTAGGGATGGTTCTCACTACCAAGGGATCGGGACGTACCAGTTCAAACAGTTTAGGAATGATAAGTCTTTGATTCAAACAATAAAGGAACCGTAATTTATTAGATTGACATTTATCCTAACCGTGGCCGAGTAGTGGCGAATCTGTCTACGGGTTTCCCTGTACAGCTAGATTTTGAAGTGCGGTCGGAGTGCCTCTACCTTGGTTTCCCGGTGTCCGACCCCAGTCTCCGTGTCCGTCCTGGCCGCGTGGGTGTTGTCTCCTTGGCAGCCTCCGTGTCCACTTGGTCTTGTCCCCTCTTTCTCACTGTTGGATCTTCTCCCGGTCTACCTTGGTGTTGGTCCCCCGATCGTTCCGGTCCCCAGTCGAATGCCCCGAATTACCCACGTAAACCCCCGCACCTAGACTTTCCTACGTCATACCCCAGTCACCCCCTCTCTGCCTAACACTGGCTGTCGCCAGTCATAAATTACCAATCAAACTACTCGGTTCGACCCCCTCCCGTGACAATCACGAAAGAGTGGGACCAGGGCTCACTGACGAAGTCAACGAACCAGCCCCCTCCTGAACCGAGCAGTCAGCAAGTTGCCGCGCAACAGGATATTATAACCGAACAAGACTGACGAAATAGCCGAGCACAGCGCATACTTTACAGTGACAACGGCTGTGAGCAAACACAAGATGTCACTGTAAAGTATCCATAAATCACGCAATAAAATAAAACAAGGTAAAAATGAAATAAAGAACAAGTACTAATTTTTACGCCACAATATTGATTCTTCAATTCACTTCACTTCGAGCTAACTTTTGTAAAACAATACGAAATGGTTAAACAATTTATATTGCGGTTCAAAAACATTGGTCTACAGTCTAAAGTATATTAAGTTGCATTAGTTTTTTTGTATTTTGTTTATTGTTTTAATCTACCGGTTTACGAGTGTATTTGTACCAGTCGATTAAAATAATTATTGAAAAAAACACCGTCAGACATAACGCAAATGAATACACTTCAGACTGTAAACACATTATGATCTCGAACCGCTATAGAAATTGTTGATCACAATTAATTATTTTTACAAAACTTAGTTCGACGTGGTCGTGAATTAAAGTACCAATATTGCCGGTACCGGCGGCTTAAAAATGAAGATTAAAATTATGTTGGTACTTTTAGAAGTCAATGTGCTAATTTCCAAAATTCAACTTGTTTCCTTCGCATATTTTAAACATCTTGTTACGATGGTTTCTTCAGTCAACCACGATATTCTCATTCATTAGTAAATGCTGGGATTCATTTCTACTAAAAACCAGTTAACATTCGTCCGTCTCCCCATAGTTTCGCCAATACTTAAGTTACATTTACGACATTTTATATAATATTTGAAGTTTGGAAACAACTTTTTTAATTTTTTAGAGCATTGTGCTTCTTATCATTATAATTTTCAGACTACAGACTATCGGTGGCCCAAGCTAAAGTTGTCGCGACACAAGAAACATTTTCTGAAAACATTTTCAAAATGTTTTCAGTTGGGTGCTACCACCTGTTGCAATATTATTGAAACTATCATTGTTTGAAAGACATATGACGGAGAAGAGCCGATAGAGAAGTTCTCTCCTTTAACTACTCTAGTGGAAGTACCTCAGATAACACTCTGTTATCTTCTCGCGGCTTTAATCAATGAGAATTTAGGCTTTCAACACAACACACGTTACATGTTGTAATCGCTCTATTAGAGACCTACTCGGTAAAATCACCTAGCTAGGACCTAGACAGGGTCTACTGAATTTACTCCTAGTGGAGTAATTGCGAAGCGCAAAGTGGGATCTAGACAGTTAGCAGAAACTTGCAGCTACCTAGACCTAGGGTAGGCCTTGGTTATTCGGTATATTAGGTTTATCACCACTCCATCCCATATTCTAGAATTACAACTTCCGTAATTTTGTAATTAACTTCTGAGACGGTACAGGCTTGTCCCACACGGCTTGGGTGTTCTTAAAAGCCATATGCGCCCCAAGTCAAGGGAAACCACTCAGAAGAGTATCAGTTTTCTAAATTATTTGACATTTTTAATGACGGTCTGGTATTTGTCTTGGAGGGGAGGTCAGAGTTTGTTACCACGCCGAGGGTGAGAACTTCCACTTCAAGGCTAAGTTCCAGGCTAGTCCATTTTTAGGCCACTACACCCCCCTAGTTAGGGTAAACCAAATTCAAAATCTTCCATGACGTCACTAATTATGAGCCTTCTGATTGGTCGCCCTAAGAACACAGGGGCAAGTTTGTAGCCGGAGTCCTGAGGGACGTGTGGCAGAACAAAGACGGCCTTTGGCCGAATAGGTCGGTTTTTTAGGCGTACGACGGCCGCGGGCCAAGGTGTAAGGAGAGACAATGGCCGGGTTGGCCGAACGTGGTCGGGTGTGAGTGAAGTGTAGTTTTTAGTACTAAGTAATCATCATAATAAGTAATCAGTAAATATAAATTAATAAGTATTAAGTAACAACGTATGAGACAACGAACGGGACACAATAATAACAATACAACAACAAGAGACCACCACAACTCCAACCCATAGACAGTTATAAACACCCACGCTCTCCGGCTGCATCAACCTAATCGTCAACATCATCAATATCACCATCGCCATCCGTACATCAAGCCATCTCCAGCCAGCGCTACAACAGGTATCGTTACTACTTTTTTACCATACTATGGCCATAGGGAGGTAGATTAGTATTAACGATATTCATTTCAGACTTTTGTTTTCATTCATTCATTTTGTTTAATTATGTATTTCATTTTCATTTTTGTGTATCTTTTGTGTCATTTGTGTTATTAATTAAACATTAAGATTATATTTTATACAATTCTATTTTTTTTATTTCCATATCCTACAACCATAATCTCATATTTTATTTAAGCAACAACAACTTTTCATATATTTTTTGTGCTCTACCAACAACCCAAAGTTGAGCTAGCTGAGGGTTTGTTTTCTTTTATTTTTATTTTTATCATGTTTTCATTTATCCGTACTGTCTCACTTCCTTCGGTCATGGGAGGCCTAGGTTTGCCACGGTCCAGGGCCCAGCCAAGAACAGGGCACAATATAGACAAACAACACCGAACTAGTCCTGGATCTATTTGATTATGTAGGTCTAGACGGCAGAGTGTGAAGACATTCTTGCTTGTCCATATGAAACAGCTTTTGTCAACTTGTCAGACCGCATAAAACTCAATGGCAGGACAACAGATTTACTGGGTTGTTGTTGTTTTTGTTTTTTGTTGTAAATAAAAAAACGGTCGGGAAAAAAATAAGGACGATACGTTTAAAAATAATGCTTCGTTTACAGCTACGCGTTGCGAGCGAAGCGAGGGCGCGAGCTCAAATCAGCGGCTGAGTTTCACGCAAAGTAGTTAATAGTTTCAGGCAAACTCGGCCACTGATTGGAGCTCGCGCCTTCGCTTCGCTCGCAACGCGTAGCTGTAAACGTACTATAAGGTTTAAACTTATGAGGATTTTTCGAAAATTTCCATTACAGAATAACATCTAAAAGACAAGAATAAGTTATTGTTTACGTACACGTTTTGTTTCATTGTGGTATTAGTACACTAGGAAAACGCTCTGTGTGACGCGTTGATAAGCGTGCGCACACATGTCTGTCTACAAAGTTTCTGGCAAAACGTTTTCAAAGCTATCGGCATTGTTCACTGAGATAAAGATAAAAGCGTATAAACAACAATTTGAGCAATACAAGAATGCGCATTGCAAAAATGTTTCCCATTTCCATCGGTATTATACTTCCCGACATTGTTGAATGTCGTGCAATGTGCTTTGGTAAGATTTTTGTTGGTGTTTTCTATATGGTCCGCCACCGTTACTCACACTGATTGACAGTAATTGAAATGTAGTTTCTGGTTCTTATACGTATCAGATCGTCTTAAAATTAGTATAGTCATGACTGAAAAAAATGTACTATTGTATAGCCACCTCACATTTTGCCACTACTGTGTTTCAGAAAAAAACATTTGAGTAACTTTTGTGTAACCTTACCAATACTTATCTGATCGCCAGAACATTAACATATGCGTGACGAGAAAAATCATTAAAAAATATGGCTACCTCACATTATGCCACCATTTTGTTTCATAAAAATATTTTCCACTAGGAACTATAGTGTAACTTTTTAACTTAAGAAACGTTTTTACCACAAAACTATACACATTCAATCCACATCGAGGCTTGTGAATGTGTAAATTTCAACTTTATCGGACTCTCCGTTCGACCGCTATCGCGAGACAAGTGGTAAGAATCCCTGCTTCCAGTGTTGAAGGTCCCGGGTTCAAATCCCGGTTCAGGCAAAACTTTTTTACTTTTAATAAGATTCAATCTCATTTCTTCTTGTCTTAGGAAAAGTTGATTAAGCTCCAGCTGTGTTTGTCACTACAATCACTATCTTTTTTAAACATTAGTCTTAATTAAATCACAATCTTTATTAAACAGGCTATCTCATATTTTGACGCCATTTTGTTTTATAAAGAAAACGTTTAAGAATTTAATTGTAACTGCATCTTTTCGAACGATTTTGCCACAAAACAAATGGCGTTTTATTTATATCAAGGCTTAGGGATGTTCCAAATTTCAACGTGATCTGACTTTCCGTTCGAATGCTATCGCGAGACAAATGGAAAACAAGAAAACAAACAGAACGAGTGCCATAAAAGTAGAATGTGACGCCCGCTATGCTTACTAAATAAGTTATAATTGTTTTTAAACATTTTGAGGTCCATCAAGTCAACCGTTTTCAAAACTGCGTGAATGGCAAAGTGGAAGTTTGCAGTTCATATCATCGTGAGTTCATTGACTCGATAAAAATAGTTATCGCTTTTCATGAAACTCAATTTGACAGCTGCAAGATAAATAAATACACTGTATTTATAATCACAACAACCGGAAATATATGAAACAAATGCACAGAAAGACATTTTTAGCTGCAGAATTTCTTACTACTTAGTTGAATCTATGATAAACTGTGTTATCGCCCTGCTAATCGTACCAAATGTGATCTTGTTATGAAACAGCTGACAATGACTAAGCCTATCACACGATATTGATGGAAATGTTTACCCAGCCAGTTTTATCTAACAGACAGGAAGTGTAATACAGTGATTTTACTCATCAAACTAAACTAATGGAGCGGTTCCTAAATGCCTATTCCCTTACTGTCAACGTTGGTGTAAAGGGCAATAGTTGATTCCCTTACCGTCACCGAAAAGTCTGTTTCCTTCAATAACTCTAACGTCCTAACGTAAGTATTCGCGTACAGACCTCACATCCTTATCTACTGCCCCCTTCATGCATGGTAATTTAAAGAACATCAGCAGATTCCTGGCGTTCTTACGCACATTCGTGAATGCAGTCTTCCGCCGAGTAGAGTGCACAAGCCTTATAGCCACGCCCACCGTTCCAGGTAACCAACGGAAGTTTGTGAATTATTCCTAATTAGCCTGTTTTAATTAGATTGCAGAATCTTGAGAAGTAGAAAATTCAGTTGGTGTCATTGAACTCTTCTGTGTCATAGTAATCTAAAAAGTTGTACAACTATTATATACTGTTATTATACTATAGTATAAACTATACACAATATACTATATACTATCTTACAACTATTGACCTTTATTTTTTCTACGGTAATCGTTGTGAATTACGTCACAGTAAGGTTGGAATTCATAGTCGGCCCCTACACCTAGGGGCACCCATTGTTGCTATGGATTTGTTTTGTTTATGGGAAATAACATGGAAACAACTGTTACCTTGGTAACAATGGGCGCCCCTAGGTGTAGGGGCCGACTATGAATTCCAACCTTAGTCTTATGTGTGCCTCAAAAGAAGTCAGCTCACAAATTACACAAATTACAAATTTGTATTCATTCCTATTGAAGTTGCTATGTACTTGGAGAAATAATACCAGGGTAAGCCTCGAGCGTTCACACGGCACAGGAATTACCATCGTACCAGGCTAGTCTGTCAAGTTACTATTATAAGCACTGAGGGCGCTAGTAAAAACGAATGAAGCGCTCAAAGTGGCAATGTCACACAACTTCCTGATAAAGCAGCGTCGTTCTTCCTACGTCGATAATGGAAAAATTTTGCAACTTGCATTATTAAATACGGATTTTAAATTTTTGGGCAGATTCTGAATCCCATCAGTAAATCTTAAAAAGGCAGGCCGCCAGTTTAATCAGGACACGTTTTAGACGTGCAAACAACAAATAACACACGACAAACACAAACATAACAAGACAATAAAAAACAAAAACAAACACAAAACATAACAACAAAACAAAATATACACATCAGCAAGAAAAAACAAACAAACACAAAACAAAAAACATGATATTTCATAATAATATCCAGCACTATTTTCAACCACGGAATGAAATCTTCACCAGTAAGTTGCTAAATTTGGCCACATATAGTGGTGTATGTACTAACACACGGTCCCTATAAATCCATATTCTATCTACGTTCCAACAGGAATGCCTATGTTAAAGCAGCCACCTAAACCTAAGGTGCTCATGAACGGTGAGTTTCAAAGGCAGTGGGCTAATAAACATTAACAGTCATTACTCATTAGTCAACATAACCTTTATTTCGCTTTGCTAACTCAAAGTGTCTGGTAAAAGTAATATGGATTTGACTGCATAGATTGGACTGCTGACGACTGCGATACGCTCACATTATTATTGATGGTTTGCAGGAACCTTACAACGATGTGCTTGGTGGCCATAGAGATACAGTTGAAGCCAATGGGGCTTTGCACTGCGACTTCTTTCCACTAGCAGCGCCAGCACCGTCCCGGCCCTGAGACAAGGTCTACTTGAACTGCGCTTAACTTAGCCATGAAAAAAGGGCTGATTTACCCATCCAGGAGGCTCTGGAATTGAGCTCGAACTGTGGTGGCGCTACTTCTATTCCAATGTCTTTGGCAAAATGCTGCCATCACAGCCTGCTGGATGGGTCAAGTAAACCTTGTCCGCGCTGATTTAACGATCCAGCAGGCCATGGATTTGGGCTTGGACGGTGGTGGCGCATTCTACGCCAAGCTTTGCGTGCAAAGCCCCATTGTAGTAGAAACAAAAAACTAATTTAATTGGGATCGTATTTTGTTTTTCTTTACAAACATTGATTTTTTGGGGAATTTGTGATTTTTATCTTTATTTCATATGTATTTTAAATTATAAACATTGCTTTTATGCAATTAAAAAATCATACCCGCTCATCTTCTCTAATGATTAATGACCCCAGTATGGCAGCTGTGACGTCACATGCAAACTACCAATTGATCTGTGGCCATACCGACTTACAAGACTCTTGATGCGAGTGAGGTTATGATACAACAATGAACAATTATCAATGTAGACAACTGGGCTGCGTTCACACGACAAAGATTGAGGAGGGTTGACTTGGCCACCCCCGTAAATTAACTGAGTTAGATTTCGGATACCAGTGTAGCAAATTTCAAGCGTTCACACGTAATTTCAACTACCTGTTTACTATGTCAGTAATGTAAACCAACTCTTACTCAAACTTCGTAGTTCCAGTAGTGGAATATTACAAGTGTGGGTACTTAATTCCTTTGCATGCAATTACACTTAACTTTGCTTTAGAAGTTCATTACAGTGCAAGATAATCTTAATACTTCCAAGCATTGGAAGTTTAGTTAATATTGACTTTTTAAAACTTGGCTGTCGGGTTTCGCCACGTTTCGATAAAAATATCTTGACGTTTCGGGTCGATTACACGGTCCGTCTTCAGAAGACATATCCTAGAAGAGTACACACACGGAACAATCCTACTCAATCCAGCCCGTTCGTGTGAGTCATCCTAAACAAGTTGTGCAGTTAGTTTTATCTTAGTTTATCAACAGACGGACGGCCTGGATTGAGTAGGTTGTTACGTGTGTGCACTCTTCTAGGATATATCTTCTGAAGACGGACCGTGCAATAGGCCCGAAACGTCAAGATATTTTTATCGATGGACGCGGCGAAACCCGACAGCCAAGTATAATATTGACTCCGGCCGCGAAAGCCTGACAAGCTTCAATATTGACTTGTTCCTGGGTGGTACATTTGAGAAGAGGCTGCGTGACGAAGGGGGAGGGGGAGGAAGAGTTGATGAGCTCATTAAGGGAATAAGTCATCCCCACTGCTGGCTTCGTTCCTCGTCACACTTCAATAGTTGCTTCCATTTTAAAATTTCCTATGGGAACGGTTCTATATATCGCTTATATACTCCGGCATATTAATCTATATATAAAACAAGGAAATGGAGTTGGGAATTGAAGGAACGCTGTCAATTGTTTTTGTGTTATCGGTGCGAATGAAAGATCCCTGCTGTGTAATTTAACCGTTGTGTGATCGGCTGTAGTCCCAAATTAAAAGCTATGCGAAAATATTAGGCCTATATGGGTTTTAGATGAGCGCAGCGAGCGTTTATATTCCACTTTTATGCCACTCGGTTTTTGTTTGTTTGTCGAAGTTTGTATGTCTCGCGATAGAGGTCAAACGGAGATTCCGATTATGTTTGTTTTGGAACATTCACAAATTTCGATGTGGAAAGAACGCATTTATTTTGTCAGCATTGTCACCTCGAAAGTTGTCAATTTAAGACTTTGTCTGAGCGTAAAATAACATTTGTAAAGTAATATTATCACTGTTATAAATAATGTGCATTAAATGGCGTCAACGTTCCTTGTACATAAAACGTAAGAAAGTGGCCATAGGACCCAACCCCCCGCGTGGAGAACACTTTACAGTCAGGGTTAGAATAATATTGTACGGTAGTTTACTAATTATTATTACGTATACATATTTATATTAATGATGATTCAAGAAAAATATTTCGATTAAAATTTTAATTTTGTTGGGTAATAATTGTAATGAACGCTGGAATGCAGTTCATCATTAAAATGATTGTCATTGATTTCCATCAATATTGGCTGATGAGCATAATCATTCAACAAGTGAAAACCAACTATTTCTAGTGTTCATTGATTGGCAATCATAGGTTATTCACTACATTAATCAATTAACTACAACAGTACCGATTAATGTACATAATTATTGGAGTCAATGTAAGCTGTAATGGAACATTCATGCATTACAGTTAAAAATCTCATCTCTAAAACATGACGTTCAAAGTGCATTCCTTCATCCAGCCAGGATGTTACGTCCCAGTGTAATAACACACCATGCTGACACAGCACTAGACGTCTTCACGGCTACAGCTTGGAGTTGCCGGCACTCGGCTGGAATCAGCCAACAGCTGATTGGTCAGCTCGAGTGCACAATATTTAAATTAGCCAATCGATAAAAGCCATAGCGGACACATGGCACAACTTAGCCTAAAACACTAGTCACCTAAGGAGGGATAATGTTAACTAATTTCCCCTACAGCCATTTCCCACAGGAAATGTGCTCTCTCTTATCTCAGCTATCTTAGACTAAGGACGTGTTTTCCAGGTTAGGGAATGTTCGGTTTATTCAACCCCCTTGTTGTATGTAAGTAGTGAAAAGTCTTTTATTAAACTTATATCTTATTGTACATGGGTGTTATGATTACTATAGTAACACGTCCTACTCTCCCAATTCATTGATCCCTCAAGAAAAGTAGTCTAATTGAGCCCTGGTATTTATTGATCAGTATTTGATGATTTAATTTGATTGATTAATACCTATCAGCGGCACTACATAATTGTATAATTGAGCTAATGATTTGCAGAATCATCCCCGTTTCCCTTCATGTGTTTGTAACTTATCAGTAGCTGCCTCCGAAGTATTTATTAGCGAACAGAAGAGAAGGATGACGAGAGCGTTTTATTTGTAGGCCTATTTGTAGCTTCTTGTCGTCTCTTCAATTCAATCCAATTCAATTCAATTCAATTCAATTTAATGTACATGGAAAGAAACTTTATAAAGCTCACAAGATCCTGACAGAAAGAGCTACCGTGTGTGTGTGCGTGTGCGTGTGCGTGTGCGTGTGCGTGTGTGTGTGCGTGTGCGTGTGCGTGTGCGTGTGCGTGTGCGTGTGCGTGTGCGTGTGCGTGTGCGTGTGCGTGTGCGTGTGCGTGTGCGTGTGCGTGTGCGTGTGCGTGTGCGTGTGCGTGTGCGTGTGCGTGTGCGTGTGCGTGTGCGTGTGCGTGTGCGTGTGCGTGTGCGTGTGCGTGTGCGTGTGCGTGTGCGTGTGCGTGTGCGTGTGCGTGTGCGTGTGCGTGTGCGTGTGCGTGTGCGTGTGCGTGTGCGTGTGCGTGTGCGTGTGCGTGTGCGTGTGCGTGTGCGTGTGCGTGTGCGTGTGCGTGTGCGTGTGCGTGTGCGTGTGCGTGTGCGTGTGCGTGTGCGTGTGCGTGTGCGTGTGCGTGTGCGTGTGCGTGTGCGTGTGCGTGTGCGTGTGCGTGTGCGTGTGCGTGTGCGTGTGCGTGTGCGTGTGCGTGTGCGTGTGCGTGTGCGTGTGCGTGTGCGTGTGCGTGTGCGTGTGCGTGTGCGTGTGCGTGTGCGTGTGCGTGTGCGTGTGCGTGTGCGTGTGCGTGTGCGTGTGCGTGTGCGTGTGCGTGTGCGTGTGCGTGTGCGTGTGCGTGTGCGTGTGCAGATTGTGTTTTACATTGTGTATTGTGTAGTAGTCGATTATGCAAGGCTATTCTTTGATTTGTACGTGACTGTGGATATGTCTTGAATATCAATGAATACATTATTTCGTTCCCAAGTGTATTGAAAGGGGGTTTGCATTCGATTGAGACAGAGGTAAGTAGAACTTAAGTGGTATATTTATTTGTATAATACAATACATATATGCATGGTAGACTAATACAGATATAACACAATATGGCGAGGTACAATCAGCCTGTGTTTATTCTTCCACCTAACTGTGGTAATTTAAAGATAAAGATAACATAAAAAAAATATACAGTAATGAAAAACTAATGATATATAGATGGTAGATTATAAGTAGCATTATATACATTATGCTGAAGTAGATACAAACAAAAATTGTTTTACTTAAAAAAACACCTTTTTCAGAAAAAAACGTTTTTTTAATAATACATACATAAGATGGTAGTAGCATTAAAACATATTATGCTGATAGACAAGAGTGGTTCTTGACAAAACATTCACTTATAAAAATATATACAAATACATGATATACATAGAATAAAACCAGACATTAAAAAACAAACCCCGACTTGCAATCGAACAAAGGTCTCTCTGGATTTCTCAATAAATTTCCACAAGAGCATTTCTTGAGAAAATATCCATCTACATATTTATAAGAACATAAATAAGATATACAAAGGACTATTAACAAAATAATAATAACATGAACATAGTTAGGCTTACACAATTGTACACACACAAAAATACACCAGAAAGATATAAAAACGTTCAAGTATAAAACAAGTGATTAAACAGCTATTCTACAGCAGTAAGCGTTTAATAGCAAGAGGTGCAATTGACGGCGGCCATCAAACCCAGGTCTTCCTAGATTTCTCAATAAATTCAACAACAAAAGTTTTCTTGAAAAAATATACATTTATACATCTATAAGTATATAATAAGATATACATAACTATTAACACATTTGTACACACACAAAAATACACAACTAGGCTTAAATATATGGTTATGTACAGTACAGTGTGGGATAACTGACTGTAGGAGAGGGATAGTCAAGTGAAAAACTTAAAAACTACCATTTGTATATGTCCACCCTTAAATATGGGAAACATGACTAAAAGATACCATACTTTAAAAGCAGGCGGTTAAAAATGAAAGAAAACGCGTTTTCTTTGGCTGGTTGCTACCAAGTAGCACCGAGCAACTTTTCTCATGGTAGATCCCATATAAACAAAATGTTGCCTCGAGATAGTAAAACCACTGCTGAAATAGGGCACTTATCAACAAGGTCTCAATGTGCATCGTTTCTCTATCAATAATACGCTTCTCAGTACGAACGTGTACTTCTACAAAATGCATTGCAATTAATATTTTTTTTCGACTTATTGTGAAGAACAATTGAAACCTGTTTTAAGCAGCACTGTCCACTGTGGCCGAGTGTTTATCGGAGTTGTGGTTGGACTTTATAACACAATGAGTGCTCTGTCTTTCAGGATGGCGCTAGCGAGCTCAGAACAGATACAGCTGTACTACGTTTCAGAAAAAAAATGAAGCAGAACTGTATAGTGAATCTAGTAAAGTAGTTAATGTTCAATATTTTCTTCCTGCATTGAAGCAATCTTTATCAATTTTTTTAACAGATAACTGAGTTTCATGTACTTATGAGTCATTGGTGATTTTTTCGTTTTGCACTTGACTATCCCTTTACAAAATATCTGCCAAACAGGATATCATACGATCAGCACAGAATGTGAAGTGAGTTAAGTGTATAAAAATGTATTTACTTGATATAAAGAACGAGTCTAGAGTATAATAAAGGGTTTCTATCAGGAACCGCATTATTCTTGCCTCTCGATGAGCAGGTTCTGGTTTATCAATATTCATTATATTGGCAAAAAGCTTTATGTTATAATCTTCTTTCTATATACTTCATATGCTTTTCATTATTTTAGCCGAGAGCATAATATTATAATCTTCTTCCCATATAGTTAATATGCTTTTCATTATTTTAGCCGAGAGCATAATATTATAATCTTCTTCCCTTATAGTTAATACGCTTTTCATTATTTTAGCCGAGAGCATTATGTTATATTGCGTGTGTGATATAATTGAGTGTTTTTTCTTCCGTTAGTTTGTGCCTTGCATTATGGTCATGTTGAATTACGTTATCGAAGTGTTTTCGAAAAGTATTTATGTACATCTATGCGAGTGTTTAGAACATTAAATGTACTGTTCTAAGTGTCCTGTCTTGCGGGTAAACTATAATTAATATTTTTAGGAGAAAAGTAATGTTTAAGACTCACTTAGGCTTTCGCGGCCCGAGTCACTTATGATTAGTAATGTTGTTGACAATTTCATAAAGCCAAGTCATGTATGTGTACATCCGCCTATCACTTAAGGTCATAAGGTTTTATTCTTTGCACAGTGAAACATAGTTTTGTCCGTGGTTTGTTACTCACTATTTAATGTAACGTTGTTGAACTAAACTCGCTCTAAGAGAGAGAGTCATTCACTTTCAAAAGTCCCCCTTTTCCATAAAAATAAACATGAGCTAGAATCACTATTAATATCTTGTTGCTGAGAAGAATCAGAATTAATGATAATATATTAAAAATACATTTTTTACTATGTTTAAATGGTAATAAGTTCGTTTTCAGTTTAAAATTTGTCTTTTCCAAACACTAGTCTTTTTCAAAACTAGCTTTTTCCGTCATAAGCCGATCTCGTGGCCATATAAGCGTCACCTGAGCTACAACTGCACGAACGCCTTAGGCCTATTCCAAAAGATCTTGAACTCCACTCCTAACAGAGTTTGCTGGTCTTAACTTTGATGTTTTAAATATGCTTTTATAATGAAATACATTACTTTTAACAATGTGAACTATGAATCGGGTAATACAATGAAAACGATTGCGTGAATTTATTATTCCTTTCCAAAAGTATAATAATAAATAATAAAAACAATGTTATTAATTAAAGTGAACAAAATAAATATTTAAGTCAATAATAACAACCATTTAAAATAAGTTATACCATTTTTTAAGTTGTAGTTTCTAAACTTGCCTGTTACAGTCACTAGTTGCACTAGTTTATTCTTGAATTGAGATTTTACAGTCGGGCTTCAATACATTACACATTTCTGTAAGTATGCATTATATTATTTTATATTTTTAAACAAAATAATACATATAATCAGTTTTTTTTATTTGTCGTGGTGTAAAGTGGAAAAAGCGACTTTTGTTAATGAATGACTCATTTAATTCTCTTAATCCAGAAATATAGCAGTGTTATATCGTCGTTAGTACAACTTCAATTTAACCGCCGTAAGATTTGAGAAGTTGCATGATCTCAGTTTTATCCTGTTTACAAGCATAATCCAAGGCCGACCAACCAATGGAGTCTTTTGTGTTAATGTAGTCTTACAAAGGCCGACCAACCATCGGAGTTTTGGGTGTTAATGTGTTCAGATAAAGGTTTGCCCTCCAGCCTTACAATCAGAGCCTGAACGGCATCTACACTGGCATGTTCACTACAACACAGGATATGAAGCGGTGTATAATCGTCCTTTGTACGAGCCTGTATGTCCCCGCCCTTAGATATGAGGAGTTTCATGATCTTAGTGTTACCGTTATAACAAGTTTTATGTAAGGCCGACCAACCATTGGAGTTTTGATTGTTTATGTAGTCAGATAAAGGTTTGCCCTCCAGTCTTACAATCAGAGCCTGAACGGCATCCATACTGACATGTTTACTATCACACAGGATATGAAGCGGTGTATTATCGTACTTTGTACGAGCCTGTATGTCCCCGCCCTTAGATATGAGGAGTTACATGACCTCAGTGTAACCGTTAAAACAAGTATTATGTAAGGCCGACCAACCGTCGAAGTCTTGGGTGTTAATGTAGTCAGATAAAGGTTTGCCCTCCAGCCTAACAATCAGAGCCTTAACGGCATCTACACTGGCATGTTGACTATTACACAGGATATGAACAAGTATAATCGTCCTTTGTACGAGCCTGTATGGCCCCGCCCTTAGATATGAGGAGTTCCGTGATCTCAGTGTGACCGAGTTTACAAGCATAATGTAAGGCCGACCAACCATCGGAGTCTTGGGTGTCAATGTAGTCATATAAAGGTTTGCCCTCCAGCCTTACAATCAGAGCCTTAACGGCATCCACACTGGCATGTTCACTATCACACAGGATATGAAGCGGTGTTACATCGTCCTTTGTACGAGCCTGTATGTCCCCGCCCTTAGTTATGAGGAGTTCCGTGATCTCAGTGTGACCGAGTTTACAAGCATAATGTAAGGCCGAACAACCATCGGAGTCTTGGGTGTCAATGTAGTCATATAAAAGTTTGCCCTCCAGCCTTACAATCAGAGCCTTAACGGCATCTACACTGGCATGTTTACTCTCACACAGGACATGAAGCGGTGTATTATCGTACTTTGTACGAGTCTGTATGTCCCCGCCCTTAGTTATGAGGAGTTCCGTGATCTCAGTGTGACCGAGTTTACAAGCATTATGTAAGGCCGACCAACCATCGGAGTCTTGGGTGTCAATGTAGTCATATAAAGGTTTGCCCTCCAGCCTTACAATCAGAGCCATAACGGCATCCACACTGGCATGTTCACTATCACACAGGATATGAAGCGGTGTTACATCGTCCTTTGTACGAGCCTGTATGTCCCCGCCCTTAGTTATGAGGAGTTCCGTGATCTCAGTGTGACCGAGTTTACAAGCAAAATGTAAGGCCGAACAACCATCGGAGTCTTGGGTGTCAATGTAGTCATATAAAAGTTTGCCCTCCAGCCTTACAATCAGAGCCTTAACGGCATCTACACTGGCATGTTTACTCTCACACAGGACATGAAGCGGTGTATTATCGTACTTTGTACGAGCCTGAATGTCCCCGCCCTTAGATATGAGGAGTTTCATGACCTCAGTGTTACCGTTATAACAAGTTTTATGTAAGGCCGACCAACCATCGGAGTCTCGGGTGTTAATGTAGTCATATAAAGGTTTGCCCTCCAGACTTACAATCAGAGCCTTAACGGCATCTACACTGGCATGTTCACTATAACACAGGATATGAAGTGGTGTTCGATCAACCTTATCACGAGTCTGTATGTCCCCGCCCTTAGATATGAGGAGTTTTATGACCTCAGTGTAACCGTTAAAACAAGTATTATGTAAGGCCGACCAACCATTGCAGTCTTGGGTGTTAATGTAGTCAGATAAAGGTTTGCCCTCCAGCCTTACAATCAGAGCCTTAACGGCATCTACACTAGCATGTTTACTATCACACAGTGTATAAAGCGGTGTTTCATTGTTCTTTCTACGAGCCTGAATGTCCCCGCCCTTAGATATGAGGAGTTTCATGACCTCAGTGTTACCGTTATAACAAGCATAATGTAAGGCCGACCGACCATCGGAGTCTTGGGTGTTAATGTAGTCATACAAAGGTTTGCCCTCCAGCCTTACAATCAGAGCCTTAACGGCATCTACACTGGCATGTTTACTATAACACAGGATATGAAGCGGTGTTTGAATGTTCTTACTTCGAGCCTGAATGTCCCCTCCCTTAGATATGAGGAGTGTCATGATCTCGGTGTTACCGTTTTTACAAGCATAATGTAAGGCCGACCAACCATCGCAGTTTTGTGTGTTAATGTAGTCTATTAAAGGGTTGCCCTCCAGCCTTACAATCAGAGCCTTAACGGCATCTACACTGGCATGTTCACCATCACACAGTGTATGAAGCGGTGTTTCATCGTACCTTGTACGAGCCTGAATGTCCCCTCCCTTAGATATGAGGAGTTTCATGATCTCAGTGTTACAGTTTTTACAAGCATAATGTAAGGCCGACCAACCATCGGAGTCTTGGGTGTTAATGTAGTCAGGTAAAGGTTTGCCCTCCAGTCTTACAATCAGAGCATTAACGGCATCTACACTGGCATGTTCACTATCACACAGTGTATGGAGCGGTGTTTGATCGTTCTTTCTACGAGCCTGAATGTCCCCATCTATAGATATGAGGAGTTCCGTGATCTCAGAGTTACCTTTATCACAAGCATAATGTATGGCCAACCGACCATCGAAGTCTTTTGTGTTAATGTAGTCAGATAAAGGTTTGCCCTCCAGCCTTACAATCAGAGCCTTAACGGCATCCACACTTGCATGTTTACTATCACAAAGTGTATGGAGCGGTGTTTGATCGTTCTTTCTACGAGCCTGTATGTCCCCGCCCTTAGATATGAGAAGTTTAATGACTTCAGTGTTACCGAGTTTGCAAGCAGTATGTAAGGCCGACCAACGATTAGTGGCTTGGGTGTTAATGTAGTCAGATAAAGGTTTGCCCTCCAGCCTTACAATCAGAGCCCTAACGGCATCTACACTGGCATGTTTACTTCTACACAGTGTATGGAGCGGTGTTTGATCGCTGTTTGTACGAGCTTGTATGTCCCCACCGTTAGATAAGAGGATATTCATGACCTCAATGTTACCGTTAACACAAGTATTGTGTAAGGCCGACCAACCATTGGAGTATTGGGTGTTAATGTAGTCAGATAAAGGTTTGCCCTCTAGCCTTACAATCAGAGCCTTAACGGCATCTACACTGGCATGTTCACTATCACACAGTGTATGGAGCGGTGTTTCATCGTCGTTTGTACGAGCCTGTATGTCCCCGCCATTAGATATGAGGAGTTTCATGACCTCAGTGTTACCGTTAACACAAGTATTGTGTAAGGCCGACCAACCATTGGAGTCTTGGGTGTTAATGTAGTCAGATAAAGGTTTGCCCTCTAGCCTTACAATCAGAGCCTTTACGGCATTCACACTGGCATGTTTACTATCACAAAGTGTATGGAGCGGTGTTTGATCGTTCTTTCTACGAGCCTGAATGTCCCCGCCCTTATATATGAGGAGTTTCATGATCTCAGTGTGACCGTTGTTACAAGCATAATGTAAGGCCGACCAACCACAAACGGTTTCTGTGTTAATGTAGTCAGATAAATGTTTGCCCTCAAGCCCTACAATGAGAGCCTTAACAGCATCTACACTGGCATGTTCACTATCACACAGTGTATGAAGCGGTGTTTGATCGTAGTTTTTACGAGCCTGTATGTCCCCGCCCTTAGATATGAGGAGTTTCATGACGTCCGTGTTACTGTATTTACAAGCATAATGTAAGGCCGACCAACCATCGGAGTTTAGGATGTTAATGTAGTCAGATAATGGTTTGCCCTCTAGCCGTACAATTAGAGTTCTTACGGTTTCCACACTGGCATGTTTACTTTTACACAGTATATGAAGCGGTGTTTGATCGTTGTTTGTACGAGCCTGTATGTCCCCGCCCTTAGATATGAGGAGTGTCATGACCTTAGTGTTATCGATTTTACAAGCATAATGTAAGGCCGACCAACCATCGGAGTCTTGAGTGTTAATGTAGTCCGATAAAGGTTTGCCCTTCAGCATTACAATCAGAGCCTTAACGGCATTTACACTGGCATGTTCACTATTACACAGTGTATGGAATGGTGTATGATCGTTCCTTCTACAAGCTTTAATGTCCCCGCCCTTATATATTAGGAGTTTAATGACCTCAGTGTTACCGTTTTCACAAGCAAAATGTAAGGCCGACCAACCATCGGAGTCTTGGGTGTTAATGTAGTTAGATAAAGGTTTGCCCTCCAGCCTTTTAAGCATAGCCTTAACGGTTTCCACACTGGCAGTTTTACTATTACACAGTATATGAAGCGGTGTTTGATCGTTGTTTGTACGAGCTTGTATGTCCCCGCCCTTAGATATGAGAAGTGTCATGACCTTAGTGTTATCGATTTTACAAGAAAAATGTAAGGCCGACCAACCATCGGAGTCTTGTGCGTTAATGAAGTCCGATAAAGGTTTGCCCTCCAGCCTTACGATGAGAGACCTTACTGCATCCACTTTGGCAAGGTCATTCATACTCAGGATATGCAGCGGTGTTTGTTTGTTGTTTTTACAAGCCCACATGTCTCCACCTTTGGATACGAGAAGAGTTATTGTTTGTTTGATGTTGTTAGTCATCTTGGCAGCGAGGTGTAGTGCAGAATTACCATTAGAGTCACGTGCGTTGATGTATCTAGCAACCGTATCTGTAACACGCTCAAGAGGTGAAACTCCGAGTTGACGAGTAGTCGATACCTCGTGCGATGGTGGAGATTGCGAGCTGATTCCAGAAGTGAGCGCTTTCATATTTTTTACTAGACGTTTAGCGTCTTTAGCCATGCCATGTTTATATGCGATGTGCAACCAGGTACCTGATGAAGGCATTGTATTATTGTTTTCGAGAACACTCAAGAGACGTTCTTTTGTCGATCTCATTTTCTTGGTATCTTTGTCGTCACGTTCTTTTGTCAGCTGCGCATGTAAGAGTTCGAAGGCTTGCCAAGACTCACTGTGGGTAGCGTACTCCAGCGCACTCAAGCCCAATACTTTGTCGTCCTGGTTAAATGTCGCCTTGTGCTCCAATAGAACCTGCACCATGCTTAGCATGTTAGTACGTATACTAGCGTTGCCGACAGCCGCTGCCAGATGCAATGCGGTGCGACCGCCCAGGTCTGTGACGTTGACGTCTTCCTTCCCTGCAGACAACAATGACGTCACCGTCTCTACATTCTGGTTGACAACAGCCTTGAGCAGCTCGGAATTCTTTGCAAGCATCACGTCCAAAAATCGGCGAATTAATATGAATTTATCACTAAACAAGTTTTTTCGAAGGAAATCTTGGTTTTCTGCGTAATTCTGAGATAACCATAGTGCTGCGTAATATTCCGCGAAGGCTCTGTGTAAGAATATCGGTTTACCATTTAAAATGTTTGTAATAATACCGGCCTTGTATGCATACTTGCTAATGTCGTGCAGTACCTCTTCTTGTTGCGCTTTGATTTTTTGACTGTTGTGTAACTTGTCAACGTCGAACAAAAGCATCGTGGAAGCCAGCATATGGCACTGGGAAAAGTTTTTTAAAGCAATATTTTCTTCATAGGTATTATTATTTAGTTTGCCCAAACCTGTTTTATGTAAATAAATTTTAAACTTCTTGGACGCAACCTTTTCAAACATTTTGACAATGTTGAGTGTTTTTGGTATATCAGCTGAAGTTTTTTGTTCTTTGAAGTAATCCGAGTATATATCAGCTGCCATTGTTGTCAAAAGTGGAGTTCCCATGAATTCTTTGCCAACGTCATCTATAGAACGTGCTATTAAATCTATGAGTTTTTTTATAAGTTCTTCCAGTTGATGTTCTCCCAGTTGATAGTTTGTTGTTGAAGTTGTTATATCGTTTGTCCAATAATTCTTTAAAAATATTATTTGATCTTCTTCACTGAATTTTCTTATAGTGAAAGTGAGCGTTTGTAAGTGTGTTTCTAGGCGATCTTTGAGTGCGTGCCGTGATGTTATGTATATCCTGCTTGTTTTAGTTTTGAGCAAGCTAGTGACCATAGACATAGCCTTTTCTGTGTAATTCGGCGCTATCTCGTCCATCCCGTCGAGAAGCACAACGCACTTTCCCTTCCCCATCATGAATCGAAACAAACAACCCTCCACTTCAGACTCACTGATGTTAACAGCCAACGACAAAAACTTGACAGCGTCATCACTAAACTTGTCCAGCTTGTCGATGTGATCCTTCAGGTCGACTCGGATGACCCAATGCGAAGGATGGGCCTTCTTGGTCTCCCAGGCGAGGTGAGTGACGAATGTACTCTTCCCCATTCCGGCCTTGGCACAGATGATAATCACTCTACCCTCCAGGTCGAGTACGGTCCCGGGTTTGTACAGGGTCGGATTTTCTTGAATTATGAATTTGTTGATACTATCGATACTGCCTTTAGTGCTCAACCACTCGAGATTTCCATCGTAACACATCCTCAGCTCATGCAAGTTCCTTTCATGTTTAACCGCATTTCTGATATCCTCGTTGGTACAATCCGATCCAACCACGAAGTATCGAAAACGAGAGTCCCTACTGAAGTCTGTAAAATTAGCAACCTTTGCCTCTGCTGGAACTAATTTCTGCAATTCCTGCTCCGTTATGTTACGTACGAAGTACTTATCTGAGTTCGTTTCTTTAAGAATGTCTTTGTTTAACCGCGTTCGCCTCTCCAGAGTTCGAGGAATGAAGTAAGAAATTGGCTCTTCGAGTAGAGGTCCAAGCAACACGGGTCCTGTGGAGAAGCATTTCTTAACTAAATCGTCATTGAAAACATCAGAAACTAATTCAGTACCCTTCCTCAGCAGGTCCATCATTTGAACTAATTTATCTTGGAATAAAACGTCCGTGTTCTCCAACCGTTCTTGACATTCAGTGGTCAGGTGTGATGTTTTTATCGTGTCTTGAATCTCCCAACACTCAACAGATTTAGGGATACATTTCTTTAGATTTACTGTGAATGCATCATTTGTAGCAGACACAATTATAATTTTTTGTTTACTGTCTTTCTCAAATTGTTGACTTAAAGTTGTGCACATTGCTTGATGCTCATCACTGGAGTCACTGACGATCACCAACCTCTTGTTCCTATTTCGTCTCCACGCTGACATCCAGTCATCGGGTCTTTTCAATAAAGAATCCAAATCAAGTATTATTGTGTAATGGTCATTGACTTTCTGAAACGCCTTCACGAGTTTTGTGCAACATAGATTTATGCACGATGGCGAGGGACTAATATGCACGAGGCCATTTTTATCAATGGTTTTCATATCGAAAAGATGATCATTCTGAAATTGTACGCTGTTTAAATAGAATCGTTTCACATCCTGAGTTGCGAGTGAGGTTATTTGGAAATCATTCAATATTTGATCCAATAGGTCGCTGTCTTTAGTTAAACTTGTCTTACTCTTACGCCACCATTGACTGATTGAGTCGATGTAACTCTGACATAATTGGTCAATATCTGGGTTAACCATGGGAATACACATCAACAGTTCACTTTTGATAAGTTCTTTTATTTGCTCCAAGGAAGCTTGCCTAGTTAACAATATGCAGGCATCCATAAAATCCTTGACCTCCTCAACGTTTTCGTGGTCACTCTTAAGATGTTCAAAGATATCTGCGTCGCAATTTTCTTTGTCATTAAAATTAAAAATTAACCCTGTTTTTAGGTTTGACTTGAACAAGTTATCGATTTTACTACTGTCGAAAGGTGTCGGGCGGTCATTAGCTCTATTGGACAAATCAACGTTCGTTTTGGCGTTTGTGTACAAACAAAATGTACTGTCTTGTATTGTACAGCCTTCGAATAAGGATTCACTGGAAGCGGTTTTTATTAGCTCCTTTATTTCAACGTACGAGTTTAAGTATTTCATGAGTGAGAAGTCACCTTTACCCTTTAGATGATTAATACCAAGCATGGCAGACTCCTTGTGCTTTAACTGTATAAAGCACGTCTGCCACACCTGTGGATTGTCCTCGGTCTTATACTTAACAAACACGTCGTCCCAGGCCCCAACCTTGTCCACATTTGACGCCAGGTGGAACTCGGTGACGATCTTGCTGTTCTTGAGACGCAAGAATAGGTAAGCGAGCAATCTTATTTCAAACTGTGTGCCTGATTCTGTTGCCTGACCTCTCGTCTTTTCGTAGGTGATCGGGGTTGAAGCGGCGACTCTAGAAAATAAAACCAAAAATATAATATAGGCAATTTTACGTTCAGCTTTGTGGGCGCTGACATCTTTGACGTCCGCCATTATAACCATTCTACTTTCTCAATTCACAGCCTTCACGACGGCTCAATTCGCCATAGAATCTCAGTTTGAACCGACGTTTAAGAAGGCTGTGCCTCAATGTAACCCGTCAAAATTCTAGAAATAACATATTGTATTCCAGAAGGCTTTGTGTTCAAGAATGGTTGCAATGGCGGTCGGAAGTTAAAAGATGGCGAAAATATAATGCCTTATATTAATAATAATAATAATAATAATAATAATAATAATAATAATAATGTCTTTATTTTCTTAGTTGAAGAAAAAGGCGAATTAAAGCCGAGATGGTTTCTCTTATTATATCCAAGATCAAATGAAAAGCCAAGCAGTAAATAAAAAAATAATGTGTTACTATTTGGCTGTTTTCCAAAAAACCTCGGATTATAACATTTGGAAACTTTTAATCTCCGTTTTGGTTTTCATATAATAATTGCTTCATAAATTTAAAGATATCCATTTTTAATGTTGTTATTCTTACAATAGACAATGTCATGATTTCTAATGTGGATATTTGCAAAAAAGAAAGATACAAAATATTACTTAGAAAGAAGTGTACATCAAGAAATTTTAAAACTGTGTGAGGTCGTGAAAGAAGCGACACGAGCAACAACAACCACAACTCAGTACTGTGGTATGGCCGCCATGTTTGATGCCAGGAGAGGCGAACAACAACAACCTCTACTCGCCCCTGATTTTTATGGCCGCCATGTTTAATGATCATTGTATTGTAGCCGTCATGTTTAATGATCGTTGTATTGTGGCCGCCATGTTTAGTGAAAAATGTTTTGTAGCCGCAAACTTTAATAATCGTTTATTTGTGGCCGCAATGTTTATTGATCTATGATTTGCAACCGAAAATATTATTGATCGTTGTTTTGTGGCCGCCCTGTTAAGTAATCGTTGTTTTGTGGCCGTGGTGTTAAGTGATCTTTGTTTTGTAGCCGCCATGTTTAATGATCGTTGTTTTGTGGCCGCCATGTTCAGTGATCGTTGTTTTGTAGCCGCCATGTTTAATGATCGTTTTTTTGGGACCGCCATGTTTTGTGGTCTTTATTTCGTAGCCAAGATGTTGAATGATCTTTGTTTTGTAGCCGCAATGTTTAATGATCTTTGTTTTGTAGCCAAGATGTTTAATGATCTTTGTTTTGTAGCCGCAATGTTTAATGATCTTTGTTTTGTAGCCAAGATATTAAATGATCGTTGTTTTGTAGCCGCAATGTTAAGTGATCTTTGTTTTGTAGCCAAGATGTTCAATGATCGTTGTTTGTAGCCGCAATGTTAAGTGATCTTTGTTTTGTAGCCAAGATGTTTAATGATCGTTGTTTTGTAGCCGCAATGTTAAATGATCTTTGTTTTGTAGCCAAGATATTAAATGATTGTTGTTTTGTAGCCGCAATGTTAAGTGATCTTTGTTTTGTAGCCAAGATGTTCAATGATCGTTGTTTGTAGCCGCAATGTTTAATGATCTTTGTTTTGTAGTCAAGATTTTAATGATCTTTGTTTTGTAGCCAAGATGTTAAATGATCGTTGTTTGTAGCCACAATGTTTAATGATCTTTGTTTTGTAGCTGCAATGGTAAATGATCTTTGTTTTGTAGCCAAGATGTTAAATGATCCTTGTTTTGTAGCCAAGATGTTAAATAATCGTTGTTTGAAGCCGCAATGTTTAATGATCGTTTTTTTGTAGTCAAAATTTTAATGATCATTGTTTTGTAGCCAAGATGTTAAATGATCTTTGTTTTGTAGCCAAGATGTTAAATGATCGTAATTTGTAGCCGCCATGTTTAATGATCTTTGTTTTGTAGCCAAGATGGAAAATAATCGTTGTTTTGTGGCCGCCATGTTTAATGATCATTGTTTTGTAGCCGCCATGTAGAAATTATCTTTGTTTTGTAGCCGCCATGTTTAATGATCATTGTTTTGTAACCGCCATGTTTATTGACCTTTGTTTTGACCGCCATGTGTAATGATCTTTGTTTTGTAGCCGCCATGTAAAGTGATATTGGTTTTGTAGCCGACATGTAGAAATGATTTTTTTTTGTAGCCGCCATGTTGAATGATCATTGTTTTGTAGCCGCCATGTTTAATAAACTTTTTTTTGAACGTTATGTGAAAAGATCTTTGTTTTGTAGCCACCATGTTTAATGATCATTGTTTTGTAGCCGCCATGTAAAAATTATCTTTGTTTTGTAGCCGCCATGAAAAATGATCTTTGTTTTTTAGCCGCCATGTTAGTTGATCTTTGTTTTGTAGCCGCCATGATAAATGATCTTTGTTTTGTAGCCGCCATGTTATTTGATCTTTGTTTTGTAGCCGCAATGTTAAATGATCTTTGTTTTGTAGCCGCCATGATAAATGATCTGTGTTCGTAGCCAAGATGTTTAATGTTCGTTGTTTTGTAGCCGCCTAGTGTAATGATCTTTAATTGTAGCCGCTACGTTTAATTATCTTTGTTTGTAGCCGCAATGTTAAATGATATTTGTTTTGTAGCCGCCATGTTAGGTGATCTTTGTTTTGTAGCCGCCATGTTTAATGATTGTTGTTTTGTAGCCGCTATGTTAAATGATCTTTGTTTTGTAGCCAAGATGTTTTATGTTCTTTGTTTTGTAGCCGCCATGTTAAATGATATTTTTTTTGTAGCCTCCATGCTAGGTGATCTTTGTTTTTTAGCCGCAATGTTAAATGATTTTTGTTTTGTAGCCGCCATGTTAAATGATGTTTGTTTTGTAGCCAAGATGTTAAATGATCTTTGTTTTGTAGCCAAGATGTTTAATGATCGTAATTTGTAGCCGCCATGTTTAATGATCTTTGTTTTGTAGCCAAGATGGAAAATAATCGTTGTTTTGTGGCCGCCATGTTTAATGATCATTGTTTTGTAGCCGCCATGTAGAAATTATCTTTGTTTTGTAGCCGCCATGTTTAATGATCATTGTTTTGTAGCCGCCATGTTTATTGACCTTTGTTTTGACCGCCATGTGTAATGATCTTTGTTTTGTAGCCGCCATGTAAAGTGATATTTGTTTTGTAGCCGACATGTAGAAATGATTTTTTTTTGTAGCCGCCATGTTGAATGATCATTGTTTTGTAGCCGCCATGTTTAATAAACTTTTTTTTGAACGTTATGTGAAAAGAGATTTGTTTTGTAGCCACCATGTTTAATGATCATTGTTTTGTAGCCGCCATGTAAAAATTATCTTTGTTTTGTAGCCGCCATGAAAAATGATCTTTGTTTTTTAGCCGCCATGTTAGTTGATCTTTGTTTTTTAGCCGCCATGTTAGTTGATCTTTGTTTTGTAGCCGCCATGATAAATGATCTTTGTTTTGTAGCCGCCATGTTATTTGATCTTTGTTTTGTAGCCGCAATGTTAAATGATCTTTGTTTTGTAGCCGCCATGATAAATGATCTGTGTTCGTAGCCAAGATGTTTAATGTTCGTTGTTTTGTAGCCGCCTAGTGTAATGATCTTTAATTGTAGCCGCTATGTTTAATTATCTTTGTTTGTAGCCGCAATGTTAAATGATATTTGTTTTGTAGCCGCCATGTTAGGTGATCTTTGTTTTGTAGCCGCCATGTTTAATGATTGTTGTTTTGTAGCCGCTATGTTAAATGATCTTTGTTTTGTAGCCAAGATGTTTTATGTTCTTTGTTTTGTAGCCGCCATGTTAAATGATATTTTTTTTGTAGCCTCCATGCTAGGTGATCTTTGTTTTTTAGCCGCAATGTTAAATGATTTTTGTTTTGTAGCCGCCATGTGAAATGATGTTTGTTTTGTAGCCAAGATTTCAAATGATATTTGTGTTTTAGCCGCCACGTTAACTGATCTTTGTTTTATAGCCGCCACGTTTACTGATCTTTGTTTTGTGGCCACCATGTTAAGTGATCTTTGTTCTGTAGCCGCCATGTTAAATGATATTTGTTTTGTAGCTGCAATGTTAAATGATCTATGTTTTGTACCCGCAATGTTTAATGATCGTTGTTTTGTAACCGCAATGTTAAATAGTCCTTGTTTTGTAGCCGCCATGTTTAATGATCTTAGTTTTGAAGCCAAGATGTTTTATGCTCGTTGTTTTGTAGCCGCCATGTTTAATGATATTTGGTTGTAGCCGCCATGTTTAGTGATCTTTGTTTTGTAGCCGCCATGTTAATTGATCTTTGTTTTGTAGCCGTAATGTTAAATGATCTTTGTTTTGTAGCCGCCATGATAAATGATCTTTGTTTTGTAGCCAAGATGTTTAATGTTCGTTGTTTTGTAGCCGCCATGTGTAATGATCTTTAATTGTAGCCGCCATGTTTAATAATCTTTGTTTGTAGCCGCCATGTTAAATGATATTTGTTTTGTAGCCGCCATGTTAGGTGATCTTTGTTTTGTAGCCGCCATGTTGAATGATTGTTGTTTTGTATCCGCCATGTTAAATGATCTTTGTTTTGTAGCCAAGATGTTTTATTTTCTTTGTTTTGTAGCCGCTATGTTAAATGATATTTTTTTTGTAGCCGCCATGCTAGGTGATCTTTGTTTTTTAGCCGCAATGTTAAATGATTTTTGTTTTGTAGCCGCCATGTGAAATGATGTTTGTTTTGTAGCCAAGATTTCAAATGATATTTGTGTTTTAGCCGCCACGTTAACTAATCTTTGTTTTGTAGTCGCCACGTTTACTGATCTTTGTTTTGTGGCCACCATGTTAAGTGATCTTTGTTCTGTAGCCACTATGTTTAATGATCTTTGTTTTGTAGCCGCATTGTTTAATGATATATGTGGGATGTAGCCGCCATGTTAACTGATTATTGTTTTGTAGCCGCCACGTTTACTGATCTATGTTTTGTGGCCACCATGTTAAGTGATCTTTGTTCTGTAGCCACTATGTTTAATGATCTTTGTTTTGTAGCCGCATTGTTAAATGATATTTGTTTCGTAGCCGCCATGTTTAATGATATTTGTTTTGTAGCCGCCATGTTAAATGATATTTGTTGTGTAGCCGCAATGTTAAATGATCTATGTTTTGTAGCCGCAATGTTTAATGATCGTTGTTTTGTAACCGCAATGTTTAATAGTCTTTGTTTTGTAGCCGCCATGTTTAATGATCTTAGTTTTGTAGCCAAGATGTTTTGTAGCTGCCATGTTAAAAGATTGTTGTTTTGTTACCGCAATGTTAAATAGTCCTTGTTTTGTAGCCGCCATGTTTATCGATCTTAGTTTTGAAGCCAAGATGTTTTATGCTCGTTGTTTTGTAGCCGCCATGTTTAATGATATTTGGTTGTAGCTGCCATGTTAAGTGATCTTTGTTTGGTGGCCGCCATGTTTAATGATCTTTGTTTTGTTGCCAAGATGTTTAATGATCGTTGTTTTGTAGCCGCCATGTTTAATGATATTTGGTTGTAGCCGCCATGTTAAGTGATCTTTGTTTTGTTGCCAAGATGTTAAATGATCGTTGTTTTGTAGCCGCCATATTTTATGATCTTTGTTTTGTAGCCGCAATGTTTAATGAATATTTTATGTAGTCGCAATGTTTAATGATCTACGTTTTGTGGCCGCTATGTATAATGATCTTTGTTTTGTAGCGAAGATGTTTAATGATATTTTTTTGTAGCCGCAATGTAAAATGAATTTTTTTTGTAGCCGCAATGTTTAATGATCTACGTTTTGTGGCCGCTATGTATAATGATCTTTGTTTTGTAGCCAAGATGTTTGAAGAATTTTTTTTGTAGCCGCAATGTTTAATGATCTACGTTTTGTGGCCGCTATGTATAATGATCTTTGTTTTGTAGCCGCAATGTTTAATGAATTTTTTTTGTAGCCGCAATGTTTAATGATCTACGTTTTGTGGCCGCTATGTTTAATGATGTTTGTATTGTAGCCGCAATGTTTAATGATCTACGTTTTGTGGCCGCTATGTATAATGATCTTTGTTTTGTAGCCGCAATGTTTAATGATCTAAGTTTTGTGGCCGCTATGTATAACTATCTTTGTTTTGTAGCCAAGATGTTTAATGAATTTTTTTTGTAGCCGCAATGTTTAATGAATTTTTTTTTGTAGCCGCAATGTTTAATGATCTACGTTTTGTGGCCGCTTTGTATAATGATCTTTGTTTTGTAGCCAAGATATTTAAAGGCCCACTTAACCCTAACATTTCGTTAAAAACGTGTTATTGTAAGCCTAATTGGTAACGGTTAGTGCATATGTTCAGTTGCCTAGTGTATCCTAGCTCTTGATATCCAAGAAACAGTGTTTCGCCCCAGGCGTTGTGACGTCTACAAAACTACGCGCTGCTCGCTGCATATGGAGCATCTTCTGTGTTTCGCCGCCCGCGCAAATATATCTCGTCGTCCAGATCCATCTAATTCACTTGAGCACAAATCAAACATACCACTGAATTCGTCTTACTTCGGTCTACACGATGAATGTTTAAACAACCTTCTACCATTTATGCAACTTATTCTATAAAATTTTAAACATGAAGCTATTACCACATAATTTAGATGGAAACACAACCAATTTCCAGCTAATGTAATGAGGAAGTAGCTTAAAAAAATCAGAATTCCAACCAGCCAGTCATGTTAACTGGTATTTTAAGATATTACAAGCAGAAAACCAGCAAGAAATTGATGGAAATTTAGCCGATTATCGTGTGCATATAACAACGCGTGTTGCGGCCTATTGCCCGCGAATATATCCAGTGACTGCGTAGATCGAGATCAGTCAAACTACTAGTCTTTACTATCGACTATAAAAACATTGTAATGATTTCTCTAGCGTTGTATATGTAAAGTGGAGTCAGTGTGTCGTATCTCAATGAGTGCTCTCAAACTCAACCAATTTCCCGAGGAATCACGAAACTACGTGGGATTTCTACCAGTCAGGCATGGATATAATAATAATAATAATAATTGATACAAATATATTATATGGGCCTAAAGAACACGTCAAAACTACAATAGTCGTGTGTGTCATAGTTTTGTTGTGTGCGTGTGCGTGATTTACATATTTTTCGTATTTGCATCGTCATCATTATTATTATTGTTATTATTGGTGGTATTATTACTTTCATTATTACATTATGTTATTATTATTATATCGACTTTATTTTATTATTTGCATCAATGGAAACTCTGTAACTAAAAATTGCCGGAAACTAAAATTCCAAATCTTGATAAACACAATACTGATATTAATAATATCAGGTTCAAGCTGTTTTGTTTCTTCTTAATAACTGTAGTATTATTTTGTAATTCAAATTCAAAATATAGTTTGTTCAGTTTTTTAAGTTATTATATATGCACTTTATTTTTTTGTATTAAAGTATCCATAGCAATAGATTGAGACATACAACTAATCAGTTTAAAATTGAAACATTTTATTTTGTACAATGTACAAATGCGTCGATGTTTTCAGCCAAGATATTAAAAGTTTGACAGGCCATGCGGCTTTGCCCGCGCTCACCGAGTTGAACTCCGCGGCAGTGAACGGACAACACGCATTATTATATACATACGATAATCGGCTGAATTTTCAACAATTTCTTGCTGGTTTTCTGCTTGTAATATCTTAAAATATCAGTTAACATGATAGGCTGGTTGGAATTCTGATTTTTAAAGCGAGCTCCTCATTACATTTGCTTGAAATTGGTTGCGTTTCCATCTAAATTATGTGGTCATTGCTTCATGTTTAACATTTTATAGAATAAGTTGCATAAATGGTAGAAGGTTGTTTAAACATTCATCGTGTAGACCGAAGTAAGACGAATTCATTGGTGTGTTTGATTTATGCGCAAGTGAATAAGATGGATCTGGACGACGAGATATATTTGCGCGGGCGTCGAAACACAGAAGATGCTCCATATGCAGCGAGCAGCGCGTAGTTTTGTAGACGTCACAACGCCTGGGGCGAAACACTGTTTCTTGGATTTCAAGAGCTAGGATACACTAGGCAACTTGACACATGCACTAACCGTTACCAATTAGGCTTACAATTACACGTTTTTAACGAAATGTGAGGGTTTAGTGGGCCTTTAATGAATTTTTTTTGTAGCCGCAATGTTAAATGCATTTTTTTTGTAGCCGCAATGTTTAATGATCTACGTTTTGTGGCCGCTATGTATAATGATCTTTGTTTTGTAGCCGCAATGTTTAATGCATTTTTTTGTAGCCGCAATATTTAATGATCTACGTTTTGTGGCCGCTATGTATAATGATCTTTGTTGTGTAGCCAAGATGTTTAATGATCGTTGTTTCGTACCCGCCCTGTTTAATGATCTTTGTTTTGTTGCCGCAATGATTAATGATCTTTGTTTTGTAGCCAAGATGTTAGCCGATCTTTGTTTTGTAGCCGCCATGTTTAATGATCTTTGTTTTGTAGCCTCGATGTTAAATGATCGTTGTTTTGTAGCCGCCATGTTAAATGATCTTTTTTTTTGTAGCCAAGATGTTTTATGATCGTTGTTTTGTAGCCGCAATGTTAAATGATCTTTGTTTTGTAGCCAAGATGTTTTATGATCGTTGTTTTGTAGCCGCCATGTTTAATAATCTTTGTTTTGTAGCCGCAATGCTAAGTGATCTTTGTTTTTGTTGCCACCATGTTAAGTGGTATTTGTGTTGTGGCCGCCATGTTAAATAATCGTGGTTTTGTGACTGCAAAGTTTAATGATCGTTGTTTTGTGGCCGCCATGTTTTATGATCTTTGTTTGTAGCCGCACAGTTAAGTGATTGTTGTTTTTTTGCCGCAATGTATTATTATCTTTGTTTTGTAGCCGCCATGTTTAATGATCGTTGTTTTGTGGCCGCCATGTTTTATGATCTTTGTTTGTAGCCGCACAGTTAAGTGATTGTTGTTTTTTGGCCGCAATGTATTATTATCTTTGTTTTGTAGCCGCAATGTTTAATGATCGTTGTTTTGTGGCCGCCATGTTTTATGATCTTTGTTTGTAGCCGCACAGTTAAGTGATTGTTGTTTTTTGGCCGCAATGTATTATTATCTTTGTTTTGTAGCCGCAATGTTTAATGATCGTTGTTTTGTGGCCGCTATGTTAATGATCGTTGTTTTGTGCTCGCATTGTTTAATGATATTTGTTTGGTAGCCAACATGTTTTATAATCGTTGTTTTGCAGCCGCAATATTAAGTGATCTTTGTTTTCTGGCCGCCATGTTTTATGATCGTTGTTTTGTGGCCGCCATGTTTGATGCCAGGAGAGGCGAACAACAACAACCACTACTCACCTCTGTGTTGTGGCCGCCATGTTTGATGCCGGGAGAGGCGAACAACAACCACTACTACTCACCCATGTGTTGTGGCCGCCATGTTTGATGCCGGGAGAGGCGAACAACAACAACCACCACTCACCCATGTGTTGTGGCCGCCATGTTTGATGCCAGGAGAGGCTAACAACAACAACCACTTCTCACCCCTGTGTTGTGGCCGCCATGTTTGATGCCGGGAGAGGCTAACAACAACAATCACTACTCACCCATGTGTTGTGGCCGCCATGTTTGATGCCAGGAGAGGCGAACAACAACAACCACTACTCACCCATGTGTTGTGGCCGCCATGTTTGATGCCAGGAGAGGCGAACAACAACAACCACTACTCACCCATGTGTTGTGGCCGCCATGTTTGATGCCAGGAGAGGCGAACAACAACAACCACTACTCACCCATGTGTTGTGGCCGCCATGTTTGATGCCGGGAGAGGCGAACAACAACAACCACTACTCACCCATGTGTTGTGGCCGCCATGTTTGATGCCAGGAGAGGCGAACAACAACAACCACTACTCACCCATGTGTTGTGGCCGCCATGTTTGATGCCAGGAGAGGCGAACAACAACAACCACTACTCACCCATGTGTTGTGGCCGCCATGTTTGATGCCAGGAGAGGCGAACAACAACAACCACTACTCACCCCTGTGTTGTGGCCGCCATGTTTGATGCCGGGAGAAGCGAACAACAACAACCTCTACTCACCCCTGTGTTGTGGCCCCCATGTTTGATGCCGGGAGAAGTGAACAACAACAACCACTACTCACCCCTGTGTTGTGGCCGCCATGTTTGATGCCGGGAGGGGCGAGCAACAACAACCACTACTCACCCCTGTGTTGTGGCCGCCATGTTTGATGCCGGGAGAAGCGAACAACAACAACCACTACTCACCCCTGTGTTGTGGCCGCCATGTTTGATGCCGGGAGAAGCGAACAACAACAACCTCTACTCACCCCTGTGTTGTGGCCGCCATGTTTGATGACAACTGTGTTGTGGCCGCCATGTTTGATGTCAACTGTGTTGTGGCTGCCTTGGTTGATGACAACTGTGTTGTGGCCGCCATGTTTGATGTCAACTGTGTTGTGGCTGCCTTGTTTGATGTCAACTGTGTTGTGGCCGCCATGTTTGATGTCAACTGTGTTGTGGCTGCCTTGGTTGATGTCAACTGTGTTGTGGCCGCCATGTTTGATGTCAACTGTGTTGTGGCTGCCATGTTTGATGACAACTGTGTTGTGTCCGCCATGTTTGATGACAAATGTGTTGTGTCCGCCATGTTTGATGACAAATGTGTTGTGTCCGCCATGTTTGATGACAACTGTGTTGTGGCCGCCTTGTTTGATTTCAACTGTGTTGTTGCCGCCATGATTGATGACAACTGTGATGTGTCCGCCATGTTTGATGACAAATGTGTTGTGTCCGCCATGTTTGATGACAAATGTGTTGTGTCCGCCATGTTTGATGACAACTGTGTTGTGGCCGCCATGTTTGATGTCAACTGTGATGTGGCCGCCTTGTTTGATGTCAACTGTGTTGTAGCCGCCTTGTTTGATGACAACTGTGTTGTAGCCGCCTTGTTTGATTTCAACTGTGTTGTGGCCGCCATGTTTGATGACAACTGTGTTGTGGCTGCCTTGGTTGATGTCAACTGTGTTGTGGCCGCCTTGTTTAATGACAACTGTGTTGTGGCCGCCATGTTTGATGACAACTGTGTTGTGGCTGCCTTGTGAGATGACAACTGTGATGTGTCCGCCATGTTTGATGACAACTGTGATGTGGCTGCCTTGTGAGATGACAACTGTGATGTGTCCGCCATGTTTGATGACAACTGTGATGTGGCCGCCATGTTTGATGACAACTGTGATGTGGCTGCCTTGTGAGATGACAACTGTGATGTGGCCGCCATGTTTGATGACAACTGTGATGTGGCTGCCATGTTTGATGACAACTGTGATGTGGCTGCCTTGTGAGATGACAACTGTGATGTGTCCGCCATGTTTGATGACAACTGTGATGTGGCCGCCTTGTTTGATGACAACTGTGATGTGGCCGCCATGTTTGATGACAACTGTGATGTGGCTGCCTTGTGAGATGACAACTGTGATGTGTCCGCCATGTTTGATGACAACTGTGATGTGTCCGCCATGTTTGATGACAACTGTGATGTGGCCGCCTTGTTTGATGACAACTGTGTTGTGTCCGCCATGTTTGATGACAACTGTGATGTGGCCGCCTTGTTTGATGACAACTGTGATGTGGCCGCCATGTTTGATGACAACTGTGATGTGGCTGCCTTGTGAGATGACAACTGTGATGTGTCCGCCATGTTTGATGACAACTGTGATGTGTCCGCCATGTTTGATGACAACTGTGATGTGGCCGCCTTGTTTGATGACAACTGTGTTGTGGCCTCCATGTTTGATGACAACTGTGATGTGGCCGCCTTGTTTGATGTTAACTGTGTTGTGTCCGCCATGTTTGATGACAACTGTGATGTGGCTGCCTTGTGAGATGACAACTGTGATGTGGCCGCCATGTTTGATGACAACTGTGTTGTGGCCTCCATGTTTGATGACAACTGTGTTGTGGCAGCCATGTTTGATGACAACTGTGTTGTGTCCGCCATGTTTGATGACAACTGTGATGTGGCCGCCTTGTTTGATGACAACTGTGTTGTGTCCGCCATGTTTGATGACAACTGTGATGTGTCCGCCATGTTTGATGACAACTGTGTTGTGGCCGCCATGTTTGATGACAACTGTGATGTGGCCGCCTTGTTTGATGACAACTGTGTTGTGTCCGCCATGTTTGATGACAACTGTGATGTGGCCGACTTGTTTGATGACAACTGTGTTGTGTCCGCCATGTTTGATGACAACTGTGTTGTGGCCGCCTTGTTTGATGACAACTGTGTTGTGGCCGCCATGTTTGATGACAACTGTGTTGTGGCCGCCTTGTTTGATGACAACTGTGATGTGTCCGCCATGTTTGATGACAACTGTGTTGTGGCCGCCTTGTTTGATGACAACTGTGTTGTGGCCGCCTTGTTTGATGTCAACTGTGATGTGGCCGCCTTGTTTGATGACAACTGTGTTGTGTCCGCCATGTTTGATGACAACTGTGTTGAGGCTGCCATGTTTGATGAGAACTGTGTTGTGGCCGCCATGTTTGATGACAACTGTGTTGTGGCCACCATGTTTGATGACAACTGTGTTGTGGCCGCCTTGTTTGATGACAACTGTGTTGTGGCCGCCATGTTTGATGACAACTGTGTTGTGGCCGCCATGTTTGATGACAACTGTGTTGTGGCCGCCTTGTTTGATGACAACTGTGTTGTGTCCGCAATGTTTGATGACAACTGTGTTGTGGCCGCCATGTTTGATGACAACTGTGCTGTGGCCGCCTTGTTTGATGTCAACCGTGTTGTGTCTGCCTTGTTTGATGTCAAATGTGTTGTGGCCGCCATGTTTGATGACAACTGTGTTGTGGCCGCCTTGTTTGATGACAAATGTGTTGTGGACGCCTTGTTTGATGACAAATGTGTTGTGGCCGCCTTGTTTGATGACAACTGTGTTGTGGCCGCCATGTTTGATGACAACTGTGTTGTGGCCGCCTTGTTTGATGACAACTGTGTTGTGTCCGCCATGTTTGATGACAACTGTGTTGTGGCCGCCATGTTATATGACAACTGTGCTGTGGCCGCCTTGTTTGATGACAACTGTGTTGTGTCCGCCTTGTTTGATGTCAACCGTGTTGTGGCCGCCTTGTTTGATGTCAACTGTGTCGTGGCAACCTTGTTTGATGTCAACTGTGTTGTGTCTGCCTTGTTTGATGTCAAATGTGTTGTGGCCGCCATGTTTGATGACAACTGTGTTGTGGCCGCCTTGTTTGATGACAAATGTGTTGTGGACGCCTTGTTTGATGACAACTGTGTTGTGGCCGCCTTGTTTGATGACAACTGTGTTGTGGCCGCCATGTTTGATGACAACTGTGTTGTGGCCGTCTTGGTTGATGTCAACTGTGTTTTGGCCGCCTTGTTTGATGTAATTTGTGTTGTGGCCACCTTGTTTGATGTTAACTGTGTTCTGGCCGCCTTATTTGATGACAACTGTGTTGTGGCCGCCTGGTTTGATGTCAACTGTGTTGTGGCCGCCTTGTTTGATGACAACTTTGTTGTGGCCGCTATGTTTGATGTCAACCGTGTTGTGGCCGCTTTTTTTGATGACAACTGTGTTGTGGCTGCCATGTTTGATGAAAACTGTGTTGTAGGCGCCTTGTTTGATGTCAACTGTGTTCTGGCCGCCTTGTTTGATGTCCACTGTCTTGTGGCTGCCTTGTTTGATGTCAACTGTGTTGTGGCCGCTTTTTTTGATGACAACTGTGTTGTGGCCGCCATGTCTGATGACAACTGGGTAGTGGCCGCCATGTTTGATGACAACTGTGTTGTAGCCGCCTTGTTTGATGTCGACTGTGTTGTGGCCGCCTTGTTTGATGTCAACTGTGTTTTGGCCGCCTGGTTTGATAGCAACTTTGTTGTGGCCGCCTTGCTAGATGTCAACTGTTTTGTGGCCGCCTTGTTTGATGTCAACGGTGTTGTGGTCGCCTTGTTCGATGTCAACTGTGTTGTGGCTGCCTTGTGAGATGACAACTGTGTTGTGGCCGCCATGTTTGATGACAACTGTCTTGTGGCCGCCATGTTTGATGACAACTGTGCTGTGGCCGCCTTGTTTGATGTCAACGGTGTTGTGGTCGCCTTGTTTGATGTCAACTGTGTTGTGGCTGCCTTGTGAGATGACAACTGTGTTGTGGCCGCCATGTTTGATGACAACTGTCTTGTGGCCGCCATGTTTGATGACAACTGTGCTGTGGCCGCCTTGTTTGATGTCAACTGTGCTGTGGCCGCCATGTTTGATGTCAACTGTGTTGTGGCCGCCATGTTTGATGACAACTGTGTTGTGGCCGCCATGTTTGATGACAACTGTTCTGTGGCCGCCTTGTTTGATGTCAACTGTGTTGTGGCTGCCTTGTGAGATGACAACTGTGTTGTGGCCGCCATGTTTGATGACAACTGTCTTGTGGCCGCCATGTTTGATGACAACTGTGCTGTGGCCGCCTTGTTTGATGTCAACTGTGTTGTGGCCGCCATGTTTGATGTCAACTGTGTTGTGGCCGCCATGTTTGATGACAACTGTGTTGTGGCCGCCATGTTTGATGACAACTGTTCTGTGGCCGCCTTGTTTGATGTCAACTGTGTTGTGGCCGCCTTGCTAGATGTCAACTGTGTTGTGGCCGCCTTGTTTGATGTCAACCGTGTTGTGGCCGCCTTGTTTGATGTCAACTGTATTGTTGCCGCCTTGTTTGATGTCAACTGTCTTGTGTCCGCCATGTTTGATGTCAACTGTGTTGTGGCCGCCTTGTTTGATGTCAACTGTGTTGTGGCTGCCTTGTGAGATGACAACTGTGTTGTGGCCGCCATGTTTGATATCAACTGTGTTGTGGCCGCCTTGTTTGATGTCAACTGTGTTGTGGCTGCCTTGTGAGATGACAACTGTGTTGTGGCCGCTATGTTTGATGACAACTGTGTTTTGGCCGCCATGTTTGATGTCAACTGTGTTGTGGCCGCCTTGTTTGATGCCGGGAGGGGCGAACAACTCTCTCCTCTCGATCTTCCGTCCATCCCTGCGGCTGCTTTCTGTAACCAGGGTGCATTGCGGTTAGTCTGTGCTACTCACCATTGCTCTTATATTTTATAATACAGCACATGCACAGCTGGGCATGGTATAGATAGCGTACGGTACCCCAGATGTAAAACTTACATACCCAATTTGTTTTATAACTTTTTTTAGTCCAGCCCACTTTTTCCAATACTTAGCTTTGCCATAAAATTGGTTATTATTTGTTTAAGGGCCGGTCTTACAATCTCCTAATAAGAAAGTTATTTGCAGCAATTAAGCTATTTGGAGGATTTCAGGGGTTTTGATTGGTCGTTGCCATGGAGACAAGAAGCTATTTGACGAATAAGTAGTTATTGGGACATTGTAAGACTGGACCTAAGGGTTGGAATTTATGTCGGGTAAGTTTATTTGTTAATTTTTAAAGTCATTTGTATAAATGCACACTTCAAAACGATTTTCCGAAAAATGTGTTTAATATTCAATGATTATATAGATAGCAGACAGGCATAATAAAAATATAGGTAGGTATGACACAGGATTGGCTATAAAGGTTCTGACTCTTGTTTTATAAACGTGGGTTATAACCAGCAAGGTAAAGAAGACCAAAGTTACATTTGTAAAAACACGTCCATCCAAGAAAATGTAACAGAATTTTCAAAGTCGCCGACGAGAATGTATCACTCAGCAATTGATTGAAACGCTGATGATTAGGTGCACTACCAAAATAAAAAGTTCTCACAGAAAATTAAAACTAAAATCGATGGCTTGTAGATTACTGACTATTCTCGATCGCAAATTTTCGATACGCCCCTAGCGGACAAAATTGTCCCTGAGCTAACGGGTCTAGCGCTCAACGAATTCTCGCACATCACACGGTACTTATTTCATTCTCGCTGTTATACTATTCGTTTTGAAGGAAAAACTTAGAGAAAAGCGTATTTAGTTTCTATGCCAATAGTCATCATAAAGGTTATTTCAAAATTATATAGGTCCAGTAGTTCTCTGGTTATAACAATTCACGCAAAGAATCGTAAAATGAGACCAATTCTGATTGTTCTCTCAACTTCAATTGCCGAAAAACTAATAATCGGATTTTGATGAGGTTTCCTCAACAATATGAACCAACAATGTGAGATAATAAACAAAAATACTTTCTAGATAGAAAGTTCCCCGAATGAAAATTCATAGCATGCACTAACTCGCAGGGTGCGTAGTTTCACGGCCCCAACCATTGCTTTTGAGGTCCAACTGCACCCGGCATATTAGTGCATGCTATGAATTTTCGTTAGAGCAGATTCTATCCAGAAAGTTTGTTTGTTTATTATTTCACATTATTGGTACATATTCTAAATAAACTCTCGTCCAAATCCAATAATTGGTTATTCGACAGTTGAAGTTTGGAAAACAATAAGAACAATTCTAATTTTCCTATGCTTAGCGCAAATTGTTATTCCAAGGTAACTACTGGGTTTATAATTTAGAAATAACATTTATGATGACTATTGCCATATACACTAAATACGCTTTACTATAAGTGTTCCTTCAGAATGAAAAGTATAACAGCTAGAACGAGATTAGTGATGAACGTTCCAGCGATACCACCAATGTCACGCTGAGAAGTTAACCCGGCACGGCCGCCACATTGAAAAGTGATGTCACTCTCAAACATCCTTGAGATTGTGAATAAAGTTATAGACAATGCTACGACCAGTATTACCAAGCAAGAAGCAATTGCTGATAACATCATGATATGACTGTCAAATGATTGTAAACAGATTTTGAACAATAGATCGTGGTGATAATCATGGTTTCCTTATAAACCGGACAAGTCGGTTAGATACTAGATATCATATACTTATCACTTATATTAAACATAATACATCGTCTTAGTGCGCAGCCACCACCTCACGTATTAATGCACCTTTCTTTTTGATGTACGTTTATTCCCAGAAGGAGTGAAACATCTATATTAGTCTGTCAATGCAATGCAATGTATTCTTGTATAATAAATATTATTGTTTTGGTAATTCTTGATAAGATACTTTGTTATTCACGCCAACATCGCAGTATCAACGACACTAACACATGAGTGGCGGGGTCTTAGTAATGGCGTTCCCGTTGGGGCTCCATCGTAATAATTATCCCAACAAAATATCTCTAGTAAAATTAGACATATTATGATTATTTATTTTCAGTATAATATGAAAACGGGATGAACATTTAGTACAAAATAGGTAACCGATATTTAGCCGCCATCTATTGTCTTAATAACTCGAGAAACTAATAAACTTGTAAACCGATTTTTCCACGAAACTAATGGCGTTCTATTTACATCAAGGCTTGTGGATGGTTCAACTTTCAATCTGATCGGACTCTTCATTCGACCGGTATCGTGAGACAGAAAAATAAAAAATAAAAAAACATAACTAGTGCCATCAAATTAGAGTGGAGACGCTCGCATTGCTCGCTTGATAAGTTAAAGAAAATATGGCGTCGTAAGTGCTATAACATAGTAAACAACAAACCGAGGGGCACAAAAGACTGTCACTCCATGGTTGTCCTTGAAGCTCTTGTGTCGTTACGAGAGGTTGTGGTACTCGCGTCCGAATCGGCCACACATATATTACTCAAAACTATCTGTTAAAAGATGACCCCAGCCAGTGTTAGACTTGAATGAAATGTGATGTTGATTTTTAAACACGTTAGGTAAGACTCTTCAAGGTATAAAGCCTAACGAGTACAATACGAGCTAACATTCAGATTCCGAGAAATCTAACTAGATCAATTGAAGAAGCAATCGATAACGTTTTAAAGTTCTCTCATGCAGTTAAACTGATAACCAGGATTTAAATAACAAGATATTCTCCTAACAAAGATAAGCACTGATAACCTTGATGTTTTGTGTTTCTAAACATCAATCAATCAATGTGAAGGATTTTAAAGCAAATTCTAACGTCAGAAACCGGAAGTTCTTTATGATAAGTCGAAATACAGAGGTAAGTGGCAAGGTACCATGAATCAATAATAACTCTTTGTTTATTCTTGTTCAAGTTTGATGCGTTTTGGCCAATGCTTCAGCTCATACCGTGTTCCTTTGAACATCTACTGGCAGAGTGTTTATTTAATTGTTGTGAATATAACTCATTATTTGTAAGTGACAGCTATTGAAACTACTATTTAGACTTGAAGGCGGGTGAAAGAAAGGAATTAATTTCCAGAGTCTCTGAACTAAAATAGTTACTATTTATTTTGTGCTTTGCTACAAAACCGTAAGTTCATTTCTGTAATAAATCCATTGTCTATTCACTTATTAGAAATTAATCTTACGCTGAGTTGAGTGTTTGCTGGATTCTAGAATACTGCTTCACTCCGTCTGAATTGCTTTCCAACTATTAACTCACCGTCCGCCAATGCACGCGTCGTCTTAACGGTCTATCCTTGGCAAGAACAGAGGTAAGAAGACTCTTGAAAACAGTCAGCCAGAATCACTAGGCGTGTCCGCCAATGCCCGTGTCGTCTTAACGGTCTATCCTTGGCAAGAACAGAGGTAAGAAGACTCTTGAAAACAGTCAGCCAGAATCACTAGGCGTGTCCGCCAATGCCCGCGTCGTCTTAACGGTCTATCCTCGGCGAGAACAGAGGTAAGAAGACTCTTGACAACAGGCGGGCAGAATCACTAGGCGTACAACTAAGATAAAAAAAAGAGATATTATTAGCAAATTGTTATCGTTTATAAAATTAAAGTGGGTTATATGTATTGCAACATGAAGCAATGATCAAGGGGCGAACCAGAAGATAGCTAAACTTGACTTCTTGGTATAGCAGAGTGGATGCTTTTAAATCTTAAAATGGTGACGTTTCTGGTAGGTTACACAACTCATCTATGAGATGCACAGTTAACGGTCAAGTTAAGGCGGATTCACAATTGAAATAAGAGTTGAAATAGTGAAATAGCAATAAGGTTTAAGCGAAATGGAACATGCAATAACAATGCTATGGTTCACAACTGTCACAGTGGATTGAAATAGTCATAAGAAATTATTCAAATCCATTTCTTATTTCAACTTCTTATGACGAACCAATCAAAGCTCGAGAAGAGAAGGCCTACTCCAGTCGAACCGGATATTATCGTCGTTGTTGTTGTTGTTATTGTCGTCGTCGTCGTCCACGTTAGGTAGGCTTCTTGCAAGCTTGTTTTACAACAATGAAACAAATTAAATTAATCGATCGGCAAACATCAAGCTGTCAAACAATAAAATATCCTGATTTTGAAAGCAAATCTTCAAAACAAACAAGAAACATACAAAACGTTCACAACTTGGTTGCCCATCATTAGTCGTTTTAACTGGTGAGCAGTTACTAATTGTCATACCTCGTTTTCTTCATAATGTTGCAATTTTATTATTTTGACAGCTCGTTGTTTGTCGGTGCTGGCGCTGCGAGTGGAAAAAAGTCGCAGTGCAAAGCCACATTTGGCCACGGCCTGCTATAGGGTTGGAGTAGGCCGTGACTTTGGCGTCAGATCCGGTCGAACAGTGCTCGATTGAAACGCTCTCCTATGTTGAAATAAGGTACTACGGGTCTGTTGTGAACCAGTTCGTTGTTATTTCACTATTTCACGGATTCATATTTCAACCCTTATTTCAATTGTGGATCGGCCTTTATGTATTGGATTTGTTTTATCTCATGTTATTTTCAAGAAGAACAAACTCCATAGCAACCACAAACATATCCTATACTCTACTCGACTGTGCAAAAACATTCTTGATCCATCTCCACGCCGCGACTGTGACCGTATCATCATTTACCAACCGTGTATCATTTATTGCGTGTTCTCCTTTCGTGGTTCACCCCACGGCCGCTCTACAGGTTCGATCCAGGTGGCGCTAGTGTTTGTATCGCACGATGTTATCTCTGAGATGCTTGTTGTGGTTTCCGCACGTTGTTGATGCGATGTGTAGTATAGGTCTCTAAACTCGGCTAAGCCTCACTCGCTTGAGTTTATTTGGGTGTTTGGGGATTTCAGTGGTTTCACGGACAAAACGGGACCGATGATGCTGGACAATGATTTACAGATAAAGACAGATACCCGTGCATAAAGTTCTGACAGGCGAAAAAATAATTTTTGCTGATATTACGATTTAAAAATAATTAAAAATATTTGTTATGTATAATATAAAAGAAAAATTATCGAAAGTGTCTTGTATATTTCAGCTAAAAACCTAAAAACTTTCTGTTCTATTAAATGAATTTGTGAGAGCATAACACTCATAATAAAACTTTAAATGTGTCGTGTGAAGCCAACTGCCAGTATTCAAGTTAAGCAACCTTTACATTACATTAGACGTAACAATTGATAGTAAGATTCTCCTTCACAAAAACTTATCAACGCTTTTTAACGTTGGTTAGTAGAGCTTACATTGAGGAGAAAAACTCTTCGTTTTAAATATATAAATTAAACTCAAGTTTTACCTTTTGCAAGCAGTGTATGGAAACGCAATATATTTAAGAAAAACAACTTCAAATTTATTGAATAAAACACATTTTCGATACACTTAAATGTATTATACCATTGTACAGCCATTGCTGGAGGTTTTTGTATTTAATCGTTTAGCATTAGTTATACGAGAGGAAGGTAATGCTATTTAAAATCTGTTTCATATACTTGTGATCACTGTAACTCTGAGATGCATTTAAAGCAATACTGCGAACAATCACATATAGTTGGCTCAAAGTAAGTATTCTGATGCTTACGACACAGCCGAGTCCAAGCCTTATCCCTACCATCTAAACTTAACAGGTCCATTAAGGATAATTTAAAACCTTTGGTTGGTTACCTGTAACGGTTAGTGTGGACAAACCGCCTGTGCACTCCACTAAGCTGAACCATGAATTTACGAATGTGTGATAGAACGCCAGGTATCTGTTGATTTTCTTTCAATCGTCGCGGTTGAAAGGGGCAGTAGACAATAACCTGAGATCGGTATGCGAATACTTACGTTGGGGCTATAGTTGTGTTTCGTGTTGCCTTCCTCACAATGCCAGAAGACAGACACACCACCTAAAAAATAAAACGTTTTATTATTTACAGTAATAGAGACAAAAATCAACCTTTTTTAAGAAAAGGCTGGCAATGTACATTAAATGAACTCAAGGATCTAGCGTCCTGATTAATACACAATATATACGATTTTAAAAAACAAGTTTTAACTATTAAAATGAATATAACACAACCATAAGACAAAATGACAGATTACAACTAAAATGTGTGTGTGTTTTGGATGGGGGGGATGTGGGGGTCCGACTTCGGTTCCACCTCAGTCCAGATGCGACCACATTAATATCAGTTGCACATGAGTGTCGGGACGTCAAAGGAATCTGAACCGTGCTGCTATCTAGCGTCAAATTCACCGAAGTGTTAGTTTTTCGGAAACTCAAACAATGAGGTTATTTCATCGAATATCGGACGGAAAACTGGAGCACAGAGCTAACAGAGTGAAACCAACCTTCAAGTTTATTGCATATTAGCGCAACACTGGATAATTATAAAAGGTTTTATTGGCAGACATCTTGGAGAGGGGAGTTGGGGAGGTGGGGGGAGGGAGCAGAACCTATTTTCTCACTGCAAATACACCTTATCTACGTTTTCATAACCATCTATATTGCAAAGTATGAGAACACATACTTAAATGTGTATCATACATTAATACAATAAACCGGCTTTCTATGTATCTCATCACACACCCTTCCCGGTATGAATGCCATTTATCAGCTAAGAAGCTACTGTATTTTACCTCTTAAATTGTTCCATTATCATGTAGATACTCTTTACAATGCTAATTTCTTAATTAATTTCATAGGCTTTTGTCAGGGACGGCTTTATGACTTAATATGACCTTGTAGTACTAACCTATAGCGGTTGAATAGAAACACTGCGGTGCTGACACATTCTTGGTAGGGGGCCAACCTAGCGGTGAAGCTCTAACTGATGTCGGTTGACCCTGGAAGAGATGAAAAATAAGTGTGTTTTATAATGTGTAACATCTTTATCGACTGAAACTAGATCCAGCCCGAAGGCCAGCGCAACTGTTTTCTTGTCGCCGCCTTTATAAGGGTAAATTCTACGTGTTTCCTGTCTTCACA
>OX246741.1:50250624-50480624 GCA_945910005.1 Isoperla grammatica
GTAAGTAAGTAAGTAAGTAAGTAAGTAAGTAAGTAAGTAAGTAAGTAAGTAAGTAAGTAAGTAAGTAAGTAAGTAAGTAAGTAAGTAAGTAAGTAAGTAAGTAAGTAAGTAAGTAAGTAAGTAAGTAAGTAAGTAAGTAAGTAAGTAAGTAAGTAAGTAAGTAAGTAAGTAAGTAAGTAAGTAAGTAAGTAAGTAAGTAAGTAAGTAAGTAAGTAAGTAAGTAAGTAAGTAAGTAAGTAAGTAAGTAAGTAAGTAAGTAAGTAAGTAAGTAAGTAAGTAAGTAAGTAAGTAAGTAAGTAAGTAAGTAAGTAAGTAAGTAAGTAAGTAAGTAAGTAAGTAAGTAAGTAAGTAAGTAAGTAAGTAAGTAAGTAAGTAAGTAAGTAAGTAAGTAAGTAAGTAAGTAAGTAAGTAAATAAATAAATAAATAATGCTATTTAAAATCTGTTTCATATAGTTGTGATCACTGTAACTCTGAGATACATTTAAAACAATACTGCGAACAATCACATATAGTTGGGTCAAAGTTAGTATTCTGATGCTTACGACACAGCCGAGACCAAGCCTTATCCCTATTATCTAATCTAAGCAGGTCCATTGTGGATAATTTAAAACCTTTCGTTGAGTACCTGTAACGGTTGGTGTGAACAAACCGCCTGTGCACTTGACTAAGCTGAATCATGAATTTACGAATGTGTGTATATCTGCTGTTGCTTTTCTTTCATATGGCGCGGTTGAATGGGGCAGTAGACAATGACCTGAGATCGGTATGCGAATACTTACGTTAGGGCTATAGTTGTGTTTCGTGTTGCATTCCTCACAATGCCAGAAAAGACCCAACACCTAAAAAATAAAACGTTTTATTATTTACAGTTATAGAGACAAAAATCAACCTTTTTTAAGAAAAGGCTGGCAATGTACATTAAATTAACTCAAGGGTCCAGCGTCTTGATTAAAACTCAATGTATAGGGTTTTGAAAACAAATTTTAAGTATTAAAATTAATATTACACATTCATAAGACAAAATGACAGCTTACAAATAAAATGTGTGTGTGTTTTGGGTGGTGGGGTTTGGGCTGGGGGAGGGGGGGGGGGGGGTGTCCGACTTCGGTTCCCCCTCAGTGGCCGATGTCCTGATGCGACCACATTAATATCAGTTACACATGAGAGTCGTGATGTCAAAGGCATGTGAACCGAGCTGCTATCTAGCGTTGAATTCACCGAAGTGTTAGTTTGTCGGACACTCAGACAAGGAGTTTATTTAAACGAATATCGGTCGTAAACTGGAGCACAGAGCTAACAGAGAGAAGCCAACTTACAGGTGGATTGCATCTTAGCGCAACACTGGATAATTATAAGGGTTTATTGGCAGACATTTCAGAGAGGGGGGTTGGGGAGGTGGGGGGAGGTAGCAGAACCTATTTTCTCACAGAAAATACACCTTATCTACGTTTTCATAACCATCGATATTGCAAAGTATGAGAACACATACTTAAATGTGTATCATACATTAATACAATAAACCAGCTTCTATGTATCTCATCATACACCCTTCCTGGTATGAATGCCCTTTATCAGCTAAGAAGCCACCGTATTTTACCTCTTAATTAGTTCCATTATCATTAATACTCTTGAGAATACTACATTCTTAATTTATTTGATAGCCTTATGTCAGGGACGGCTCTATGACTTAATATGACCTTGTAGTACTAACCTATAGCGGTTGAATAGAAACACTGCGGTGCTGACACATCTTGGTACGGGGCGAACCTAGCGGTGAAGCTCTAACTGATGTCGGTTGATCCTGGAAGAGATGAAAAATAATTATGTTTTATAATGGGTAACATTAAACTAGATCCAGCTCGCAGGGCAGCGCAACTGTTTTCATGTCGCCGCCTTTATAGGGGTAAATTCTGCGTGTTTCCTGTCTTCACACTAGACGCCGAAGACATTGGAATAGTAGAATATCTTTGCTTAGTTATGCTTGGTAGTTCGACGATCTCTCTCCAGGGAATATTTGTGACTTTGATCTCTGAAAACACATCCATTTGTCTCTATTCGTAATCAGTCCATATTTTTGTAAAATATCGGTTTACACACATTCATAAGAGTTAAGATTTTAGATTTCATTTTCATGGCGTTGTTTTACTTAGGATCTCTCCTATAGCAGGTAAAGTCGTCGTACAACAACCTCAATAATGCTTCCGTCACGGGTGGTTGAGCGGCAGCCAACCAGCGGTCGTGGCTAATTCAGATACCTGCTCGGGTTGGCCGAGACCGTAAACACGTCATTGATTGATGAAGAAAGCATTACTGAAGTTGTTGTACGACGACTTTCCCCCTTAAAGTAGCTATTTTCTTGTCACCAGAATGCGTCTACTTTATTTTGCGTGGCCCATAGGACACATTTGACTACATCTGACGCCGTATAGTGTATAGCTCGGGGGAAGCCGGGGTCACTTTGAGCATGGGGTAATCGGGCCCTTGGTGAGTATCTAGTAATAACACATTATTATATATTTGTCGCACGGAAGCTGACCATTCTCACAACACAAATGCACTTGTTTACAATTTGTGGTAAAATTGTGAGTTACATTTGAAATTGGAAGGCATTTCAGTTTGATAAACTTAGATGATGATGTAGTTACGAGTCGGAATAAGTGAGTTAAGCACGTTCAAGTTGTTATTATCATGAGTAAGCCTGTCTATTAGTCTGTAGAGTGAAACACGTATTGTAGAGGAGCCTAGTGTACAGTTCGTCTCCATTCAAAATACACGCCGGCAAAATGCGAACTAACATAAACTGTTTCTTATTGTTGGAGACTAATGCTGTCAATCATCCCCTTTATTTGACAAACCAGTTACCTTCTTATAGTACAACATCCTAAACAACATGCACCTTCGACTTCGACCATGAATATTCAGGATAAGCCAGTATCAAAGCGGGTTTGTAAGAACAGTAGTAAAAAAGCGGTTTCATTTATTGATGGTAAATTTTCTTGAGAAAGAGATAAATATGGGCGACCCTTTAAAAAGGACCGAATCCAGAGCTCCCGGCTTCGCTATTCTTAAGCGAGTGGTTTTTGTTATTTGAATAGAAATCGTTGATGGTCACTTGTTTTTAAACTGTGCATCCTTCCTGGTGACAAGCTTTACGTTTACTACCTTGCACAGTAAGCGAGAGATAAGCTTCCCTTTGAGGAGTCCTCTTTACTGACTTGTTTTGGATAGAGACGAACTTGTGTGTATTCACTGGCCAATCTGAATGGATGATGTTGTTTTGTAGAGTTTATAATAAAATTAATAAATTCCCATTTTGAGTCTAACCACTCAGTAACGAAACTGATTTGCAGTGGGGGACATTAATTTAAAGCGACTAAACCAAACCAAACCTAAAGGCTCCAAACACCATCGACGAGTGAGCGATAACCAATCAAAGATCGATATTTCAAATACGAAACATATAAATCAGTGATTGGACAGTGCGAACACCTGCGGACAAATGTCAGAATCAACAAGGCCGATTCAGAGCAACTTTGAATTTATTGAGTGCTTTGTTGCTAGGACGGCTCCAAAGTCACCGTTTACTTATTCCTAAGACAAGAAGTAATGGAATTGAATCCTAAATAGAAGTTATTAAACTTCTGCCTGAACCGGGATTTGAACCCGGGACCGTCTGCAAAGCATTGTTATCCCTCCTAAAGTAATCGTTAAGTAAAAAAAGTATGTGGCAAGCAGATTTATTTATCTGGGGTTGGATGTATATTGACTACCACCCTAGCATGACAAAACATTAGAAACAGACAACCAGCAATTTAATGAATGAAGCAAATATATAAATGTTTATTATTTTTAATATAATTGAAAAATAAATTGTGTTTCAATAAATTAATTAAAATTTGCAATGTTAATATTTATATTAATATATACATTAAAATTGCAAACTTTTATTAATTTATTGAAACACTTGGAGTTGAGAAAAACAAAATAAACCAACATTATTTATAATAAAAAAAGTAACCGATAAATTTGCAAACTTTAGTTTAAGTTGCCAAGTCCCGAACTGTTTCATGAATTACAACAAATAATATTAAAATGTATTAACAAGAATAATTATCTTTATTGATTCATCGTAGACCGTATAATACATGACCAAAAGCTTATAACAAATTCATTGGTCAACTTTGTTTTATTATTGATGTGTGTTTTTTGTTTTTCTCACCTCGAAGTGTTTCAACAAATTAATTTAATTTTGTAAATGTTATTAATATATTTTCAATTATATTAAGTAACATAGTTATTTATATATGTGTTTATTTCGTAATTACAATACTTATGGCCAAAAAAGAGCTTGGTAACAATATAAGATATCATCACTTAAAAAATGTGAGCATCTTCTGATATGATTGTTTTTATAAGTGTGCCATTTTTTGGATTGTTATTATAGTTGATTATGTAAGTTTTGGGCTTGGTCTTTTCTTGCAATGTTATATATTTTCGTTTGGTATATAGAAGTCCCAACGTAGCTAGTTTCACATCGACTTTAGATCCTTCTCTCTCTACCATGTCTTCACGCACGCTGTTTAAACGAAAATCATGTAGATTCCTGTCGTTCTTTTGCACCTTCGTAAATTCGGGAAAACGTGGACGTAGACGCGCTCTCTTATCAACGCGTCACACAGAGACGTAGACGCGCTCTCTTATCAACGCGTCACACAGGGACGTAGACGCGCTCTCTTATCAACGCGTCACACAGAGACGTAGACGCGCTCTCTTATCAACGCGTCGCACAGAGACGTAGACGCGCTCTCTTATCAACGCGTCACACAGAGACGTAGACGCGCTCTCTTATCAACGCGTCACACAGAGACGTAGACGCGCTCTCTTATCAACGCGTCACACAGAGACGTAGACGCGCTCTCTTATCAACGCGTCACACAGAGACGTAGACGCGCTCTCTTATCAACGCGTCGCACAGAGACGTAGACGCGCTCTCTTATCAACGCGTCACACAGAGCGTTTTCCTAGTGCTTAAACTATGTAACTACTTTGGACACACGGCCTCCTCGAGGGTATTGTGGTGACTTCTAGCAGGCAGTGTTTAGATGCCGGAACGCTCGCAGCGCTGCACGCGGCAATCTGCCTACTTATCCACTCACTCACCACAGGTAACAGATTGTCTGTGTCAATACCTTACATTGCAGTACACACCCTATTTAAATAATATGAGGTATAAGGCTTTCTTTCTATGTATTGCGTCATTCATGCTATTTTTGTCGAAGCAATCTGTGAACACAAGTATTATTTGTGGTGCCGCAGTATTTTCTCAACCTATAAATTAAACTGCGCGAACTGAGTAAGCAGGTAATCATAATATCACTCTATGTGGTTTTATGAGGCAATCCGATTACCTCCAGCGCTATTAGGCCTACCATGACCTTAAGGCTGTATGCCCATCTACGTATGGACTCAATTTTCTGTCTATTGAAATTGATTTAAAATTCTCTAAAATTCCCCAAAAGTATCCAAAATATCAACACCTAGGTTAGGGCCTAGATGATTAAACTTCCTTTAATATAAATGTTTTTATATTCCATCACTATTTAAGTTTTACAAATTTACATATTTAATTGCAAATAGTGCGTTGAAATAGCACGTTACAAGAGTTATTTAACTTACTTTGAATAACGGAGATATTTATTTTATCAAGGAAACTTTCTTTAAATACAATTTTTAAATACTTATATTAAGAGTCTACCCACTCAGTCACATAACTCATGTTCAGTGGGGGACTTTAATTTTGGTTTACTGTTTAACCATTTAAAAGCACTTTTAACAGATAATAATCAAGGTTTTCGAATGGTAGGTCCACCTACAATCTCAATTGCGTTCGTTATTTTATTCCACCATCCGATCCATCAGGTTCTAATAAGGAGCAATATGAGGTCCCACGTCGGGCCTAGCGGGTACACAGATGTATTATTCAGATGGAGTTTGTTCACAAAATGAGAGAGATACATAAAACAAAATGGCGGATACTGAATCGGTTTGCATTCGTGGAAAGAATGTCAGTAGATTGTGACCAAGTACATGTTAGCTTGAGAGGTAGATCGACGTGAGATAATTTGGTGTAAGCAGATAGAAGTTATTCGGACAGAAAGATGGCAGGTGTATATTTAATACGAATAACGGTTGCTGTTACCAACGCAAATGAACAGGGGTTGAGTCCCGGTGCGGCCTTTGGATATATGACTTTCCAACTTTACTTTAATCTATATTATATTTGTAATGAAGTAAACGGTTAGTTTGGACGGATGTGTCATTGAAACGCAACGCTAAATAAATTACTCCATACAAATTAGTTAATGTAATTGAGTATATAGACAATGAATACTAGATTACCAAGCGAGTGTAGGGAGCGTCTCCATTCTACTTTTACCGCTTACGGCACTTTCTCTGGGATTTGTTTTTGTTTCTGTCTAGCGATAGCGGTCGAAGGGAAAGTCCGGTCAAGTTGAAATTTGACCATCCACAAGCCTTGATGTGGATTAAGTTCAGTTAACTCACTTATTTAAGATTAAATGTTAAAGATATTTTATTTTTCTAACTGTTTAACTAAGGATCGCTACCATTGGCCGGTTTTAAAACGTCGCCTCTCATTAGCTGGGCTAAGAAATTTTGGTATAAGAGCTAACCTTGCTATGGTGACCTTTAATCTCTAATCCTAAGAATGCGTGTAAACGCCATAATAGTTTTGGCTTGAATTGATTTTAATAAACCTTAAATCTTAAATAAGTGAGTAAACCAACCTTAAAACAACATTACTTTTGTGAAAAATTTGGCCAGTATACGAAGTTATATTAAAGTTGGCTATAAGGTTATCAAAAAGTTTTTTCTTAAACAATATGCTGTCAAAATGTAAGACAGAAATTGTGTGGTACATTTTCGTTCATTTCACGAATATGTTAGTTTTATCTCGACCCGATGTACAAGTGGCATTTATACTGATCGCAATTAGTAAAAGTAACCATGGCAACGAGAACAAAGCTCTTTGGGAATAGACCAGCACAATAGGTTCTTGGAAGGTTGTGCACTGGTCGATGCACATTCTTGAAATATGGCGGAGGTTGTGAAACTTTTAGCCAGAGTAGACGTGGACGTACGCGCTCGTTTATCGACGCGTCACACAGAGCTATTCTCTAGTTTATTTATTTAAAGCAAATAAATCTGGACCTATGCCGCTTTGGTGGGTAGCTGTGCTAGAATACGATACTAATTCGGGAGATTGTCGGTTTGATTATTTGCTCATTTTCAGGTTAAGTGCGCTCTTCAATCTAAGGCCCTACCATGCCATAACTATACTGTTCAGTGAAATATTGGCTACGCTTTCGCTAAATAAAATATTCGCGCACTTATATATATATTTGACTATATTGAGCCGACCTACTATTTAGTAATATGCCATTCCTCTCAAACTCCACACTTATTTTTTTGTTATTGAAATAAAGGCCAGTGTATGACATAATGCCCCACTTTAGCCTAATGACTGATGAGTTATAACGAAGAAGGGAGGAGGGGAAGTCTAGTGCCGACAGACACGTAGCCTACTCCTTGAATTGATAGGCAAACATCAATTAATTTGGCAATACTGCTGTTTATGTTGTGCTTGTGAGAACATGATATTGTGTGAGACGTTCCTTTGCCTAACATAAAAACAATATTCAGGTCCATACTGATCAGTGGCAACAGATCGTGTGGACGAACCACGCGTGACGTCACGAGACCAGTTGCAACAGATCGTGTGTACGAACCACGCGTGACGTCACGAGACCAGTTGCAACAGATCGTGTGTACGAACCACGCGTGACGTCACGAGACCAGTTGCAACAGATCGTGTGTACGAACCACGCGTGACGTCACGAGACCAGTTGCAACAGATCGTGTGTACGAACCACGCGTGACGTCACGAGACCAGTTGCAACAGATCGTGTGTACGAGCCACGCGTGACGTCACGAGGCCAGTTGCAACAGATCGTGTGTACGAACCACGCATGACGTCACGGGACCAGTTGCAACAGATCGTGTGTACGAACCACGCATGACGTCACGAGACCAGTTGCAACAGATCGTGTGTACGAACCACGCGTGACGTCACGAGACTAGTTGCAACAGATCGTGTGTACGAACCACGCGTGACGTCACGGGACCAGTTGCAACAGATCGTGTGTACGAACCACGCGTGATGTCACGAGACCAGTTGCAACAGATCGTGTGTACGAACCACGCGTGACGTCACGAGACCAGTTGCAACAGATCGTGTGTACGAACCACGCGTGACGTCACGGGACCAGTTGCAACAGATCGTGTGTACGAACCACGCGTGACGTCACGGGACTAGTTGCAACAGATCGTGTGTACGAACCACGCGTGACGTCACGAGACCAGTTGCAACAGATCGTGTGTACGAACCACGCGTGACGTCACGGGACCAGTTGCAACAGATCGTGTGTACGAACCACGCGTGACGTCACGGGACTAGTTGCAACAGATCGTGTGTACGAACCACGCGTGACGTCACGAGACCAGTTGCAACAGATCGTGTGTACGAACCACGCGTGATGTCACGAGACCAGTTGCAACAGATCGTGTGTACGAACCACGCGTGACGTCACGAGACCAGTTGCAACAGATCGTGTGTACGAACCACGCCTGACGTCACGAGACCAGTTGCAACAGATCGTGTGTACGAACCACGCGTGACGTCACGGGACCAGTTGCAACAGATCGTGTGTACGAACCACGCGTGACGTCACGGGACCAGTTGCAACAGATCGTGTGTACGAACCACGCGTGACGTCACGGGACCAGTTGCAACAGATCGTGTGTACGAACCACGTATGACGTCACGAGACCAGTTGTAACAGATCGTGTGTACGAACCACGCGTGACGTCACGAGACCAGTTGCAACAGATCGTGTGTACGAACCACGCGTGACGTCACGAGACCAGTTGCAACAGATCGTGTGTACGAGCCACGCGGGACGTCACGAGACCAGTTGCAACAGATCGTGTGTACGAACCACGCGTGTCGTCACGAGACCAGTTGCAACAGATCGTGTGTACGAACCACGCGTGACGTCACGAGACCAGTTGCATCAGATCGTGTGTGCGAACCACGCGTGACGTCACGAGACCAGTTGCAACAGATCGTGTGTACGAACCACGCGTGACGTCACAAGACCAGTTGCAACAGATCGTGTGTACGAACCACGCGTGACGTCACGGGACCAGTTGCATCAGATCGTGTGTGCGAACCACGCGTGACGTCACGAGACCAGTTGCAACAGATCGTGTGTACGAATCACGCGTGACGTCACGAGACCAGTTGCAACAGATCGTGTGTACGAACCACGCGTGACGTCACGAGACCAGTTGCAACAGATCGTGTGTACGAGCCACGCGTGACGTCACGAGACCAGTTGCAACAGATCGTGTGTACGAACCACGCGTGACGTCACGAGACCAGTTGCAACAGATCGTGTGTACGAACCACGCGTGACGTTACGGGAGGACCCGAAAGCCAGGTCGGAAATAAGTCTCGTATATCGTCCTGGAGCTAATGAGGGAGAACGGTTTATCCAGTCATTGTCCAGCTTTACCGTGTCCTGGAATTAGATTCTGTTTTGCTGCAGCGGATTCGATTACTTTTCATCTACACTGATGTGATTAGAGACGAGGACAAATAAGATACTTGCTTGGATATTGTTACCGGATTAAGGGTCGATATGCTTTAACTTGAAATATTTGTTTTAAGTTCGAATTCATCAAACTTCTTAATCGGCCAATTTACTAATCTCGGATTGGTTAATAGTTACCATGGTTTAAGAAACATTACATATAAAATGCATGGTGGCTTCTACAGGGCGCCATTTTTGATCTCCGATTTACACATTAAAGTTAAAGTTATTTAAGGATTAGAAAAATTTAAAGGATGACAGTTTGGTGAAGGTGGACCCTTATAGCTTTTCTTTGTCATGTTGTCTAGATTTCGTTTTAATGTTTAAATTTTTGATTAAATTACTAAGGGTCAAATGGATAGTCGTTCCTCACGTGCTCCTCAATTCAGCCTTTCATCAGACTCTCCCAATTACCAATCACAGAGCAACATTGCCATGTGGACCGCTCTGTGGTTGGTGGTTGGACTAGTCTGAGGAAAGGCTGAGTTGAGGAGCACGTGAGGAACGACTATGCATTTGACCCTAAATCTATGGAGATGATGGTATGTTGGCATTTAAGCTTTCAATAGGAGACGAACGTGCTTAACCATAAAACATGAGGATTGTAGCACCCATATCCCCCGACAAAGCATACAACAAGTAATATAATAAGCCATTTTGAACGATTACTCTTTTAGTCCTTTACTCAGGCATACAATAATAATTTTCTTTAACCTTTTCGGGGGGTATACGTGTTAAAACTCTCATGTTTCCCCGTTAGCATATTCGCCTTCTATTAACAGATAAAATGTCAACAACATTCCAAAGATGTTGAAACTTGAAATAATAGATGCCCATCAACATGGCCGCTGTGACGTCACGTGAATACTCGCTGTAATATTTAGAAACTGATGAAAATGTAAAACGTATTCCTTGTATTTATGACCCGCTTGAAACATCATCCCTGTTTTATATTATCAAAAACATATATATTTTTTTCAGGCGATAGTGTATAAACAATAAAAATTAATTGAACAAAAAAATTGACTAGGTTTATACAATTTACAACTAGTATGAAACGAACGATCAGATTTTCAGTGGTTATGTACGTATTTAATATCCTACACTATGCTATGTTTCGGCAACAATACATAAACTGAACTAAGCATGGCCCAGATTCACAAAGGGGCCTAGTGCTAAGACGTCCTATTTAAGCAAATATTAGTGATATAAATCATGCATATGTCCGTATGAAGTGGCATGAAAATAAAATATAGTAAAATATCAAGAAACTAATAATATTTTGTTTGTGAATGCGTTGTAATACCCAGAGATGGTTTCTCTTGATTTATCCATCTAGAATATGCCTTACTTAGGACAACTTAGAGTTAGTGATCTTTGTGAATTCAGGCCCTAATGTTTAGGATTTAATTGAACTTTAAAATGATCTGCACGTTAACCTGAATATGTGGTATACAAAATACACATATGTATAACTTGACTGTGCATTGAATCTAGGGATGTATGACAGGATGAGTCACAAAGTTATATACAAAACACCATTGTGGAATAAGCTTGGATCAATAAAGGTAATAAGTTCAATATATGTTATATAAGTTCAAGTATACTTGTGTGCAGATCTCTATATGTTTAACATGGTCGCATTTATTTCCTGATCGTTTCTTCATTGAAGATGCCCGGTGATGCAAAGTGTATTGAAAATGTTCGATGAGCAAATTAATTTATGATAGTTATTTATAAGAATATGTAAAACAACGTATACAGCATTCGTGGAGGACCCGTTAGTGAACTTAATTATCGTGTGCTCAGTCTAATGTCAAGTAACGTACACGATTTGTTGTTATGGAATTGTTTTATTACATGATATTTCCTATAAGAAAAACAAACTCCATAGCAACCATATAAACAAATCACATACTTAACTTGACCCTGCTTTCCCCCCTTTAATACTCACCAGTTCACTAGACCAACTGCTTTTGTCTACGTCTTTAACGGAAGATAATTTACTGTCATACAAATTAATCGTAAAGAAGAATTTGTTAAACTGAATGTAGACCTAAGGTTTAAGAACTCATTGCCCACCTGGCCTACGGACCTCCCTAATTTGGTCTGGTAAAATTGCTTTTAAATGTGTTTAAAGTGTCCCAAATGTAAATCAAAATTAAATGTTATCCTGAAGAGAATTTTGTGATCTTTCTTATAAATGTTCTCCTCCAATGTGGCCACCATGCGCAACACGTGAATACACCCCACCTTATTGGCTTCAAGATTCAAATATATTTTCCTTTAACTATATGACTGTTGTGTATTTCTCTCGTAGATATTACTAAAGTTAAAAACAATGGCAATTGTAATAAACAGGTACCAATAAGAGAGAAACTAAGAGCGGAGAGAGAGAGAGAGAGAGAGAGAGAGAGAGAGAGAGAGAGAGAGAGAGAGAGAGAGAGAGAGAGAGAGAGAGAGAGAGAGAGATTGATTGACTGATTGTTGCTTTATTTCAACTGGCAAGAAGACCATATAATATGTTTTTACATGTAACCAGCGTTATACATACTTGTTAGTCACCTTGCTGCTGCCGCGCGGTTGATCCGCTAGTCTGTCACCTCGAGACTGTCCGCGGATAGTCTTAGTCTTGACTCGGTACTCGTCCGTGCAACAGATTGTTCAACATTTAACACATCCTCTGAAGACGTTTAGCTGTAAAGCAAGAAGAGTAAAACAAAATATTAGCATAAGCTTTTATTGAAACCATTATATATTTAGAGTTATAGAACGGAACAAACCCACGTACATGTTTACGTTTGATTAAACGATTTAGCATCAATATTTTGTATGTCAAATTAATATATTCTTACACAAACAACAGTCTGTTGAAGTTATCGTTTTCTTTTTAAATAAATATCATCACAATAAAGAATGCGTGTTTAACTGCGACTGTTCACATGTACATTTGTACAGCTAGCAAATAGTTTTCCAGAACGTGAATGTTAATCGTAATATTATGTTCGTGGAATTAACAAAATATGATTTATTTTTTTATTTTTTAACATTTGATAAAAGTAAAAAAATATTAAAAGCTTACACTTAACCCCTATCGTTTTATGAACATCGTTAAATACGAACAATGCGGTTTGACTAGTGTGTGTTAACAACTTCAGTTAGTAGTGCATTTAACATGTATTTTAACTATGCGTGCAATTCTTTTGAATTCGGCTTGATAAGATTGACACAGTTGTGTAACTTGTAAGTCTATACCAAACAAAGATTTCAATTAGTCAAAGTGGTTGAATGACCCTCCACAGAAGTTAACAAACACACTTTTAAAGTCTTTTAAAAGAATATGAAGCATACATAATTAACACAACCTCTTGTACGGAATAAGGTCCCTCGGGTAAGTTCAAAAGTTTCGTCAGAACGCGTGACTGTAAACACAGCTTTATAATGACGTAGAAAGTTGTTCTCGGAGCCGGGGGATTATTTATAATGAAATCGCGGCTGGATTTTATTTCGTTCTAATATTCTCGGCACCTCCACCAAATTGATCCTAACAAATTTATTATTATCATTATTATTATAATTATTATTATTTTTACTATTATTATAATTATTATTATTTTTATTATTATTATTATCATTATTATTATTATTATTATTATTATTATTATTATTTTATTGTTGCAATACATACAAACTCGGTCAAAACCGGCATAAACATGTTGTACGGACACAAATGTCAAGTATTTCCATGTGTTTACCTTATTAAAATCTACTTAAAACTACTTAATATATCTTCTTCTTCTTCTTCTTCTTCTTCTTCTTCTTCTTCTTCTTCTTCTTCTTCTTCTTCTTCTTCTTCTTCTTCTTCTTCTTCTGCTTCTCAAATGCCCACATTTGGCTATACTACTTAATATATCATTGTCCACATTATTTTTTCCAAACCGAACTGTGGATGCTATGTACGGTCGTGGCCGATTTGTACTCATCCCAGCATTCGCTCTTTGTACGGTATTATTATTATTATTATTATTATTATTATTATTATTATTATTACTATTATTATTATTAATTTTATTTTATTATTATTATTATTATTATTATTATTATTATTATACTTATTATTATTATTATTATTATTATTATTATTATTATTATTATTATTATTATTATTATTATTATTATTATTATTATTATTAATATTATAATTGTTATTATTATTATATAAATGTCCCAAAGTTTGTTATGTCAAATGCGCGCAATCAACTGTCATACAGAAAACGAACTCTTTTTAACATAATGGTTAAGTTTATGCCTGGTTTTAATGCTAGGATGATTCTAAGTAATTTCAAAATGAAAGCTAGGGATGTTTTAAAGCAAATTGAATCAACAGATCCTTTTTTAATTGAGTAATGCAAATGCTGTTTTAATATATATTTGTAGTTTTACATTTTAAATGTTTTAGTTTTTAGTTGTGTGTATATGTTATATGGTTATTAGTAGGGGGGTGTGCTGTGCTGGGCACAGCAAATAAATATTGTTTTAATGACATTGTGAGCTAACCACCGCGCGAGCAATGTGCTCATGGTGGTCTTATGCCAAAATAAGTTTATATGTATTTTTGTGTCATTGAAATAAATGAATGAAATAAACAAAAACAATTATTATTATTATTATTATTATTATTATCATTTTTACTATCATTATTATTATTATTATTATTATTATTATTATTATTATTATTATTATTATTATTATTATTATTATTATTATTATTTTTATTATTATTATTATTATTATTACTCTCATTCACATCGATTACATATAAGCTGTGTATTCTGATTGCTAAGTTAATAATTAGAATTCTAGCTGACGGGATAATACCATAAATAAGACTCCAATGACTTTAAGTTCTTTTCTTTTGACAATATCAGGTTAGTATAGAGGTCGGCCTACACTTTGCTTCGATCAGTAATTATTTGTTAATTCCAAAGTGTGGATACAGTATTATTGTTGAGAACAACACGCTTTGTGTGAATATCATGAAACAGCGGCAACTTTGACATGTAGAATCAATTTTTTTTATTTTTTAAACAAGGCATCCACAAATTATTACTTCAACATCAATATAACATATTATTATATTTGTTAATTTATATGTTAGTATCAGTAACAATGCACATATTTAAGGGGGTGTTTTATGACGTCATGAAGACTATAATGTAGGGGGAAATATGTGTTGACATTTGAGTTGTCAATAGAAGACGAATTCTCTCAAGAAATGTGTGATTATCAACATGTTTGTTTTCTCATTTGCGAAGTTTTGTCGGTATTTGTTTGCTTTTGGTAAATAATATAATAATAAGTTTTAATTTAATATATTTATAATATAATAATAATATGATTATAATATAATAATGTGTTCTGCACTAAAATGTGATGAACCCTGGAATTATCAAGTGACTGAAAAGCAAGGTTTCACAAATATACTAGGATTAAGAATGTTTGACAAATTACCTAGACATATATTAAACATAGTTAAATAATAAACTTTTTGATATATGTCAGAAGTAATAAAATATGTATTTGAACATCAATTGTACAATGAGAAATAATCGTAAACATAAAATAAATTGAATTTTATGTATATTTAATTGATAGTAATAAATAATAAGTGGAAATGTATGTATGACACTAATAGAATGTGAAGCTAAATAAACAATCTTGTCTTATCTTAACTTACTATTAAATATTAAACACATCCCTTGCTGGCATTCAAAGTACAGTGAAAATTCTTTCAAAATCAAACAATATTCTGACTTCATAATAAAAATTACTTACCTTGTTTGTAAAGTAATGACATATGTACAGTATAAAGCTTTTTCAACATATCGTCATCATATGATATGATTTCTAGGCCTAAATCAATAGAGTATGCTTGGATAACAGCATCTAAATGAAACTGGAATCACTCAATACAACTAGAGGAGAACCACCGTTGAATCCGGTTGAAACGAAAGACAGTATTTTAGCCAATCAAGGATATTTTTCATCCTGTGTGGATTTATTTAAGTGATGGTTGCATAGAACGCTAAATTCGGTGTTATCTTATATTTTTTTATTCCATCTTGCTAACATCTCCTGTTAATATCATTTGATGATAATGTTTTATTTTATTTAAGTAATAAAGGGAAAATACTGAAATAATGTTTTAATGTCATAACTTTGTTAATATGTTTAATAAGTTCTTTTAATTTATCAATAATCGTCAACTGTCTTTACTTGACACGTACGATTGTACTACCGAAGGGCTCGAAAAGCGTTGTATTTGAGTGGTCATGCCTTAAAAATGACATTCAATATCAATATTTTAGGGCTAGAGATTTTCACTATCTACAATTCATCCCCATAAAACAGGATTCGAAGAGTCGATAAAATAGTAGAGTGGCGTCAAGAAAAGTGAGGCCAACAGAAGCATCGTCTTATTTTGTGCCCCAACTAGAAAACTCACCTCACGCCAATGGACGCATCGTCCGCATCGTCCGAATTGCTCGATTGCTGCTTGATCACTGCCACTTCGGCAGGAAATGAGATCATATTATACTAGTTGTTATCTTTTATAAAATGTGTGATCTGCGTAGCAACCAACAAGGTGTGGCGTCGCGAACAATTTTGTTTCTTCTTCTTCAAGTGCCAATGCCGCTCCCATGTTGATAAGACTAGGTTACGTCAGTATTAACTAAAGGTTGATCATTTCAACGTTTATAAAAAAGTAGTACATTGAAATGAAATATTGACTTTTGAAAATATCAGGATAATTTTCTTAAATTTTCAGACGTTGTTATCGGCAATATTGATTCTTCAATTCACTTCACTTCGAACTAACATTTGTTAAAAAGTTCGTAATAGTTAAACAATTTATATTACGGTCAGTCTAAAGTATGTTTAGTTGCATTAGTTTATTTGTGTTTTGTTTATTGTTTTAATCTACCGGTACTGTGAGTGTACTTGTACAGGCTGATTTTAATAATTATTAAAAAAAACACCGTTAGAGATAACGCAAATGAATACACTTTAGAATGTAAACAAATTATGTTCTTGAACCGATATGAAAATGGTTAATAACAATTTATTATTTTAACAAAACTTGGTTCGACGTGAGGTAAATTAAAGTAGCAATTATTGCCGGTACCGGCGGCTTAAAAATGAAGAATAAAATATTGTTACACCTTTTAAAGGTCTATGTTTCAATTTCAAAACAAAACTTGTTTGTTACGCATATTTTAGAAATCTGAAAACGGTGGTATGATCAGACAACCACGACATTCTCATTCATAAGTCAAATGCTAGGATTCAATTCTACTATAAACCAGTGACATTGTGAACAACAGGTGTGGGGTTCCCGTGAACCGGCTACGTGAGGTACTACTCAATTCAAAAACATATACATATTATACTTATATAGAACTGCACATAGCTCACTCACAAAGACACCCACACGCTCACACACCCTCACTTTCCCGCACTCTCACTCATAATCACACGCATACATGATTACACTCACATTCTCACCCACACACATTCGCATTCACACACCCAAACTGGTAAACACACACTCACACACTTTCACGCACTCTCACTCATTCTCTCACGCATACATGATTACACTCACATTCTCACCCACACGCATTCGCATTCACACACCCAAACTGGTAAACACACACTCACACACTTTCACGCACTCTCACTCATTCTCTCACGCATACATGATTACACTCACATTCTCACCCACACGCATTTGCATTCACACACCCAAACTGGTAAACACACACTCACACACTTTCACGCACTCTCACTCATAATCACACGCATACATGATTACACTCACATTCTCACCCACACGCATTCGCATTCACACACCCAAACTGGTAAACACACACACCCACACACTCACACACTACCAACAAACAATGTTTGTTGTTTATCTGTACATATGTGCAAACCTCATCTATCACCCACCTTATCATCTGCTGTACATTGAACACACCACTTATTGATACTGCGTAACTTTTTAGTAATTATTATAGTTTTTAGCCAATGGTAGAAAGACACATTCATGTGGTATGGGGTTTGCCCTACTCCTTACTACCATCATCTTGTCCTGACTTGTAATGTATGTTATGTTATATATTATGTCATTAAAATTTGAAATAAATAATAATAATTATTATAACAGATTTTTATTATTAGAATACAAAATGAAAAGTACAAAACAACTTGTTCCACAAAACCATGAGGCTTAACTGTGGATTACACAAAATAAATAACAATTCAGTGCACAGTAAGATGGAAACAAAATTAAAGTGACAGTAGAATAAATTACAACATGGAACTAATAATGAGAACGATTACGATACAAAATATACAAAATATCAAGATAGAAGACCGTAAAACATATGCGTGTTTGACAACTACTTTGAAATCACATGATTTTAATAAAGACAAAATTAAATTTATGAATACAACGATGAGAACCCAACAACTTACGTACAAACAAAGAATTGATATGAGATTAAACACTATTTAAATAAAAATCCTTTAGCCCTCTTTTAGTTATGCTAATTGAATTTAATACTTTTAGGCTAAGTGGCAACTCGTTAAAAATACGTGGAATAATAACTTTAAGCATTCTCGCGCCGTGTTTGTTGAAATATTTATTATTTAGGGACCCTATATAAATGTGATATTTGAGAACGGGTGGTGATTGGATGTTGAAGAATCATTTTGAAATCATTTTTAAAATAAAACTGAAAAGCGAGTCTATACTTATATAGCATGTGGACAGGCAAAACGTCACCTTTTTTATAAACACTGGACTCAACGCAGTCAATATTTCTATGAGATTTGGTAAAGAACGTGACCATTTGATGTTGCAAAGCTGTAATATGCCTTAGATTTGATAATGACGCGTTACCCCATGCTAATATACCGTACATTAATATTGATTCTGCTAGAGATAAGTAAACTGTTTTAAGAGTATCTGAAGGAAGCAAAGTTTTTATACAATACATTTGACTGAGACATGATCTTAATTTATTACATAATTTATTGATGTGCGGAACCCAATTAAACCGATTATCAATTATTAATCCTAGATACATGTGGCTGTCAACGCAATCAACAACAGTATTACAAGTACAAGTTTCACCATGCATGCAATCATAGGAATGAGAGATAATTCTCACGGTGATTAACCGCTCAATGTTTAAAGGGTTACATATATGCACAATTTTAGTTTTTTCTACGTTTATAAGCAAACCGTGATCGTGGGCCCACAATAGTAAATTATGAAAGTCAGTTTGTAAATAATGATTGGCAATGTTTAAGTTCTTATGAACGGCAATTAGAGCGGTATCATCAGCAAATAAAAAACTTTTACACTTCTGCATGTACTTTACAATATTATTTACATCAATAAGGTATAGAATTGGTCCCAATATTGAGCCTTGAGGCACACCGGACTTGACAGCTAATTTTTTACTTAATGAACTTCCAATTTTGACCGCTACTTCTCTTTCACTCAAATAACTCTCAAACCATTTTAGCAATTGACCTCTAATTCCAACTTGTTCCAAGTTTCTTAAAAGTATTTTATGGTTAAGGGTGTCAAATGCTTTGCTGAAGTCAATGAACATGGCCACAACATGCATGTTGTCGTCTAATTTTGAATTAACAAAGTCTGAAAATTGCAATAAAAGATCTGACGTTCCTTTACCTTCCTGAAATCCATATTGTTGTGTTATAATTTTATACTTTGCTAAATATTCTATTTTTTGGCATTTGAAACACATCGCTCTAGATTTTTTTCTATAACTGGTAACAAAGCTATTGGACTTTAATTCCCATAATCCATATGATCACCCTTCTTGTATATAGGCCTTACAATAGATATTTTTCATTTCTGTGGTACCATACTTTCTTCAACTGATAAATTTATAATTTTGGCAATAATGGGACTTATCTCTTCACATATATTTTGAAGATCAATAACTCGTATGCCATCGATACCGGGTTGTTTGCGCTCCATTCCATTGATGATTCCCGCAACCTCCCTCGCAGGTACTTTTGGCATAAAAAAATATTGAACTTGCGACCTATCGTCGGTTTGTAGACACACCTTTTTACTACAAGAATGCTGTATGTTTTCAACTCCATCCACAAAACTATTAACAAACCCATCTGCATTTTCCTCCCGCGTGTGTATTTTCCCCAGGTATTTATCAACAATTTCATCAACGAAATATAGGCTTTTTCCCTAATAAGTTATTAATAGTCTGCCAGGTTTTTGTATGTCATTTTTATAGTGTGCAAACTTACGCTGATAAAACTCGTTTTTAGTTTTTTTAATCTCATTAATAACCACGTTTCTCAATTGTTTATATTCACATCTATATATTTCATTTAACGGGCTTAGAAGCTTACAGTTTTTCCATTTGTGAAAACAACATTCTCTACGTTTTACTAATATACGTATCTCATCCGTTTTCCATTCTTTATTTGTTCTATTAGTTTCCTTGAAATGTTTAAAGAACGCACTAGATGAAAAGGCTTCATTGAATATTTCTTCAATGGCATTGTATAGATCGGAACAGTTATTGTAAGCATCTAGGTCACTCCATTGCATATATTTCAGCAGTTTGGTATAATTTATTTTCATCTATACACAACTTATTTTTCTCCCTAGAACGCTGCATATCAACTGTGCAATAGTCCAAGGCTAACATTACTATGTAGTGGTCGCTTACTTTTGAGGTGAATATTGCCGCATCCACGTTATTTACATCACTCTAACAAATGCGTGATCAATGCAAGACCTTGTCAGCTTACCTGATAACATTTACTCTCTAGATGCCTCCGTAATACATTTCAAAAACCCATATCTAGACAGTTCATTCTCATACAGTTGTACACTATTATCAAAAACATCCAATACATCAATATTTATATCCCTAACCAGTATAGCATTTTTGTTCTTATGTGTGTCATAGTATGACGCAAGTTCATTACAAAGCGAGTTTTCTCAGCAGTTGGAGATGACTTTGCCAGTGGCCTATATATTGCTAGCATTGACAATGACACACCCGACGGAAAATCAAGGGAACACGCAATTCCTTCAAAATGTGTAAAATTATTCTCTATATTGGTGCAACTGATTTCCTTTTTAATAAACAATGCCAAGCCACCTCCACTGCTGTCAAACCTTATAATAATAAAAATAATAATAATAATAATAATAATAATAATAATAATAATAATTATTATTATTATTATAATAATAATAATAATAATTATAAAAATAATAATAATAATAATAATAATAATAATAATAATAATAATTATAATAATTGTAATTATAATAATAATAATAATAATAATAAAAATACTAAAAATAATAATAATAATTATAATAATAATAATAATAATAATAATAATAATAATAATAATAATAATAATAATAATAATAAAAATAATAATAATAATAATAATAATAATAATAATAATAATAATAAAAATAATAATATGACAATTCATATCAATGTAATCTTTTTCTTAACATTATTGAAAGTGTGTGGATTTAGGAACATCTGAATCGTTACGAATGATGTTGGTGGAAATCCGTAATAATGATGGTGCTAGCGTACCAACGCACATTAACACCAGGCGCCACTTTAGTGATTTGCCCATCCAGGCCATGGTTAAGTTCATTTGGTGCTTGCGCTACGTCAAGCTAATCTTTGGTTAAGCTTGGAGTGTAAAATGCAATGATATGTCACACCTATAGTAGGCTAGATCACCAGTCACCCAACCTTCCACTCAGTAGCGAGCGTAGCAAATTGAAGCCATTTTGAATTGGGCAGGGGACAGGCTGAGTTGGACCTTTCAGTACTGCTAGCGCTGCGAGCGGCAGAAAGTCGCGTTTGAGACTCTCATTCCCGCCTGTAGTAGTTGCCTAATTCAAGATGGCTTCTAATTGACACACCTGTGGCTGCTAGGTTGCGCTTCTAGCCTACTATAGGTGTTACATATCCTTGGTAAAATGCCTCCATCACAGCCTCCTGGATGGGTGAACTACCACCTAAGGTCTACTTGATCTCCGCTAGGTAGAAGTCAAGTAGGCCTGAATCCTAGCTTCGATTAATGTACTTATTTTTAGTTCAAATCAATGGATGATTTCCAGAATTGATCTAGAAATCCGTTATTTGCTCTATCTAAAGATCCTTGATAGTTATGTTAAAGTGCATTTTTTACAGTTGTGCATTGTTGTCATTGAAATATCTAGAGGGCCGTGATTAGCTAAATCTAAGGGTGCTAGATCAATTCTGAAAAATGTCTATTTAATCCGATTATAATAAATCCATATATGTGATCTTATAACAAAACCGTTTATAGTTTTCAATACACGAAAAATACGGAATACATGTCAGATTAAATATCAAACCCACTGCATTTCCAGTGCTGAATACAAAAATAGGGACTTAGATTTATGTAATATTAATAGCTACATATTTAGGCCCGGTTTCACCAAAGTATTTAAATCGGAGATTGGCTTGATCGGCGCCGTCACCAACTTAACATAAACAAATAATTTTGCATCTATTGAAAACATTGCATTTGGTTGTATTGCAGAATTGAGTAATTAATTTGTGTCAGCTATGAGTAGCTATACAATATTATACTGTTATTACTGGTATTTTCAACTAATCTTCATGAAAAACGAGAAAATTGAATCAGCACGTCACCAACAAAAGTTCTTTCAGATTGGCAATAAATGTCTGACACATGATAGTCATTTGTTATGCATTATTAGATCCTTTAGTAAAATGCATACAGAAGGCCATGACCGAAGTTTATCATCGCAAAAAATAAATCCATGCTCTGTCTTCATATCAGTACAACAATGCATATTCGATCTACGTGTCAAGTCTTTGTTTTGATTTCATGTTTATTTACAAGAACAAACGAACCCTGCAACAAAGTAACAATAAGTAGCAAACTTTAGAATATGAATCTTTGTGTGAATTATGAACATATTTCATTGTTGAGTGTAAATACTTACAATAGTGGTAGGCTATTTTATATCTAGTCTAAAACTGATGCTTATATTTTGCAATTTAGTAATCAATAATAATATACAATATTTTCACTGGATGAACATTTTTTTTTTTATGAAAAGTTGGTGATGACGCTGATCAAGCTAATCTCCGATTTAAATACGTTGGTGAAACCGGGCCTTAACATATCGATTTCGCTTAACAGACTCAATAGAGTTAAAACAATGTTCATTAAATGTGGTAAGCACTACACAAATGGAAATGGCTTTACAATCAGAGGTAGGAAAAAAATCGTTTTTTTTTTTTTGTCAGACTACATACAAAAACTTTCAAATGAAGATTTGCTTTAATATATTATTATTATTATTATTATTATTTATTTTAACAATAAGTATTACATTCCCATACAACACAGACAAGATATCGATATTTAAATGTCAGCAATTTGTCACTAACGCGGCCGTAAGCTGACGGTCCGTTATCTGCATAGAATTTGTTGGGTTATTGATTATGGACCGTCAGCTAACGGCCCCGTTAACGACCCATTAACCGATTAAAAACCGGGACTTAACAAGTAATTAGTGTTAATCTTCCCGAATTAAAGTTCTCTAACATTTAAATAAGATTTTTTCTGTTTGTTTCTTGTTATATTCAACAACTGACCCGTGAAATTAATTTCAGTAAATTCCTTGGAACGCAAAAGGTCACCAGATACGAAGATTAGTCGCCTTACTACACAAATATTGTGAGTACAATATAATCTAAAAGCGGGTGTTACACGGAGAAGTAAGAAAAGTAAAAAGCAGAAAGTGAAGAGTAGCGATAGGGTGTAGCCTAAGAGACTTTTCACTTTCACTTTTCACTTTTTCAACATTGTCCTACTTTGGAGAAAACTTCAAACTTTTGTTCTTTTCCCGGAGGCTACACGCTATCTCTACTCTTCGCTTTCTGCTTTTTACTTTTCTTACTTCTCCGTGTAACACCCGCTTAAGCTTTAACGGGAAAAAGTTAAAGCACTTCTACCTAGATGAAATACTTTATTGCAAAGTCTTTACACAGGGATTATTTAAAGTATGTGTGAATAGTTGATTTTCATGTACACTTTATACATTTTCTTAGTATATGTTCTTAAATATTATTTTTGTAATTTGTAGTGAATTTAATTTTGGATTAAAGTGATCATAGAACCTAGCAAAATGTATCAAACAAGTCAGCAATGTCAGTAAGAGTCTAGTTAAGTACAGGATGTGTTGCTATGGAATTGATTTATTACATGCTAGCCTATTTCCCATATGAAGAACAAACTCCATAGCAACCATAAACAAATCACATAACTCGACTCTGCATTCCGCCCACAACACGTCAAAAAATACCGCGTGGTATATTTAGCATTGAATAGTATTTAATTCGGTTGAATTAATTACTATAATAATTAATATATTATCTAAATTGTTAAATTATTCTCAGAATGGAAGTCTCAGGACAAACAGAAACATTATATCACCGTGTAGTAAGCGGTGCCTGGCAGTCTATTATTTTTTTTTGTAATTAAGGCCAGTGTAGGGCACAATGGCCTCTTTAGCCTGATGAAGGATGAGTGATGAATGATAATAAGAAAGGTAGGAGGGGAAGCCTGGTACCTGCACGTGGTCTACTCCTGTCGAAAAGTACCAAGGGGACCATCGGCTTTACGTCCCATCCGAAAGGACAGTGTAACTTTGACCAGTCATATAGGTTCCTCCACTAATCTGGACTGCCGAGCAGTTGACGAGAATAACGAAGCTGTTAGTGTTACACAAGCTTTAAAACCCTCAAATCTTCTCTAACCAACGGTAACTAGTGTTTCAGAGGAGAGTGGTAACCCATCCACCTCCTGACCTAGCCCGAGGCTGCTTAAGGCTGTTGTATCACCGTTTTTCGTTTTCTAAAATATCCGTAACACAGACAAGTTTAACTATAAACTTTAAACACTGTTATCTGATAATAAGGAAATTATTTTTTTCTTAATTTTTCTACCACCGGTACCGGCAATATTGCTTCCTTAATCCACATTATGCTGCACTAAGTTTTGTCAAAAATAAGTAATTGTGATCAACAATGTTACTGCGGTTCAAGAACCTACTTTGGTCTACAACATAAGCTTTATTTAGTTGCATTATCTTTATTGGTTTTTTGTATAAAATTTTTATAAAGTGACCGGTATAAATACGCTCGCCATACCGGTAGATTCAAACAATGATAAACAGAAAACCATTAAAGATAATGTGACTAATTAATGTAGCTAAGGTTGTAGACCAAAGTACGTTCTTGAAACGCAGTAAACATCGTTGATCACAACTACTTATTTTTTACAAAACTTAGTGCAACATAAAGTGGATTAAAGTTTAATATTGCCGGTACCGGTGGCTGAAAAATTAAGAAAAAAATAATTATGGTTTTCATAGGTCAATGTTTCAATTTCAAAGTTAAACTGTTGTATGTAATGCATATTTTAGAATACTGAAAACGGTGACACATTCCGGTGTTCGTACGGGAACCGGCCAAGCGACCGCGGCTGAGTAAGCAACAGTTAGTCGCGCACCTGCTACTGTGGGCGTGCGCGCCGTGCGGCTCCCGCTAGTGCGGCACCATTGAGCGGATACCCGCACAGTTTACGCGCAGCCTCCACCCCCGCCGGACTAGACACGCGGGCTCCCGATACACTTGTTGATACTCTCTCTTGCCGGACGTGTTCAGTGTATTTATCTGTCTTATTGATCTAAGCTTTAATTACGCTCACGTAGATTTCTATTTAAACTTCGAAAACATTCTAAAAAAATTAATAACAATTCTAAATATAATTGTAAACTTTTCAAATTTGTTTATTGATACATTTTGTGAACATACTTCAAACTCAAGAAATAGTGAGATCTTTGATCATTAGACCTACCTTCTATTGAACTTCCGTATTGAAATTTAAATAAATTCTTAAATATAATTATTGAATCGTTGCTACACACGCTTGTTGAAAATTAATAATAGATAATTGAAGTGATTTGGAAAGCTGATATAAATTTGAACTTATTAACATGACTTGATCGTTCAACAATCAATTCATATTAAATATAAGTGTCGATAACAAAAAGACCGAGTGAACAAAAGTGGCTGCAGATCTGAAATGCAGGTATGTTCTTGTTTTCAAGTTGTTGACACATCTTTCAGGATATGTATCGGATTAGTATTGTCGCTATATAGAATGTTTCTATTGTCCTAGTTACATAATTCTTCCAAAAAATGGCCCGCTAATACGATACCAACTTTTATATGAAGCCACTCACTAATATCCACAGTGTTCGGAATTTTCACGTTACCAACAAAAGTCTTAAATTATCCCCATTATACTTCTTGCAATAAGATGGTGGAAACTATAGAAGTACAACATTATGTTGGCACTATTGAACTCAGCTATTTTGTAAGCATGGGGTGAGACTAGACTGGAGTGGAATCACAAGCAATCACCAATACTGATAAATAATATAATATCCTAAAACAGGGGTGCCTAACTTAATTTAGAAGTGGGCCACATGGCATAATTTTCAATGTTGGCGGGCCACATATATACACGTATAGATAGTCTGGTTATTCTATATCTATATCAAATTCCCCGTCAGAAAATGGTCTTCCCTCCACTGCTAGTAATTATGTGCAACACGAAAAGTAGCGCGGACAGACGCTTGATTCTCATTTACCTTCTTTTTAAACATATTGTGCTGCGATACAAGATTTTTCATAAGTTTATTTACCTTTTCAAATCGAATTAATCCTTCATATTTATCACACTCGTTTTTGTGCTTCGAGTCATGATACCTTTGCAAGATCACAACTATGAAAGGGTGAAAGATATTTGCGGGGACATTTGGTTATCCAGTATCATTTGTTGTCTGTGCCAGTAAAGTCCTCGCCAATTAATAAGTCGGATGTCGCCACAGAAAACAATAATACCTCCCCTTCCTCGGCTTCCAAGAAACTAGGCTTGACCGAGAACAAAACTAGAAGGAGATACAACATAATTCTGATAATTGTTCACTGCAAAGTCTACACATATCCACCGAATAAATTTCAAAACAACGTGCTTTCAGATAAAACTGATTTTTTTTCGTGGGTTTAGACGTGAGACTAGAATGTAAATGGGAGGTGTGGGCCAGATGAAATGGCTTGGCGGGCCGCATGCGGCCCGCCGCCGTATGTTGGGCACCCCTGTCCTAAAACATTATCTTCTTCTTATATTCTTATTCTTTCTCTAGGGGTTATGGTGCCCACCCGGCAAGTGGGAGACCTGGGTTCGATTCCCAGTCGGGTTGGTTTTTCAATTTCTAGATTTCACATAACATCCACGACAAGAAAGTTCTTGAAAAGTATTCATAGATATCATCTTAATAACATAGATAGTATCAGTATTTTGAAATTAAAATTATAATACAAACGATGGATTAAATGTAATTGTTTAGTAATGGAAAATATTATGTATTCCAGTATACGTATGTCGTATTATATTTATCCTGAAGGGTAAATACTAAGTGTGTACTGCAGTTGAAAATATTTCTCTAAAATATGCATATGAACTCTGAAAATGCAAGATGTATGAAATAAAAGCAATATAACGTATAAAACAACGCCGGCATGAGAAATGCTAATATAACGTTGGTAAGAACTATCACAATTCTATGTCAAAACATTGACATAATTCTGCAGACTTTAAGTACTTGATATAAATAACTGTAAGCAAATGTAAGTATATATTTCCGTACCACTCAAAACGCAATTTAAAAAGCCACCACATTTGCATTCTCGCATGACATCGTAATGCCGACAAATGGTTGCGTACATATTTTTTTATATCTGAATAGAATCTACACAAAGTAGACAAATACGCACTGGATCTCGAAAAGCAAAACATTTTGAAAAATATAATTTAACGGCATTGAACTCGACATTCTAGTCATCAAAAACGCACCCAACCATTCGCACAATCGTATAGCGCACTAGAACATTCGCACACATAAACATTCGCGCACTAGAACATTCACGCACAACAACATTCCCGTACTAGAACATTCCCGCACTAGAACATTCAAGCACTAGAACATTCAAGCACTAGAACATTCGTGCACTAGAACATTCACGCACAACAACATTCACGCACTAGAACATTCGCGCACTAGAACATTCACGCACAACAACATTCCCGCACTAGAAAATTCCCGCATTAGAACATTTGCGGACTAGAATATTCCCGCACTAGAACATTCGCGCACTAGAACATTCGCGGACTAGAGTTTTTTACACACTAAACCTTTCGCGCACTTAAGCATTCGCTCAATCGAGGTTTCCCACAGTAGAACATTCGCTCACAAGATAATTCGCGGACTAGAATATTCGTGCATTAGAGTTTTCGTGCACTTGAACTATCGCTCGCTAGATATTACATCGTCTCTCTTCGACCGCCGTGTCGGGGGCCAATCACAAGTAACGTGAGAGCTTTAAAGTGTCAAACATCGTCTTCGTCGTCGCCAAGTTATAGAAAGATATTTGTGCCCACTATTTGTTTGTAAACGGCATTTGAGTTGGAATATATGTCTCCACAAGAAGTTTGGAATTAATTCATTATTCCGTTACCTGTCAGTTCTATTACAATAATACTCGAGTCTGTATTATAAGTGAGACTGAGACTATGTTGAAATCGAATTTAACTAGTTCGGTAAATTAGGTTTTCTATGATTGTTCACTTCCAAACACACAACCAAAGACTCTACTAAATACACCTCTCTAATGTTTACCATATATGCCCCTCGTCACGTGACCAACAAACTCGTTGCTCGTGGCTCGTTGGTCTAGTGGTTAGCATCCCTGCTTCCAATGCAGAAGGTCCCGGGTTCAAACCCCTGCTCAGGCAGAAGTGTTTAAACTTCTAATGTGGATTCAATTCCATTACTTCTTGGCTTAGGAATAAGTAAACGGTGACTTTGGAACCGTCCTAGAAACAAAGCACTCAATAAATTCAAGTTGTTCTGAATTGGCCTTGTTGATTCTGGCATTTTGTCCGGAGGTGTTCGCACTGTCCAATCACTGATTCATATGTTTAATATTTGGAATATCGATCTTTGATTGGTTATCACTCACTGGTCGATGGTGTTCGAAGCCTACAGGGTTGGTTTAGTCACTTTAAATTAAAGTCCCCCACTGCATATCAGTTAAGTTACTGAGTGGGTGGACTCTAAATGTGAATTTATTTATTTATTTATATTAGTATGTTTGGATGTCTACCTATGTACTTAAGTATCTAGTACTTAAATATGTAGTTCTTAAGTACAAGGGATCGACTACACACAGATGTCACTGCCAGTTTGATTTCTTTTTTCTTAAAAATATCTGGATTTGAGGTTATTAAGTTTTGTATGAATCGTGGCTCCAGTACGATGGAACCCATGCTTCTTCATCTTGTCTCACTTCGTAAATAAGAGCATGTCTCACCATCCATTTTAGAATGTATTTTGTTTTTCTGACATCGACCATTTTGTGACCAGACTTTATATTTCGTCTGTTGAAAAATTAAAATTTCTTACGACATTAAAATATCAGTAGAGAGCGCCAACAACCTTTGTATTGAATAAAAGTAAACAAACAACATAACCTCCAAAGCGGTTCCAAACAGCTCAACTTTTCGCCAGAAATTACGTCACAAGTCACGTGCGCAATATAAGTACGTATACTTATGTTCAACTTTGAAGAAAAATTTTTTATGATATTTAAGTAACTTATTTGAGTTATCGACTACAGACGTATTTGTACTTAAACATTATACTGAACATGGAAGGGTACCTCTTCCTCAAAAACCGAAGAAAATTTTCATTTTTAAATTATATCTCAAGAATGGATATCGAAATCGAAAATCTGAATCAACAGCGCACTGTGGTATAGTAAGCTCTACCTACTGAATGCTCTAAGTTGTGTCTTACATTATAATCAGTGTGGTTTTTGTATCCAATTAATTTTAGAACTAATTATCGAATTAATAATCAAAATAACTACGCCAATGGTGATAATATTTCATTCAGTCTATAGGGCTTACCAAAACACAGTGCGCTGTTGAATCAGATTTTCGATTTTGTTGATACCTTCAGATATAATTACAAAATGAAAATGTTCTGCGGTTTTTTACGTAGAGGTACCCTACGCTCTTAAGTACGTAGTGTACATGTCCGAGAGCTGTCATATGAGGACACTCAATCCCAGCATTTACCTTAATTGTGACTAAGAATAACATTGAAGTCAGAATTATCGGCAACCAGGAAAGTCAATGAATAGACCCCCCCCCCCCCCCTATCCACCCTTACAATTCTTCTGCACTCACTTTATATACGATATGGTAACTGATCATCATTTCCCATGTCTATCGATTCATAAGATTGCTTTTCGGACAGAGTTTAGAGAAAAGTTGTTCTACAATAACCTTGTCCATGCTGACGTCATAACTGAGTGAAGCATTGCCCAATCAGATCTCAGTATTTGAAAACGCCAACCGCAGATTGGCTGCGACTCACTCACCAATGATGTCAGCATTCGCACGGTCTACATAACTACTTTAAATACATGATTTGACCGACGTTTGGTCAGTGTACATGTTTATGTCAGTAATATACGGTTTTATCAACGGACTGAAAATGGAATGGAAACCACAGATTAATATTCTGGTACGAATACTGTTATTGAGAGTGATGCGACGTTAACATGCAGGTTTGAAAAGGTTTTTACTCGAGTCAAACCAAACTCGTCGATCGTTTATATATTGTCATCGACTGGAGACATTCTCAGATCAATATTTAGATCAAACATTTCCTGGTTAATCCTTAAATTAAGACATAACACTGCCTTTTAAAGATAAATTGGAATTAGTTGGAATTCATAGTCGGCCCAATATTATAATATCTTTGGTCGGCCCCTACCACTAGGGGCACCCATTGTTGCTATGGATTTGTTTTGTTTATGGGAAATAACATGGAAACAACTGTTACCTTGGTAACAATGGGCGCCCCTAGGTGTAGGGGCCGACTATGAATTATCTATACAAACATTCCTCTTGGAATTAGACAACTCACAAATTCAACAAAACTAGGCAAAAACGGGAGAAGGAGATCGGTTAAAAAAAAGTGTAAACATAACCTCAATTTGCACCGCCACCGCCAGTTTAGTTTGCTTATTAGCCCGCCAAGTCGAAACGTATTGTGTTTACATGGCAGTTACCGAAACTAGTTTTCAAGTCAACCCTACGAGAAAACAGGGTCGACTCGAACCGCGATCAAAACCCACTTTCGAAGTGTTTATATGCAGTTTTGAAAACTCAAAACGTTATGAAATTGATTTCAAACTTGCATGTTAACGTAGTAAAATTGTTTCACACTTTGCAACAGGTTATTTCCCGACATTGCTGTCTTTTGAATTTATACAAGAACAGATCACAAGTCAGCCAGTAGAATGCCGTGAACTGTTGGCATCGACTGGTTTAACCGGTAAAATTTTCCATTCAAATTTGAATTAAGATTGAATTCAAAACTGTTGGATGAAAGAATTAAGCAAGCATTGATTATCTATTCTAACAGTCTCTAGCATTAAAGCAAAATATATTCTCAAGTCGATACATTTACTGCGAGGGAAACGGCAGCTGATCGTTTGAATTTAAAGTGTTCTTTTAGTGTCTTTAAAACAACTTTTGAAATCGAAATTGTTGGAAGATACATAAGACAAATAACATCAGGGTCAACATATAAAGAAAACAAATAGGCCTATTATGCAATATTCATTAAATTTGTATGAAATGCGATAGTATGATACTATTAAATTATAGTTTTATTATATTATCTTATAATCGTATAAAATTTGAACCTAAAGAATTTTGCATATATTTGTTTTATTTATCTGTAGATCCTGATTACATCTGTATTGTGTATCTTCCCACAATCATGATTTTAAAAGTTGTTGAAAATACGAACAGAAGACCTTAAAGTCTCATGATCTGCTGCCGTAGACTGTTAAGGTAGTCGCGAATCAGTTCACGCAATTACATAATCATGCATGTGGCTCCATTTGAGAATTCCAGCAATTTTAATCAAGTGGCAGCTTTTCGTTGCCCAAGTCTATAAATCCCCTAACGGGACGAACTTCGAGATTTGCCAAACTTTCCACCTGGGGATATGTGAACCTTATCCTAGACCAACCTTTGGCGATCATTTACATCAATTTCGATTTGAGTACATAGTTTGTGAGATGAACTTGAAATAGTTAACCGTTGCAAATGTTCAAAAATAACTAAAGTAGATCGAATGCGACGCGAGAGATAGTTTGCGTGACTGGTGGCGCTCTGCGGTGCTTTGTGTTACCGTTTCAACTGTAGTCTTGGTTTTGGGGTTTTTTGGGATGTGAGTTTTGGCTGACGGCAGCGCAGAGTGGTGAGAAAAATGGTCCCTCCTGAACCTGCTGAGAGTAAACTATGCGCCCGTCCATCTAAATACAGATTTGTTTACTGTTGACCCGTTCTTACTTAGTAAGGCACAGTCTTACAATGCCCCAATAACTACTTATTCGTCGAAAAGCTTGTTTTATCTATGGCACGACCAGTCAAAACTCTTAAAATCCTCCAAATAGCTTAAATTTTGCAAATAACTTTCCTATTAGGACATTGTAAGACCGGCTCTTAGTCTATTATGTATAATAAAAATAATTTTTCGTATGAATACCCGTTATAGGGTGCAGACCAGCTTTACCTGATGTGCCCCTCTTCAGGTGACTAACTAGGTTATTAGGGTGTTTGGATAGCTGGGGAGGAATGTCCGAGGGCTGTTGTTAGTATGACTCAATCTCCGCATTCGCTCTCAGAAAAATCCTTCAGTCAGGACTGCCGGTGGCCGGAATCGAACCGGCGACCTCCGGAATTAGAGTCTCGCGTCTTACCGCTGAGCCACCTCTATCGGTATATTCTGTATTCTGTATAACTGTGTGTATACATAATATCATAAGTTATTGCTATATGCTCTGTGTGCAATGTTTAAGGTAGATATTATTACTGTGAAGTTTAGTGTAAATCATCATTACCTTGAATTCTAGGTCACGCTGCAAAACAAACATGTACTAACCTACATTATAACTTCACATAAAACATGATAAGCATTGTTTGTTTATATTATATTTACTTAATATCGAGAAAAGGTCATAATCACACAAAACATTATTTATAAAAATTGTTTATAATGTGAAGTTTACTATTGTGGTAAAAGAAAGTATTATTTCGGTTTGCCGTTCGTTGCCATTTTCAATAGTCGATAATCAAAATTGTCATTCGATTATTAATCGATTATCGTAACAATTATAAATAATCGATAACAATCGAAATCTCAAAATCAATAAACACGTGGTGGTCTTCGTTCCACTCTCTCACACAGATGACAGATCCCGTTTGTCGCGCAGAAATTGCAATCTATTAATTGATCACAAACTTAATATCGTTAGTCAATCGATTATCTAATAATCGATAAGTAACATTTTAATCGATAATCGTCGGTAAAATGTACTAATCACGAGGTTTATGTGATGTTCTTGTATTGGCAACGGCGGCTATCGATGTTAGCTCCAGGGACCAAAGTGTTAAAAGTAAACTGCTACACCAACTTAGTAATAGAAGTCGTCAGTCTGGTGTCATTATGTACCATCAATACTATTAAGTGTTTAGTGTTGCGTTTTACCCCTTGGAGTAGAAATCGAGTTTACGTATTCAAACATCTGTAGTGAATTTTCGTAAAATCAGCTCCTCTTTGTGTTTGAGTTCTAGATTGAGTTTTTGTTTTGCTTTAACTCCGCCTTTTAGAATTGTTAAGTTAAGTGTCTAACCAAAAATCCCAAAAATGTAAAAAATGTAAAGCTGGGAAGATAATTTGAAACAAATATATAATGGCATAATCAAAATAAATATATACAATAATGTGTTAGTCGAAAACTACTCACCGGACACAACTTGTATGTAAAAACTGATATAATCGATTAAATTCTCTTCTTGTGTGTCCAAATTATTGCTGAAATTACATACAAACAAAACAAACAAACAAACTATTCACACTTTATGTATATCGGCCGGCAAGATAAATAGTAAGTCAATGAAGGTCGCCGCGTTAAAGGGAGCAAACTAAATTTTAAGAGTAGATCTGATGACAAGAGAGCTTTAAGCTTACTATCCAGGCCAAGTCTCGTTTATAAATTGACAATTGTTTCATATGAATGAAATGAACGTTTCATACTTTGTAAAATTATTTTTACAACTACCTGACAACATTTATTCGTGTAATACTTTGTTTAAGCCAATATTCTCAGTTGTAATACTTTTTTTGGGCCAATATTCTTAGTTGTAATACTTTGTTTGGGCCAATATTCTTAGTTGTAATACTTTGTTTGGGCCAATATTCTTAGTTGTTATACTTTGTTGGTGCCAATATTCTTAGTTGTAATACTTTGTTTGGGCCAATATTCTTAGTTGTTATTCTTTGTTTGGGCCAATATTCTTAGTTGTAATACTTTGTTTGGGCCAATATTCTTAGTTGTAATACTTTGTTTGGGCCAATATTCTTAGTTGTAATACTTTGTTTGGGCCAATATTCTGAGTTGTTATTCTTTGTTTGGGCCAATATTCTTAGTTGTAATACTTTGTTTGGGCCAATATTCTTAGTTGTAATACTTTGTTTGGGCCAATATTCTTAGTTGTTATACTTTGTTTGGGCCAATATTCTTAGTTGTAATACTTTGTTGGTGCCAATATTCTTAGTTGTAATACTTTGTTTGAGCCAATATTCTTAGTTGTAATACTTTGTTTGGGCCAATGTTCTTAGATGTAATACTTTGTATGGGCCAATGTTCTTAGTTGTTATACTTTGTTCGGGCCAATGTTCTTAGATGTAATACTTTGTTTGGGCCAATGTTCTTAGTTGTTATACTTTGTTCGGGCCAATATTCTTAGTTGTAATACTTTGTTTGGGCCAATATTCCTAGTTGTAATACTTTGTTTGGGCCAATGTTCTTAGTTTGTAGTCTTGTTTAGTGTTTATTGTTTTCGCTCTCCCTCAAGTGACTGCATGGTTTGTTTACTTGCTCGAGTTCGCGTATGTAATGTCACTTGGTTGACTCACTCCCCTATCTCTATGCAGCCTTGGAATGCAGTTGTACTCAGGGTGAGTATACCTCCCCCTCCCCTCGCCCTTTACTATTATCTTCTCTGCTAGATCATTAGTAGCCAGTTTATTACTCTTGTAAACTCCGTGAAGTTTAGACCTCTCAGAGAGCTTGTCTGTATTTTCTTTCACACTTTCGATAGTGCAGTGTATAGTGTATTGTCAAGCCGACCACTTGCTGCCCGTTCGTTCTCACCGCCCACGACTTACACCGACTTACACCGACTACCTCCGAGCTGCTCTTGGGTTCGACTGCCAACCCGGTATTTTCATATTTCTTAGTTATTTCTAAACTCGAGTTTCTTTAATTCCATTTCTGTCTCACGGTGGGCTCATCACTACGCTACGTCCATCTGTATACCTCAGCACTGCACCTTCAAGCCTAACCACAATTAGCTGTTAGTGTAGTCTTAATTATACACAGTAAAACTTCTCTATAAATAACGTCTTTATAACAAAATGATCTACACAACAAGATGTTTTTGAGGTCCCAAAATGTTCTTTTGCATGTAAAGGTACAATCTATATAAAGAAATGTTCTTTATAACAAAAAATAGCTAGTCTCCAAGAGTTCGTTATAAAGAAATGTTACTATATATATCTTATTCTAAAGTATAGTACACTTATCACTTCTGTGCAGACTTCAACTTGTAGATACTTGTCTGAAAAAACGAGGAAGATGTATTTATATTGGACACGTTTTAAAGGCGAAAAAACTAGTTCTCATGAAATGGCGAAGAATTTGTTCCTGGTGTGATGTGCTAGTGGAGGGGGGAACGGAAAGAGGGGAGAGGGGGAGGGGAGGGAAGCAACCCTGGTGGAAGTCGTGATGTATTGGGCTGAAACTTGACGGGCTGAGTTGTGAATTCGGTCGAGACTGAATAACGAAGCTGAAATTGAAAATATTTTATAAAATTAAGGATTGAGACGAGTTTGAAGTAGAACCCTGGTAAGTAAAACGCTTCACTTATACATGTGTAACCAGGAAAATGTTTCATAGCATAAAAGCAACATATAATTATTGATTTTCTTTTTACACAAGGTTAAATTAAAAATATGCGTCTATCGAATAATCAGAGGGGTATAAGATAATTCTAAATACTCGCACCACCCTGACATAATATTTAATATTGTTTTGAAGGAATACCCGTTACAGGGTGCACACCAGCTTCACCTGATGTGCCCCTCTTCAGGCGACTAACTAGATTATTAGGGTGTTAGGATAGCTGAGAAGGAATGTCCGAGGGCTCAAAGTAGGACTCAATCCCAGCATTCGCCTTTACGACTGAGGAAAACCTCGGGAAAAACTTTCATTCAGGACTGCTGGTGGCCGGAATCGAACCAGCGACCTCCCGACTTAGAGTCTTGCGTGCAAATGCTCGCTCAGGATTGATGGGTCGTGGGGGGGGGGGAAGGGGGGGGGGGCACTCAATACTTTGAACTGAATTTCATGGAAACGTTTGACTTTAAAAGGATCAAAGTTTAAACAACGAATTAAGCTTTCTGGTTAGGACTTGTTGAGATTTCCATTTTGTCTCCAAAATCCTACGCAGGTATGTATTTTATATTTTCTACTGTTCCAACATGTAATATATCAATAACAAGAAAATAATACATATGTTAATATTTGATTCACACCCAATATATTTCTTCACTACTCAAAAGATTTCTTACTTGGTGGAGATTCTAATAAGTTATGTCCGTGTGTACGGAGTTATATTATATGAATTATATATTGTATTTACATGGAATGAAAATATTTGAATTTGAATTATTAAATTGTGAATTTAGACATGTTAAAGATTTGGATCTCAAGCAAAATTATTTAGTAAATTTACAAGAAATATTAGAAACACATCTAATTTACTTTACATTAATATAAAAAAAAGATAAAATTGAACTTTTCAGATGCAAAGATATTTTATATGTACAAATGCCATAAAAACACATAAGTTTTGGCTTTAAAATGTCTCGTTCATAGTATCCGACAAGACCATACATGGAAACTCTGATAATGTCACATATTTTGTCACCTGCGTCCTGTTATCACTTATCGTTACCATTTAATGTCCTGGTATGCGGCGGTAAATTTAAGTGAAACACATTGTTAATGACAAGGATTAGTTTTCTCGTAAGCTCTCCTGCACTTGTTATGTCTTAAGTTAGGCAGTTAAAATGTTACTGGTCATTTAACCACGATATTAAGTTCATAGCTCCCTATCGAGGGACGCCTAGAAACGTTGGGCTATAACATCCGGGCACGTACGAACCCTTTCGTGGTGGCCTTAAGGGAGGGAGGGGGTTTCCTAATATACTCTCTTCCCCTCTTGCCCTTCCACCCTCCTGTTTCCGTCCTCTTCAACTGTACCCCATTGCTTCCCCTCTTCCATGTAAGGAATCCGATGAGCGGAAAAAGTAGTGTGGAATCGTATTTTGTGCGTTTGTAAGACATTTCTAATTTAAAATCGTATAATAAGTACACAAAATGTTTGTTTTAGAGTCTCATTTTGTGAAAATTTCGTTTAATTATGTTCAAACCCAAAAACAAGAACAAAGCAAACGACAACAATAACCAGAGTACATCAATTGTTATAAATAGTTTAATACTTGACTTTCACTACGTTTATCAAGCGGACTGGATTCGGACTGACTTCAGTACGCAACGAGTTCGGAACCCGTTTAGCGAGCATATTTCAATCCGGACTCCTTCTATTAGACCCTATCCCTGTCCTATTAAGCCGGGCTGGATCGTGTTCTTAACAGAACTGAAATAAGCTCGAGCTGAGGTGTTTATCAGTCGAGCTCGGTGCGCACTAAGCTCGGCTCGCACCGTCAAGTGCGAGCTCAGTCCGCTTGATAAACGAAATGTTTGTTATTGAAAAGCAATGACTGGAACGTATATTTTGTTTCGTCATCTATACCAATGAACCCCCCCCCCCCCCCCCGTCCGACCACCCCCTCCCACGGCCAACCATTACATCTTCCTATTTACGTTGTGTGTGGCATTATGTGATTTATTGCGCTATTGGTTTGAAAATGGCGCAAGGAAATAAAGTAGAGATATTCCATGAGGATTGTAGTGTTCCATTTTATAGATGTAGCCATGTTTCAATAAAAAATGTCTGTTACTTAAAATTACCAATTAAATTTTGTAATGTGTTTGCCAAACACACAATCAAAATTAAAATGTGCACTTAAAACTGAAATTATTGTTGTCACTTCGCGCCATCAATAAAATTTAGCAGTTAGTCTAAAGAGAATGGTGTTATTTTTGTATATCTAATCGTTACGCGCATTAAAAATTATTATATTTTTCACCACAAAGTAATGAAGAATTTTTATTGCTGATTTAAAAATTCTTATATTTACACACACCAGTGCAAATACTTTCCATCAAGCTGCACACAGGATCTACACACGCAATGCAACCATCGCACTAGAGCTGCACACAGAATCTACACACGCAATGCAACCATCGCACTAGAGCTGCACACAGAATCTACACACACAATGCAACCATTGCACTAGAGCTGCACACAGAATCTACACACGCAATGCAACCATCGCACTAGAGCTGCACACAGAATCTACACACGCAATGCAACCATCGCACTAGAGCTGCACACAGAATCTACACACACAATGCAACCATCGCACTAGAGCTGCACACAGGATCTACACACGCAATGCAACCATCGCACTTGAGCTGCACACAGAATCTACACACGCAATGCAACCATCGCACTAGAGCTGCACACAGAATCTACACACGCAATGCAACCATCGCACTAGAGCTGCACACAGAATCTACACACGCAATGCAACCATCGCACTAGAGCTGCACACAGAATCTTCACACGCAATGCAACCATCGCACTAGAGCTGCACACAGAATCTACACACGCAATGCAACCATCGCACTAGAGCTGCACACAGAATCTACACACGCAATGCAACCATCGCACTATAGCTGCACACAGAATCTACACACGCAATGCAACCATCGCACTAGAGCTGCACACAGAATCTACACACACAATGCAACCATCGCACTAGAGCTGCACACAGAATCTACACACGCAATGCCACCATCGCACTAGAGCTGCACACAGAATCTACACACACAATGCAACCATCGCACTAGAGCTGCACACAGAATCTACACACGCAATGCAACCATCGCACCAGAGCTGCACACAGAATCTACACACGCAATGCAACCATCGTACTGTTCAAAATAATTCCACTAACTTACTCCGAATCCACCGAAGAACTATTATTAGTGCCGCGTTAGTTAGTTGGTACCACACACATTTCTTGACATCGGAACTAGTGACGTCATTGGGTCCGAAGGTTTGAACTGGTTCCTCCGCTTCGGAACCTGTTCGGAAGAGGTTTTGTGCCACACACATTTCTTGCCATCGGAAGTAGATATGTTACCGGTTCCTCCACTTCGGAACCGGTTCGTAACCGGTTCGGAACCGGTTTTTGTGTCACACACATTTCTTGACATCAGAGCTGGTGATGTCACCGGTTCCTCCACCTCGGAACCGGTTCGGAACATGTTTTTAGGGCATATTGTTTGTTAAACATATACTCATTACCAACTTCTATTCAGCAGAACAAAAATGTGTTCAGCAAAACAACCTTTGACCAGTGTCTCGTGACCCTTCAAAATTCAAATAGACTCGATGTAAAACGCCTAAGCCTAATAATTGATAACTGTGTAAACATAAAATAAGGGCATATACCCTAAATGTCAGATCCCTAGTGTTACATGAGTGCTTCTTGGAAGCGACTGTAAGGCCATGTGCGGATCCGGGTTGAAAAATAGGAACCAGTTTAAGGGTACCCAAAGTCATCACTAATCGGTACCCATTCTGAATTGTTGTTCTGTTCCTCAAAAGTTTGGCTAACATGTTTGTGGCTAAAATGACTGACAAATCGACTTTTTTCGACTCCCACAAGGTTGATTCTTAAATGAGTGTTTTTGAGTGGTTCAGCCTCCAATGAGCACAATTCCATCATTTTGTAAGATTTCGATAAAAACTGAACAAGTTCCCACGTTCCGTAGGAAACAAGAAACTGAAACTTAGGATTTGGCTGGTATTCGTGGAGATACCAACCAACATTCATAAAATTAGTGTTTTTGAGCGATTCAGGCCTCATTAAGCATTTTAGCCCTTCAATCTCCCCGCCCCTTCCCCCCCCCCCCCCCCCCCCCTAAAAACGCCCCACTCCCCAAGACACGCGTCCTCCCTCCTCGCTCAAGGTAAGTATCGCAGGCGTTAATGAAAGCCGATGGCCTAGCGCATCATTAGCATTTAGTGTGAGGCGGTACTGCTGGGACTAAGGGCTGGTCAACACAGATTTTTAAGACATACGATTTAAAGTTTAAAATAAATAAATAAAAATAAATTCACATTTAGAGTCTACCCACTCAGTAATTAAACTGATTTGCAGTGGGGGACTTTAATTTAAAGTGACTAAACCAACCCTGTAGGCAAGGCTGTAGTCGTAAAGTTGGATCATAGGAAACACGTACTGGGGTTCACACAAAGTTTTAGATTGAAGACGTTGTTTTCATTGTTGTTTTTAAAACAACGTCTTAAAACCTTATGCATCATGTCTTCAAAATCTGTGTGGACCAGCCTAAATTAGGCAGTCATTACAATTAGCATACGATTATTACACTCTGTGCTAACTAACACAAACGGGTCTGTGTACGTTGTCCAAATGTACGGACAATGTTTACATTATCATACGAACATGATAGAATGATGCTGGGAAACAATTAATTTACGTTCGACGGAAAGAACATGGCCTACTGGTAGTCCAATGTTTATTAAAATCTGATATCCGTGAGCGTAATACGGGTATATGCTGTAAGTGAACAAATAAAAACTATATTTGATTGTAATATTGCTTTTAATTAGCAATTTATAGAATGTAATCAATGATGTAATTGAATATTATTTGTGTAAATGTACAATGTCTAATGGCGATACAAATTTCCTCGTATTCATGTTTATCAATTGATTATATAGTAAAACACATTTTTAATGGTTATTGCATGTTCGAATGTGTGTTCTTAAATTCAAACGCGTATAGGATTTAATTCTGGCCCGTACACGTCTTCACAATCCAACCAATTATTTCACTTCTCCTACTACTTCTAGAGGTATTCGCTGAGTTGTGTCCACTCGTATAGGTAAAAGTATAACAACTGCATCCAGGCGAAGACGAAGACGAAGACGAAGACGAAGACGAAGACGAAGACGAAGACGAAGACGAAGACGAAGACGAAGACGAAGGCGAAGACGAAGACGAAGACGAAGACGAAGACGAAGACGAAGACGAAGACGAAGACGAAGACGAAGACGAAGACGAAGACGAAGCTGAAGACGAAGACGAAGACGAAGACGAAGACGAAGACGAAGACGAAGACGAAGACGAAGACGAAGACGAAGACGAAGACGAAGACGAAGACGAAGACGAAGACGAAGACGAAGACGAAGACGAAGACGAAGACGAAGACGAAGACGAAGACGAAGACGAAGACGAAGACGAAGACGAAGACGAAGACGAAGACGAAGACGAAGACGAAGACGAAGACGAAGACGAAGACGAAGACGAAGCTGAAGACGAAGACGAAGACGAAGACGAAGACGAAGACGAAGACGAAGACGAAGACGAAGACGAAGACGAAGACGAAGACGAAGACGAAGACGAAGACGAAGACGAAGACGAAGACGAAGACGAAGACGAAGACGAAGACGAAGACGAAGACGAAGACGAAGACGAAGACGAAGACGAAGATTCTATCTAGACTTAAGGCTAATCTCAACCCCGTCTGCAGAACCGATTTCTGTCGGTTGAACTTGTTTTAAAACCCCAATTGTAAAAAAAAAAAAAATATGTCATCCTGAAGAATATTTAATATTTAATTCAATCTTTTATAAAGATGTTTTTGTTCAAAAAAATATGGACGTTCTTTATATTACACATTTTAAATTGTGTTCTTCACAAAATTTCCTTACAATGACACAAATATTTTTAAGACAAGGAAAACTTGCCAACATTGACACAATTATGTAAGAGTTAGGAAAATGCAATTATATTTTCATTCGACGATGGGAATTGAAGGACATTTTCTCCGTCGGGAATTAAGCCAGTTAACCCAGTGAATTAATTAAAATACTCGACCGCTTTAAAACTAAGGACTCTTAATTTAATAAAACCGCACATTTTAAAACGCACCGTTTCCATTGCATCTTCCATCTCATCCCAGCCAGAAATGTGTGGGTTTAGTAAATGAAGTGGCCTTTCGGTCAACGTTATTTTGTTACTTTACGAGCCTGTCGGAATACTTCAATAAAACGAGTATTTATGTTGCAAAATCGGCTTTCGTTACAAAGAATAAAACAAATCTAGTCATTGCCAGAGATTGCTCGTTGTAGGGTTGTTGAATGGGAGCAGAATATTGAATATTCCAGAATATTGGAACATATTATCGTATGTTCACCCACACTCGATTAGTCAAGTTGCAACAATTTGGGACGTAAAACCCAAATATCTATATTTTACTTATGAACATATCATGCATTGAGTCTATTATGAAGCTCAAAAATAAATCTTTGAAATTTTACAGTTAAAAAATACAAAAAACTAATAAGTTAGCAAAATTGTATTTCTTTTGTAACTGCACTTTGTAACTGTAACGGGGGGGGGGGGGGGGGAAGCCCCGCACTACTGCACCGATTTTTCTACATATAATTCGCATTGTTTTAAATGTTTTAGAATGAGATTAGATGATTTGCTGAACGCGATAATTTAACCAGATTTTTAAGAAAATCATTGAATTTATTGCACTTAGAGGTATGTTGGCATTGTTGTACAATTATTTCCTTCTTAGTTAATGCAACAAATGTTGATATTAATAAACAGATATTTTGCAGGGGGGTGCTCCATCCCTCCCTGGATACGCCACTGACTGCAATCGTTCACCCCCGGGAGTACAACTGTTGGGAGATCTCTCTTACTTTAGCCGTAAACCTCCCCTCAGACGGGGCTGAGCTACTTCCAAGCATTCCGCCATTATTCCATGAGAGAACAAGGGAAACTTTTCAGTACATGGTTCTACCCATGTCCAATAATAATAACAATCCGGGAACTGTAAATGCGCTTTACATTGTTTGGTAAATGGGCTCATGTTACTACGGGTGCGTTCCGTAACTTGTTGAAAATGCTTTGCCGCTGGCATTCTCCAGCACGTTAAAGCATCTATAAGCACGATACTTACGGAATATATATATATATTATTTTTTATATTTTTTAACTACTGTTATTACTATTTCTATTACTTATAGGTTACTAGAATGAAATATGATAGAAAATAATAATAATAAGTTCTTGATTTTGCGATTATAATTTCAATTGCAACTGCTGATTATAATAGTCATGTGTGAGTATAAGGAAACACAGTTATACTAATTGGTGTTGTGTGTATTATCGGTACAGTTATTGGTTTGAGTATATGTGAAGTGTGTGAGTGTGTTGTCTACTTATTGTATGTGATTAATTATGTTTTCTTTAGTGTTAATTGGTGTTGTAATAAGCCATTTTTTGAGAAAGTGTTGAAATGCCAGACAATTTGTTTGATTTGTAATGTGTATGGGTAATTTGTTGTAGATGAGTGGTCCTAAATAAAGTGCATTTCTTTGTGCTAGATCTTTTGAGGATTTATAGGTTATAAGATTTTTTCTACTTTTTTTCCTTGTATTGAAATGATGAGATATGTATTTTAATGGGCCATTATTTTTATTTTTTATCTGATATACGTATTTCATTAATGACTTTACATATAATTTTCTAATGTTTAGTATATTGTTGTTTGAGAAAATGAGAGACGATGGGTACAATTTGTTTTTTTTAGGATTATTTTTTAGACTGTTTTTTGTATTACTGACAGTGGTTCAATGTGCGATTTGTATGCACCTCCCCAACCAAGAATGCCATATTGCGCGATTGATTGGAATAGGGCGTTATACACTATCAGTGGAGTTTTCAGTGAGATAATATTTCTTAGATAATAGTATTTATAAAGAGTGTTTCGCAATTTTTTGCATATGAATGATATATGTCGATTCCATTTTAGGTGTTGGTCTATTATAATCCCTAAGTATCGCGTGCTTATATCACATTACACTTTACATTACATTACACTTCATTACATTATTGCATTATATTACATTTCTGTATTACATTACACTCCATTACATTACATTACATTACATTACATTACATTACATTACATTACATTACATTACATTACATTACATTACATTACATTTCATTTCATTTCATTCCATTTCATTTCATTTCATTTCATTTCATTTCATTTCATTTCATTTCATTTCATTTCATTTCATTTCATTTCATTTCATTTCATTTCATTTCATTTCATTTCATTTCATTTCATTTCATTTCATTTCATTTCATTTCATTTCATTTCATTTCATTTCATTTCATTTCATTTCATTTTATTTCATTTCATTTCATTTCATTTCATTTCATTTCATTTCATTTCATTTCATTACATTACATTACATTTCGTTAAATAACATTACATTACATTACATGACATTACATGACATTACATGACATCACATGACATTACATGACATTACATGACATAACATGACATTACATGACATTACATTACATTACATTACATTACATTATATTACATTACATTACATTACATTACATTACATTACATTACATTACATTACATTACATTACATAACATTACATTACATTACATTACATTACAGGCATGTAGTTTAGCTTGTCGTCCGGAAGGCATTATAAGCTTCGACACGTTTTTTAAGTATTGATAACGTTCGACTTTTCTCCTATAATAATCTGTGTTCATATTTTTGAAGTGTTTTCCTTACTTTCTGTTATAATACTGCGTTTGTAAATTTGCTTTCCGTTTTGAATATTACATCATTATTGGGTTTTCGCCATATTATTGTTTGGCTTTATCCTCTTTCCTCTGTTTTACTACAAACATTTATATGTTTAATTTAACATTCAGTAGGGGGGTATATATAGACATGCCACCATTTCTTTTGCTTGGATCTCTGCTATTTTCTAAAAACCCCTATTTATTATGCATGAACAGGAATAAATTATAATAAATAAAACAATATAATAAATCAACTGTCCCTGTTTTCAACTATGAAGTCTGGTAGTGGGAGGGATGTTTCTACCATTCACTCAGGCCTCGGGTCTACCTTAGCCATGGATGACTCTTCACCCCTCTCTTTCTACAATTAATTATCTATAATCTACCTAAGGCGAATTATTTTTATGTTTAAAAAATTATCATTAAGTTAAATTAAGATGGGAATTTTCATGCGTCTGTTACCATCATTATTATTTATTTTTTACATTATTTCTTTTAAATATTCACACTGTCTCTCTTTTATGTACTTACTGAATTATGTAATGTCTATCATGTACTGTATCACCTTAAAAGGGTTGAATGGATGTTAAGGTTTCGCTAGCCTTAATCCCGCCTTTTAATAAAAGACCTTAATCAATCAATCTTTATTCTCCTAGCATTTGTCCTTTGAGATCTGTATGTCAATGTCTTTTTCTACCGCTCTCTCCACAGTTTGTTTCTCTTCCCACCAATCATAATATGCTTATACTTATTCTTACATTAAAGAGCGTTCAGCAGTAGGAGTTTTACAGATGTATTGGCTGTCAACTTATTACTCTCAAACTAATACTAGGATTATTATAAATATTTGCCTACTTGTAGAGGGATGTCATATCTATGCATGGTATTAAGTACATTTGTCACCAACCTATTCAAAAATAATGTACCCATTTTTAAACAGGTTCTCCGTAATATTTCGCTGTACATTTTTTCCAATTGTGATTTATTTGCATATATCAAACATGAGTATATAATTTTTGAGCAGGCTTGTCTCAAATGTACTTAATACCATGCGTAGATATGACATCCCTCTGCAAGTTAGTAAATTTTCATAATAACTAAAAACTTCAAAACTACTTCCGAACGCTCTTAACACATATGATAATGTTTTGCACAGACAGGCCATACCTTCGCGCAGTGTAAAGCTTCGGCTTCTCCGGCATTGTTCGTTGTTCTCAATGGGTTTTCTACCCAGACTCCCCTACGATATGCCAACCTGCCACTGTTCGATAACGTGACACCCAACGTTATCTTCACTCTACATGACACGTTATGACACTTTATGACACTTGCATGATAATAGAGATCTCCTATCGTGAGTTTAACTTCCTCTGTCTGACTGACGTACTTAAAGCAAGTTGCCAGTTTGCTTCTTAATTAAGTAGCAAAGGTAATCTGAATTTAGTTTGGTTTGTTCAGTTTTGTACTTGTTTTGCTTTTATTATGACGTCAGAGGCTGCACCAGTGGTTTTCGTCTAGGGAGTATATTTTCTGATGATATGGAAGTAGAAAATTGTGTTGATAAAATTATGAAATTACGCGCTGTAACTTAATTGTAATACTGTAATGTACGCAACCTTAATAATGCAAAAGCAGTAATACCTACAGCAAATCTGTTCTGATAATAAATAAATATTACTATTTTTATACAGGCTAAAACTAAATGTTAAGAAAATTGCTTCACTGCAAATTTGAATCTGGGTTCCGTTTCATAATCGAATGAAGCAAAACTTTCGATAATTAAGAAAACATTGAATTATCTTTAATTAAATTATCGATAACGAAAAACATCTCAAACCTACAAATTCTAATTCAAATTTAAACCGTATGCTGCCATAATGTCTAAAAATGTTTTTAATAAAACTAATGTTCAAAAAAAAAATAGATACAAATAACAAGAATGTCTGTTAGTTTGTAATGCCTCATTGTGTAGCTATTGGCAGTGGCGGTTCGCGATCATTAACCGAGGGGGGCACAAAATACTTGTTAATCACAACAACGGATTTTCTTATCTACGGTTTATGTATTGAAGCTGTTATTGTTATTATTATCTTAAACGCGTTGAAATTACTTTTATGAAACTAAATACAGTATCTGTCTGGCTCCGAATCACTTAATATGACTGAAAGAAATCTACCCAGAAATAAAATAACCCTCTCGAAGCCCATATCCACGTCAAAAACACAAATTTTTGAATTTTATTACCGTCAAATGGGACCTTTGTTTTCATTGACAAGTGTTTTTTAAAAGATTCGCCATACAGTGTGATTTCTTCAATATGATGAATGGTGCCTTTGTTAAAGACGTTTAAAAATGCAAACTTACAAAAAAAGATAAGAAAAAGTTAAATTTGATATGTCCCGGAAATTTAATTAAGTTTTAGTTTCTCTTGAGTTCTACATACAAAAATATGAAGAAATGTAAAAATGTAGAAAAAAATATCTATTTTTTTGTACCTACTTCTTAGAAATATATATTTTTTGTTTATTTGAGAACAACGAACAATGCCGGAGAAGCCGAAGCATTACACTGCGCGAAGGTATGGCCTGTCTGTGCAAAACATTATCATATGTGTTAAGAGCGTTCGGAAGTAGTTTTGAAGTTTTTAGTTATTATGAAAATTTACTAACTTGCAGAGGGATGTCATATCTACGCATGGTATTAAGTACATTTGAGACAAGCCTGCTCAAAAATTATATACTCATGTTTGATATATGCAAATAAATCACAATTGGAAAAAATGTACAGCGAAATATTACGGAGAACCTGTTTAAAAATGGGTACATTATTTTTGAATAGGTTGGTGACAAATGTACTTAATACCATGCATAGATATGACATCCCTCTACAAGTAGGCAAATATTTATAATAATCCTAGTATTAGTTTGAGAGTAATAAGTTGACAGCCAATACATCTGTAAAACTCCTACTGCTGAACGCTCTTTAATGTAAGAATAAGTATAAGCATATTATGATTGGTGGGAAGAGAAACAAACTGTGGAGAGAGCGGTAGAAAAAGACATTGACATACAGATCTCAAAGGACAAATGCTAGGAGAATAAAGATTGATTGATTAAGGTCTTTTATTAAAAGGCGGGATTAAGGCTAGCGAAACCTTAACATCCATTCAACCCTTTTAAGGTGATACAGTACATGATAGACATTACATAATTCAGTAAGTACATAAAAGAGAGACAGTGTGAATATTTAAAAGAAATAATGTAAAAAATAAATAATAATGATGGTAACAGACGCATGAAAATTCCCATCTTAATTTAACTTAATGATAATTTTTTAAACATAAAAATAATTCGCCTTAGGTAGATTATAGATAATTAATTGTAGAAAGAGAGGGGTGAAGAGTCATCCATGGCTAAGGTAGACCCGAGGCCTGAGTGAATGGTAGAAACATCCCTCCCACTACCAGACTTCATAGTTGAAAACAGGGACAGTTGATTTATTATATTGTTTTATTTATTATAATTTATTCCTGTTCATGCATAATAAATAGGGGTTTTTAGAAAATAGCAGAGATCCAAGCAAAAGAAATGGTGGCATGTCTATATATACCCCCCTACTGAATGTTAAATTAAACATATAAATGTTTGTAGTAAAACAGAGGAAAGAGGATAAAGCCAAACAATAATATGGCGAAAACCCAATAATGATGTAATATTCAAAACGGAAAGCAAATTTACAAACGCAGTATTATAACAGAAAGTAAGGAAAACACTTCAAAAATATGAACACAGATTATTATAGGAGAAAAGTCGAACGTTATCAATACTTAAAAAACGTGTCGAAGCTTATAATGCCTTCCGGACGACAAGCTAAACTACATGCCTGTAATGTAATGTAATGTAATGTAATGTTATGTAATGTAATGTAATGTAATGTAATGTAATGTAATGTAATGTAATGTAATGTAATGTAATGTAATGTAATGTAATGTAATGTAATATAATGTAATGTAATGTAATGTAATGTAATGTCATGTAATGTCATGTTATGTCATGTAATGTCACGTAATGTCATGTGATGTCATGTAATGTAATGTAATGTAATGTAATGTTATTTAACGAAATGTAATGTAATGTAATGAAATGAAATGAAATGAAATGAAATGAAATGAAATGAAATGAAATGAAATGAAATGAAATGAAATGAAATGAAATGAAATGAAATGAAATGAAATGAAATGAAATGAAATGAAATGAAATGAAATGAAATGAAATGAAATGAAATGAAATGAAATGAAATGAAATGAAATAAAATGAAATGAAATGAAATGAAATGGAATGAAATGAAATGAAATGAAATGAAATGAAATGTAATGTAATGTAATGTAATGTAATGTAATGTTATGTAATGTAATGTAATGTAATGTAATGGAGTGTAATGTAATACAGAAATGTAATATAATGCAATAATGTAATGAAGTGTAATGTAATGTAAAGTGTAATGTGATATAAGCACGCGATACTTAGGATTATAATAGACCAACACCTAAAATGGAATCGACATATATCATTCATATGCAAAAAATTGCGAAACACTCTTTATAAATACTATTATCTAAGAAATGTTATCTCACTGAAAACTCCACTGATAGTGTATAACGCCCTATTCCAATCAATCGCGCAATATGGCATTCTTGGTTGGGGAGGTGCATACAAATCGCACATTGAACCACTGTCAGTAATACAAAAAACAGTCTAAAAAATAATCCTAAAAAAAACAAATTGTACCCATCGTCTCTCATTTTCTCAAACAACAATATACTAAACATTAGAAAATTATATGTAAAGTCATTAATGAAATACGTATATCAGATAAAAAATAAAAATAATGGCCCATTAAAATACATATCTCATCATTTCAATACAAGGAAAAAAAGTAGAAAAAATCTTATAACCTATAAATCCTCAAAAGATCTAGCACAAAGAAATGCACTTTATTTAGGACCACTCATCTACAACAAATTACCCATACACATTACAAATCAAACAAATTGTCTGGCATTTCAACACTTTCTCAAAAAATGGCTTATTACAACACCAATTAACACTATAGAAAACATAATTAATCACTTACAATAAGTAGACAACACACTCACACACTTCACATATACTCAAACCAATAACTGTACCGATAATACACACAACACCAATTAGTATAACTGTGTTTCCTTATACTCACACATGACTATTATAATCAGCAGTTGCAATTGAAATTATAATCGCAAAATCAAGGTCTTATTATTATTATTTTCTATCATATTTCATTCTAGTAACCTATAAGTAATAGAAATAGTAATAACAGTAGTTAAAAAATATAAAAAATAATATATATATATATTCCGTAAGTATCGTGCTTATAGATGCTTTAACGTGCTGGAGAATGCCAGCGGCAAAGCATTTTCAACAAGTTACGGAACGCACCCGTAGTAACATGAGCCCATTTACCAAACAATGTAAAGCGCATTTACAGTTCCCGGATTGTTATTATTATTGGACATGGGTAGAACCATGTACTGAAAAGTTTCCCTTGTTCTCTCATGGAATAATGGCGGAATGCTTGGAAGTAGCTCAGCCCCGTCTGAGGGGAGGTTTACGGCTAAAGTAAGAGAGATCTCCCAACAGTTGTACTCCCGGGGGTGAACGATTGCAGTCAGTGGCGTATCCAGGGAGGGATGGAGCACCCCCCTGCAAAATATCTGTTTATTAATATCAACATTTGTTGCATTAACTAAGAAGGAAATAATTGTACAACAATGCCAACATACCTCTAAGTGCAATAAATTCAATGATTTTCTTAAAAATCTGGTTAAATTATCGCGTTCAGCAAATCATCTAATCTCATTCTAAAACATTTAAAACAATGCGAATTATATGTAGAAAAATCGGTGCAGTAGTGCGGGGCTTCCCCCCCCCCCCCCCCCCCCGTTACAGTTACAAAGTGCAGTTACAAAAGAAATACAATTTTGCTAACTTATTAGTTTTTTGTATTTTTTAACTGTAAAATTTCAAAGATTTATTTTTGAGCTTCATAATAGACTCAATGCATGATATGTTCATAAGTAAAATATAGATATTTGGGTTTTACGTCCCAAATTGTTGCAACTTGACTAATCGAGTGTGGGTGAACATACGATAATATGTTCCAATATTCTGGAATATTCAATATTCTGCTCCCATTCAACAACCCTACAACGAGCAATCTCTGGCAATGACTAGATTTGTTTTATTCTTTGTAACGAAAGCCGATTTTGCAACATAAATACTCGTTTTATTGAAGTATTCCGACAGGCTCGTAAAGTAACAAAATAACGTTGACCGAAAGGCCACTTCATTTACTAAACCCACACATTTCTGGCTGGGATGAGATGGAAGATGCGATGGAAACGGTGCGTTTTAAAATGTGCGGTTTTATTAAATTAAGAGTCCTTAGTTTTAAAGCGGTCGAGTATTTTAATTAATTCACTGGGTTAACTGGCTTAATTCCCGACGGAGAAAATGTCCTTCAATTCCCATCGTCGAATGAAAATATAATTGCATTTTCCTAACTCTTACATAATTGTGTCAATGTTGGCAAGTTTTCCTTGTCTTAAAAATATTTGTGTCATTGTAAGGAAATTTTGTGAAGAACACAATTTAAAATGTGTAATATAAAGAACGTCCATATTTTTTTGAACAAAAACATCTTTATAAAAGATTGAATTAAATATTAAATATTCTTCAGGATGACATATTTTTTTTTTTTTTTTACAATTGGGGTTTTAAAACAAGTTCAACCGACAGAAATCGGTTCTGCAGACGGGGTTGAGATTAGCCTTAAGTCTAGATAGAATCTTCGTCTTCGTCTTCGTCTTCGTCTTCGTCTTCGTCTTCGTCTTCGTCTTCGTCTTCGTCTTCGTCTTCGTCTTCGTCTTCGTCTTCGTCTTCGTCTTCGTCTTCGTCTTCGTCTTCGTCTTCGTCTTCGTCTTCGTCTTCGTCTTCGTCTTCGTCTTCGTCTTCAGCTTCGTCTTCGTCTTCGTCTTCGTCTTCGTCTTCGTCTTCGTCTTCGTCTTCGTCTTCGTCTTCGTCTTCGTCTTCGTCTTCGTCTTCGTCTTCGTCTTCGTCTTCGTCTTCGTCTTCGTCTTCGTCTTCGTCTTCGTCTTCGTCTTCGTCTTCGTCTTCGTCTTCGTCTTCGTCTTCATCTTCGTCTTCGTCTTCGTCTTCGTCTTCGTCTTCGTCTTCGTCTTCGTCTTCGTCTTCGTCTTCGTCTTCGTCTTCGTCTTCGTCTTCGTCTTCGTCTTCGTCTTCGTCTTCGCCTTCGTCTTCGTCTTCGTCTTCGTCTTCGTCTTCGTCTTCGTCTTCGTCTTCGTCTTCGTCTTCGTCTTCGTCTTCGTCTTCGTCTTCGTCTTCGTCTTCGTCTTCGTCTTCGTCTTCGTCTTCGTCTTCGTCTTCGTCTTCGCCTTCGTCTTCGTCTTCGTCTTCGTCTTCGTCTTCGTCTTCGTCTTCGTCTTCGTCTTCGCCTGGATGCAGTTGTTATACTTTTACCTATACGAGTGGACACAACTCAGCGAATACCTCTAGAAGTAGTAGGAGAAGTGAAATAATTGGTTGGATTGTGAAGACGTGTACGGGCAAGAATTAAATCCTATACGCGTTTGAATTTAAGAACACACATTCGAACATGCAATAACCATTAAAAATGTGTTTTACTATATAATCAATTGATAAACATGAATACGAGGAAATTTGTATCGCCATTAGACATTGTACATTTACACAAATAATATTCAATTACATCATTGATTACATTCTATAAATTGCTAATTAAAAGCAATATTACAATCAAATATAGTTTTTATTTGTTCACTTACAGCATATACCCGTATTACGCTCACGGATATCAGATTTTAATAAACATTGGACTACCAGTAGGCCATGTTCTTTCCGTCGAACGTAAATTAATTGTTTCCCAGCATCATTCTATCATGTTCGCATGATAATGTAAACATTGTCCGTACATTTGGACAACGTACACAGACCCGTTTGTGTTAGTTAGCACAGAGTGTAATAATCGTATGCTAATTGTAATGACTGCCTAATTTAGGCTGGTCCACACAGATTTTGAAGACATGATGCATAAGGTTTTAAGACGTTGTTTTAAAAACAACAATGAAAACAACGTCTTCAAACTAAAACTTTGTGTGAACCCCAGTACGTGTTTCCTATGATCCAACTTTACGACTACGCGTTAAACCTTAAATCGTATGTCTTAAAAATCTGTGTTGACCAGCCCTTAGTCCCAGCAGTACCGCCTCACACTAAATGCTAATGATGCGCTAGGCCACCGGCTTTCATTAACGCCTGCGATACTTACCTTGAGCGAGGAGAAGGATGCGTGTCTTGGTGAGTGGGGGCGTTTTTAGGGGGGGGGGGGGGAAGGGGCGGGGAGATTGAAGGGCTAAAATGCTTAATGAGGCCTGAATCGCTCAAAAACACTAATTTTATGAATTTTGGTTGGAATCTCTACGAATACCAGCCAAATCCTGTTTCAATTTATTGTTTACTACGGAACGTGGAAACTTGTTCAGTTTTTATCGAAATCTTGCAACATGATGGAATTGTGCTTATTGGAGGCTGAAACGCTCAAAAGCACTTATTTAATAATCAATCTTGTGGGAGTCGAAAAAAGTAGATTCGTCAGTCATTTTAGCCACGAACAACATGTTAGCCAAATGTTTGAGGAACAGAACAACAGTTCAGAATGGGTACCGATTAGTGATGACATTGGGCACCCGGAAACCGGTTCCCATTTATCAACCCGGTTACGCACATGGCCTTATAGTCGCTTCCAAGAAGCACTCGTGTAACACTAGGGATCTGACATTTAGGGTCTATGCCCCTCTATTATGTTTACACAGTTATCAATCGAGCCTATGCGTTTTACATCGAGCCTATTTGAAGGGTCACGAGACTCTGTTCAAAGTTAGTTTTGCTGAATACATTTTTTTCTGCTGAATAGAAGTTGGTAATGAGTATATTTTTAACAAAAAATATGCCCTAAAAACATGTTCCGAACCGGTTCCGAAGTGGAGGAACCGGTTCGAATCTTCGGACCCGGCGAAATCACTAGTTACGATGTCAAGACATGTGTGTGACACAAAAACCGGTTCCAAACCAGTTCCGATTGGTTCCGAAGTGGAAGAACCGTTAACATCTCTAGTTCCGATGTCAAAAAATGTGTGTGACACTAAAACCGGTTCCGCACCGGTTACAACCGGTTCCGAAGTGGAGGAACCGGTAACACATCTACTTCCGATGTCAAGAAATGTGTGTGGCACAAAACCGGTTCCGAACCGGTTCCGAAGTGGAGGAACCGGTTCAAACCTTTGGACCCAATGACGTCACTAGTTCCGATGTCAAGAAATGTGTGTGGTACCAACTAACCATCGCGGCACTTATACTAGTTCTTCAGTGGATTGGGAGTAAGTTAGTAGAATTATTTTGAAAAGTGCGACATGGTTGCATTGTGTGTGTAGATTCTGTGTGCAGCTCTAGTGCGATGGTTGCATTGCGTGTGTAAATTCTGTGTGCAGCTCTAGTGCGATGGTTGCATTGCGTGTGTAGATTCTGTGTGCAGCTCTAGTGCGACATGGTTGCATTGCGTGTGTAGATTCTGTGTGCAGCTCTAGTGCGATGGTTGCATTGCGTGTGTAGATTCTGTGTGCAGCTCTAGTGCGATGGTTGCATTGCGTGTGTAGATTCTGTGTGCAGCTCTAGTGCGATGGTTGCATTGTGTGTGTAGATTCTGTGTGCAGCTCTAGTGCGATGGTTGCATTGTGTGTATAGATTCTCTGTGCAGCTCTAGTGCGATGGTTGCATTGCGTATGTAGATTCTGTGTGCAGCTCTAGTGCGATGGTTGCATTGCGTGTGTAGATTCTGTGTGCAGCTCTAGTGCGATGGTTGCATTGTGTGTATAGATTCTCTGTGCAGCTCTAGTGCGATGGTTGCATTGCGTGTGTAGATTCTGTGTGCAGCTCTAGTGTGATGGTTGCATTGCGTGTGTAGATTCTGTGTGCAGCTCTAGTGTGATGGTTGCATTGCGTATGTAGATTATGTGTGCAGCTCTAGTGCGATGGTTGCATTGTGTGTATAGATTCTCTGTGCAGCTCTAGTGCGACGGTTGAATTGCGTGTGTAGATTCTGTGTGCAGCTCTAGTACGATGGTTGCATTGCGTGTGTAGATTCTGTGTGCAGCTCTAGTGCGATGGTTGCATTGTGTGTATAGATTCTCTGTGCAGCTCTAGTGCGATGGTTGCATTGCGTGTGTAGATTCTGTGTGCAGCTCTATTGCGATGGTTGCATTGCGTGTGTAGATTCTGTGTGCAGCTCTAGTGCGATGGTTGCATTGCGTGTGTAGATTCTGTGTGCAGCTCTATTTCGATGGTTGCATTGTGTGTGTAGATTCTGTGTGCAGCTCTAGTGCGATGGTTGCATTGCGTGTGTAGATTCTGTGTGCAGCTCTAGTGCGATGGTTGCATGGCGTGTGTAGATTCTGTGTGTAGCTCTAGTGCGATGGTTGCATTGCGTATGTAGATTCTGTGTGCAGCTCCAGTGCGATGGTTGCATTGCGTGTGTAGATTCTGTGTGCAGCTCTAGTGCGATGGTTGCATTGTGTGTGTAGATTCTGTGTGCAGCTCTAGTGCGATGGTTGCATTGCGTATGTAGATTCTGTGTGCAGCTCTAGTGCGATGGTTGCATTGCGTGTGTAGATTCTGTGTGCAGCTCTAGTGCGATGGTTGCATTGCGTATGTAGATTCTGTGTGCAGCTCTAGTGCGATGGTTGCATTGCGTATGTAGATTCTGTGTGCAGCTCTAGTGCGATGGTTGCATTGCGTATGTAGATTCTGTGTGCAGCTCTAGTGCGATGGTTGCATTGTGTGTGTAGATTCTGTGTGCAGCTCTAGTGCGATGGTTGCATTGCGTGTGTAGATTCTGTGTGCAGCTCTAGTGCGATGGTTGCATTGCGTGTGTAGATTCTGTGTACAGCTCTAGTTCGTTGGTTGCATTGCGTGTGTAGATTCTGTGTGCAGCTCTAGTGCGATGGTTGCATTGCGTGTGTAGATTCTGTGTGCAGCTCTAGTGCTTTGGTTGCATTGTGTGTGTAGATTCTGTGTGCAGCTCTAGTGCGATGGTTGCATTGTGTGTGTAGATTCTGTGTGCAGCTCTAGTGCGATGGTTGCATTGCGTGTGTAGATCCTGTGTGCAGCTCTAGTGCGATGGTTGCATTGTGTGTGTAGATTCTGTGTGCAGCTCTAGTGCGATGGTTGCATTGCGTGTGTAGATCCTGTGTGCAGCTCTAGTGCGATGGTTGCATTGTGTGTGTAGATTCTGTGTTCAGCTCTAGTGCGATGGTTGCATTGCGTGTGTAGATTCTGTGTGCAGCTCTAGTGCGATGGTTGCATTGTGTGTGTAGATTCTGTGTGCAGCTCTAGTGCGATGGTTGCATTGCGTGTGTAGAATCTGTGTGCAGCTCTAGTGCGATGGTTGCATTGCGTGTGTAGAATCTGTGTGCAGCTCTAGTGCGATGGTTGCATTGTGTGTGTAGATTCTGTGTGCAGCTCTAGTGCGATGGTTGCATTGCGTGTGTAGATTCTGTGTGCAGCTCTAGTGCGATGGTTGCATTGTGTGTGCAGATTCTGTGTGCAGCTCTAGTGCGATGGTTGCATTGTGTGTGTAGACTCTGTGTGCAGCTCTAGTGCGATGGTTGCCTTGCGTGTGTAGATTCTGTGGGCAGCTCTAGTGCGATGGTTGCATTGTGTGTGTAGATTCTGTGTGCAGCTCTAGTGCGATGGTTGCATTGCGTGTGTAGATTCTGTGTGCAGCTCTAGTGCGATGGGTGCTTTGCGTGTGTAGATTCTGTGTGGTTGCATTGTGTGTGTAGATTCTGTGTGCAGCTCTAGTGCGATGGTTGCATTGCGTGTGTAGATTCTGTGTGCAGCTCTAGTGCGATGGTTGCATTGTGTGTGCAGATTCTGTGTGCAGCTCTAGTGCGATGGTTGCATTGCGTGTGTAGATTCTGTGTGCTTGATGGAAAGTATTGGCTCTCTTGTGTGTAAATATAATAACACATGACAAAATTTTATTGGTAATTTTAAGTAAAAGACATTTTTATTGAAACTTGGCTACATCCATAAAATAGAACATTAAAATCCTCATGGAATATCTACTTTATTTACTTGCGCCATTTACCAAACCAATAGCGTAATAAATCACATAATACCACACAAAACGTAAATAGAAAGATGTTATGGTTGGCCAGGGGGGGGGGGGTGCATTGGTATAGACGAAGAAACAAAATATACGTTCCAGTCATTGCTTTTCAGTAACAACTAGTAAAGTATGTATTACACTATTTATAACAATTGATATACTCCAGTTATTGCTGTCGTTGATTTTGTTTTTGTGTTTTAACATAATAAAACGAAATTTTCACTAAACGAGACTTTAAAACAAACATCTCGTGTACTGATAATACGATTTTAAATAAGAAATGTCTTACAAACGTACAAAATGCGAATCATCACTACTTTTTCCGAGTCCCTCATCGGATTCCTTACATGGAAGAGAGGAAGGAACGGGGGATACAGGTGAAGAGGACGGAAACAGGAGGGTGGGAGGGCAAGAGGGGAAGAGAGTATATTGGGAAACCCCCTCCCACCCTTTAGGCCACCACGAAAGGTTTCGTACGTGCCCGGATGTTATAGCCTAACGTTTTCAGGCGTCCCTCGATAGGAAGCTATAAACTTAATATCGTGGTAAAATGACCAGTTACATTTTAACTGCCTAACTTAAGACATAACAAGTGCAGGAGAGCTTACGAGAAAACTAGTCCTTGTCATTGACAATGTGTTTCACTTAAGTTTATCGTTGCATATCAGGCCATTAAATGGTAACGATAAGTGATAACAGGACGCAGGTGACAAAATATGTGACATTGTCAGGGTTTCCATGTATGGTCTTGTCGGGTACTATAAACGAGACATTTTAAAGCCAAAACTAATATGTTTTTATAGCGGCTTTGTACATAAAAAATATCTTCGCATATGAAAATGTCAATTTTATCTTTTGTTTTATATATCAATTTAAAGTAAATTAGGTGTGTTTTTAATTTGTCTTGTAAATTTATTTAATAATTTTGCTTGAGATCGAAATCTTTAACATGTTTTAATTCACAATTTAATAATTCAAATTCAAATTCTTTCATTCCGTGTAAATACAATATATAATTCATATAATATAACTCCGTACAAACGATCATAACTTATTAGAATCTCCACCATGTAAGAAATCTTTTGAGTGGTGAAGATATCTATTGGGTGTGAATCAAATATTAACATATGTATTATTTTTCTTGTAAGTGATATATTACATGTTGGAAAAGTAGAAAATATAAAATACACACCTGCGTAGGATTGGGGAAAAAATGGAAAACTCAACAAGTCCTAACCAGAAAGCTAAATTCGTTGTTTGAACTTTGATCCTTTTAACTCAAACGTTTCCACGAAATTCAGTTCAAAGTATTGAGTGTCCCCCCCTTCCCCCCCCCCCCCCCACCACCCCCCCCCCCACGACCCATCAATCCGGAGCGACCATTTGTACGCGAGACAATAAGTCGGGAGGTCGCTGGTTCGATTCCGGCCACCGGCAGTCCTGAATGAAAGTTTATTCCGAGGTTTTCGTCAGTCGTGAAGGCGAATACTGGGATTGAGTCATACTAACAGCCCTCGGACATTCCTTCTCAGCTATCTTAACACCCTAATAACCTAGTTAGTCGCCTGAAGAGGGGCACATAAAGCTGGTGTGCACCCTGTAACGGGTATTCATTCTAAAAATTATTAAATATTATATGAGGGTGGTGCAAGTATTTGGAATTATCTTATACCCCTCCGATTATTCGATAGACGCATATTTTTTATTGAACCTTGTGTAAAAAGAAAATCAATAATTATAAGTCGCTTTTATGCTATGAAACATTTTTTCCTGGTTACACATGTATAAGTGAAGTGTTTTACTTACCGGGGTTTTACTTCAAACTCGTCTCAATCCTTAATTTTATAAAATATTTTCAATTTCAGCTTCGTTATTCATTCTCGACAGAATTCACAACTCAGCCCGTCAAGTTTCAGCCCAATACATCACGACTTCCACCCGGGTTGGTTCCCTCCCCTTCCCCTCTCCCTCTTCCCGTTCCCCCCTCTACCATTACATCACACCAGGAACAAATTCTTCGTCATTTCATGGGAACTAGTTTTTTTCGTCTTTAAAACGTGTCCAATATAGATACATCATCCTCGTTTTAACAGCCAAGTAAGTATCTACAAGTTGAGAGTCTGCACAGAAGTGATAAGTGGACTGTATTTTAGAATAAGATATATATATATATCTTATTCATATCTCATTCATATAGATATATATATATATATATATATATATATAAACACAAATTTTTGAATTTTATTACCGTCAAATGGGACCTTTGTTTTCATTGACAAGTGTTTTTTAAAAGATTCGCCATACAGTGTGATTTCTTCAATATGATGAATGGTGCCTTTGTTAAAGACGTTTAAAAATGCAAACTTACAAAAAAAGATAAGAAAAAGTTAAATTTGATATGTCCCGGAAATTTAATTAAGTTTTAGTTTCTCTTGAGTTCTACATACAAAAATATGAAGAAATGTAAAAATGTAGAAAAAAATATCTATTTTTTTGTACCTACTTCTTAGAAATATATATTTTTTGTTCTCAAATTTTGTTTGAGTATACAATACCAAAATTCTCACAAAATCGTGATTTACTTATTTCCTAAAATCTATACACGTTATAAAAAACTATATTGCGTTGTTATAGGTTATTTTCTGCTCAAAAGGAAAAACGGTACCAAAAGGGTTACCACATAGTTCGGATACTTTGTGCGCTGTTTGCCTTGCAAAAGTAGGGTGGAAGAGCAATATAAAAGAAACCTTTTTAATATGTTATTTACCTCCATGAATGAATATTTCATTTTAAACATTAGGATTTAATTATTCTAAGATGTGTTGCTTCTATTTTGTTTGAACTCAACCGTCTAGACATACAAGTTACTTGTGATACGAAGTTTTGTGATAATCAGCAAAGACACGAAACTATATTTGCCTTGGGTTACAACGTAACAGTGTTAAGCTAATATCACTTCCAAGAGTCTAATACACATTTTGAAGGTTGTATCGGCACAAAAGGAACAAAACATCTAACTAGGGTATGTTACTCGATAGGGGTTCACTTGGTTTCACGCTGCGATCTTGCTTAAGTAGATAAGTCTCATCAATGTTTTTATTTCCTTCATGTGAATGTCACCTGAATTATACTGCACATCAATAATAAGTTTAAGAACATGCTGGTATTGAGTAAAATAAACTGAATTTGGGTATAAAAGTTCTCCACTACAGTAAAGGTATTACAAAATGTGAGGTTAGAAACAAAATTGAAATCTTGTAAAGGTGGTTGCTAGTGAGATTTGAATTTAAATTTGAAACGTTTATTTATTAACCATACTATAGTGGAAATAGTTTACTTTTAACAAGATTTTAGTGTTTACCACTATAATGAAATTAAAAACGAAGACTATTCTCTCGAAGTGTTTACGGTGGTTGTCTGTGAAACTAATAACACATCCAATAGGTAGACAAGACGGTGTAATTACATCAGGGCCTTATTTTAAACTTGATGTTTCCCCACATCTGTACATGATTTCATTCTTATGTAAGATTAATAATAACACTACATGAGTGCTGACTCGATGGAGCAAATCTGGGTTTGGACTTGTAATATAATACTGATTCTTATTTATTTATTTATTATTTATTTATTTATTTATTTAATGTCTATCCTATTCAGTTATAAAAACTGTTTTTTTTGAGCAGCTGTTTTTGTTTTAATAAATATCCACGTATAAATATTTGGCATGGATGGTATAATGCAATGTTCAAAAATAAAAAAATTATCAATTTTTGAAAACGCTTACCTTCAATATTAAGATTTAGATTCACGTTACGGAAAACTACTTGCCCGCTGCAGATTAATGTATGACGGATAGCATATTTTGTTTTTGTTCTATAACACGTCGATCTAAATGTAATGAACAGTTTTTGATGTATGGCATTTTTCAAAACCGGTACAAATGGTTGTTTTGCACCGATGGACGAAATCCTCGCATACAACACGAATAACGTTTTTGGTCACCTTCATCGCAAAAACTAAAAAGATTAAACTTTTGGTTTACAGTGAGAAACTTAGTTTTCGGTTATGTGAATGATACATATAAAATTGAGGATATTATGCATTTTGCAAAATTTGTATTTTTTCTACTTTGTACATTGTTTAAAACTTATGTTCACTTTTTACAAGTAACATTTTTATTGATATCTTTAAACTAATTCGCCTGGAATAATAGTTAATAGTTCGGCAAACATTTCAACTAGAAGATTATTTGCATCCTGATGTTCTTCTCGTAAAAGTCTGCTCCCACTTCTGCAGCCGTAGAAGTAGTTCCAGCAGCTGATCAAATGAGGAATTGAGGTCAAGCTGTTCTCCGATACAGTCGAGATATTTCCATTGTGTCTTTCATGCTGGGAAACTTAACTAAAGTAAGTTTGAATTGCGGAGTTAACTTTGTTGCCAGATTAGTATTAACCATAAAGAAATGTGCTCGATGTTAATACTGCAACGTGGGCCCTTACAGAGCAGAGCGATTACAATGTTTTATCAACCACTGCAAAGTTTAACGGTAGAAGGCTCCAGTTGAGAAGTATCTAGGCAAGGTGCAAAGATTAATGGCACTAACAAGGGTTGTTTAAAAGCGTTGTGGTTGTAGTCACCAAACTTTTGATTGAGTATTAAGGGTTTTTATAAAATTGCCTAACACATCATTATTATTATTTCATAGTGAATATAAGTGTTGTCGTTCATTCCACCTTCAAGCGTAAGTAGTGAGTAGTGAGTAGTGAGTAGTGAGTAGGGAGTAGTGAGTAGTGAGTAGTGAGTAGTGAGTAGTGAGTAGTGTGTAGTAAGTAGTGAAAAGTGAGTAGTGAGTAAAGAGTAAAGATAGTGAGAAGTGAGTAATGAGAAATGAGTAGGGAGTAGTGAGAAGTGAGTACTAAGTAGTGAGTAGTGAGAAGTGAGTAGTGAGAAGTGAGTAAAGAGTAGTGAGTAGTGAGTAAAGAGTAGTGAGTAGTGAGTAGAGAGTAGAAGGTAGAGAGTAGTGAGTAGTGAGTAGTAAGTAGTGAGTAGTGAGTAGTGAGAAGTGAGTAGTCAGTAGTCAGTAGTCAGTAGTCAGCAGTCAGTAGTCAGTAGTCAGAAGTCAGTAATCAGTAGTCAGTAGTCAGTAGTCAGTAGTCAGTAGTCAGTAGTCAGTAGTCAGTAGTCAGTAGTCAGTAGTCAGTAGTCAGTAGTCAGTAGTCAGTAGTCAGTAGTGAGTAGTCAGTAGTCAGTAGTCAGTAGTCAGTAGTCAGTAGTCAGTAGTCAGTAGTCAGTAGTCAGTAGTCAGTAGTCAGTAGTCAGTAGTGAGTAGTGAGTAGTGAGTAGTGAGTAGTGAGTAGTGAGTAGTGAGTAGTGAGTAGTAAAGAGTGAGTAGTGAGTAGTGAGTAGTGAGTAGTGAGTAGTGAGTAGTGAGTAGTGAGAAGTGAGTAGTGAGTAGTGAGTAGTGAGTAGTGAGTAGTGAGTAGTGAGTAGTGAGTAGTGAGTAGTGAGTAGTAAGTAGTGAGTAGTTAGTAGTGAGTAGTGAGTAGTGAGAAGTAAGTAGTTAGTAGTGAGTAGTGAGTAGTGAGTAGTGAGTAGTGAGTAGTGAGTAGTGAGTAGTGAGTAGCGAGTAGTGGGTAGTGAGTAGTGAGTAGTGAGTAGTGAGTAGTGAGTAGTGAGTAGTGAGTAGTGAGTAGTGAGTAGTGAGTAGTGAGTAGTGAGTAGTGAGTAGTGAGTAGTGAGTAGTGAGTAGTGAGTAGTGAGTAGTGAGTAGTGAGTAGTGAGTAGTGAGTAGTGAGTAGTGAGTAGTGAGTAGTGAGTAGTTAGTAGTGAGTAGTGAGTAGTGAGTAGTGAGTAGTGAGTTGTCAGTAGTCAGTAGTCAGTAGTCAGTAGTCAGTAGTGAGTTGTCAGTAGTCAGTAGTCAGTAGTCAGTAGTGAGTAGTGAGTAGTCAGTAGTCAGTAGTCAGTAGTCAGTAGTCAGTAGTCAGTAGTCAGTAGTCAGTAGTCAGTAGTGAGTAGTGAGTAGTGAGTAGTCAGTAGTGAGTAGTCAGTAGTCAGTAGTCAGTAGTGAGTAGTCAGTAGTCAGTAGTCAGTAGTCAGTAGTCAGTAGTCAGCAGTCAGCAGTCAGCAGTCAGCAGTCAGCAGTCAGTAGTCAGTAGTCAGTAGTCAGTGGTGCAGAGTGAGTAGTGAGTAGTGAGTAGTGAGTAATGAGCTGCCAATACATTCGACGCGTGATATCGTTAACTGTCTATTTTTAGAGAAGTGATCAATCACCTGCTAAAGTTGCTAGTAGACTTCTGAAAATGACATCTCTGGGGTGTCCACCAATTGCCAGCCCCCCCCCCCTCCCCCTCCCTCTCCCCCTTCCCCTTCCCCCTTCCCCCTCCCCCCCCATCTACCGGCTTTCGGAAACACAATTTCGATATCGCTCTACGAGATGAGAACTACTTCGAAACTACTTTGAAATAATTGCTAATTCTGTTATTGCGTCACGTTGGTTAACTCTGACGTAATTGATTTGTTTTTCACTAAACCAACAGTATAATATGAGTCCATACAGTAGCGAAACTTATATAAAACAAGTTGCGCACGGCGACACTAGCGCGGCTAGCGGGACTTTGTTTACCATTATAATATCAACCTAAGGTTTCCTTACTTTATCGGCTTGTCCTCTACACCCACAGCCCATAGTCATGGGACCTGCGTGGTCTTGTGTGTGCAGCAAGCATTGGTATATTGTGCTTAAATACCAGTGACTTCTTTTACATAGTAGGCAGAGTAGCACATTGTTATGGGAATTATGGGAGACCGTAATTATGACAGGTAGAGTGCGCTGTGAGCGATGACGTTCAGTTTGGCTATTATTTCTAGCTCAATTTCAGTTAAGTGCTCCAAATCTTATATTCCTAGTGCATTATTTACAGTAATTTGTATTATAAACATACTTAAGCACTTAAAGCTTAATTATTAATAAGGTTTATGTAACTAAAATAACAATCAGCTGAAGAGTCCATAAAACAAGTGAAACCTGGTACAATGGTCGATGGAATAACAGTCTACCACAGTCTACGCGCGCGGGTAAGGTTAAGCCGTCCCACAGCCATCTGTATTTCCACGACATCATTACTGCATGCGTCAAATGAGGGGCATACTGACATTTGTGTGGGCAGGAACCCTCGCAGCGTTGCTGTCATACGGTCTCCCTTATCAAAAGAATCAATGTTTGACAATGAGACGCAAACAACTTGACAGTAGGAAGATATTAAGAGGTAGACAAAGGGTGTAGCGATGTATGGATGAATAACATGGACTTTATCTAAAAAGGACAATAGAAACGACTAGACTCAATTTAGATGGGTTGTACCCATAGAATGCTTAATGCTTTTGATGGATATATGGTATTTAAAAGATATAATTGAAAATAACCAAATTTATTAATATGTATTTATCTCAGCCCCTGGTTACAAACTGAATAGCCAAACATTGATTTTTTCTTCCTTGATTGTTGCGGACCCACCGCCTGGCAATCCGCCACAGTACCTCCCCCCAGTATCGGAGGGTTGTGACGATACGGAGAAGTGTGGACCAGCTGGGCGGGAAAGTGAACGCGCTTGACGGATGCTTTTGCATTTAACGGAGCGGTGGGTGTACCGATGATGGTTGATGAGGGTGTGATGTTGTTGTTGTTGTTGTTGTTGTTGTTGTTGTTGTTGTTGTTGTTGTTGTTGTTGTTGTTGTTTTTGTTGTTGTTGTTGTTTTTGTTGTTGTTGTTGTTGTTGTTGTTGTTGTTGTTGTTGTTGTTGTTGTTGTTGTGGTGGGCTGCAATAGGCAATACGTTGCCAGGAAAAGTGTGGCCTGGCGTCGGTTTGGAAGGTGCGTTGACAGCCAAGATGCTGTCTGCATCCACATATGCAGGTTTGAGCCGGTCGATGGAGACCACTACACTCTTGCCGGCACGGTGGATGGTGAAAAATTTATCGTTACGTGAAATGACTTCGTATGGGCCATCATACGGTTGTTGAAGAGGAGTACGGACCGCATCATGACGCACGAATACATGCGAGCAGGTTGCAAGATCTCGAAAAACAAAGACCGCGTGTTGGCCGTGGTGAGATGGTTGAACCGGACGCAACTGTGAAAGGCGACGTCGAAGGCGATCAACGTATGCTGATGTGGATTCTGGCGTCGCTGGAGGGGGCGAGAGATATTCGCCCGGTAGACGGAGTGTTGTGCCGTACACGAGCTCAGCGGGGGTGGCCTTGAGGTCCTCCTTCCATGAGGCACGGATGCCGAGCATTACCCATGGCAAAGCGTCCGTCCAGCGGTCATCTCCGTGGCATCGAAGTGCTGCCTTCAGCTGACGATGAAGTCGTTCCACCATACCGTTGGATTGAGGGTGGTAGGCTGCGGTCCGGAGGTGAGTCATGCCAGTAATGTTACTGAGTGCACGGAAGAGGTGGGACTCGAACTGGCGGCCCAAGTCCGTTGTAACCTTAAGCGGTGTTCCGAACCGTGAGATCCAACCTGTGACGAGTGCGGTAGCCACGGTCTCGGCAGTGATATCGGAAGCGGTATGGCTTCTGCCCACCTCGTGAAACGGTCCACGCAAGTGAGAAGATATCGGAAACCATCGGAAATTGGTAGAGGCCCGACCAAGTCGAGGTGGATGTGTTCGAACCTGGTGGCGGTTGTAGCAAAACGTGCAAGTGGTGCTGTGGTGTGACGCGTAACTTTGGAACGCTGACACGTGATACATGCGCGGGCCCAGTCACGGCAATCTTTATTTATAGAGGGCCATACAAAACGTTGAGTGACGAGTTTGGTCGTTGCTTTGACACCTGGATGAGACAAACTGTTCAGGCTATCGAAAACTTGTCGACGTAAAGTCTGTGGTACGAATGGCCGCGGAAGTGATTGTGACGTGTCACAGTAGAGAGGCAAATCTGCGTCATTAAGCTGCTGTGGGTGCAACTGCAGTGTAGAGTTAGCATGTAAGAGATCACGTAGTTCGGCGTTGTCCAGTTGTGCACGGGCAATATCAGCGTAGCCGACTGGAAAAGTAATGGCGTCAACACGAGACAGGGCATCGGCTACGACGTTGTCTTTACCAGGAATATGACGTATGTCTGTTGTGAATTGCCCGATTAAATCAAGGTGGCGAAACTGTCTAGGTGAACATTTTTCAGGGCGCTGTGCAAATGCGAAAGTCAACGGTTTGTGGTCGGTGTACACAGTGAAAGTGCGCGCTTCCAACATATGGCGAAAGAAAATTATGGTGTCGTACACTGCAAGAAGTTCACGGTCGTACGCACCGTAGTTACGCTGTGCGGTATTTAATTTTCGTGAGAAAAAAGCGAGAGGATCCCATCCACGGCTCGTACGCTGCTGGAGTGCGGCTCCAATGCTGGTATCAGAGGCGTCGGTGATGATTGCTAATTCGGCGTTGATATCTGGGTGCGCCAGAAGCGTAGCCTGGGAGAGGCTGTTTTTGCATTCTTGAAACGCAGCCTGGATTTCCGGTGTCCAAACAATGATTGTTTTGGCTGAAGGTTCGTCACCGGCGAGGAGGTTGTTAAGGGGGGCCTGTATCTTAGCTGCAGACGGAAGAAAACGGCGGTAAAAGTTTATCATTCCAAGGAATTGGCGAAGCTGCTTGACGTTGGCAGGTAAGGGGAAAGAGAGGATGGCCTCAACCTTCTCCGAAAGAGGGCAGGTGCCACTGGCGCTGACTGTGTACCCTAGAAACTTGACTTCTGGAACACCGAATACACATTTGGAGGAGTTGATCAAAACGCCGTATTCTGAAAGTCGCGTGAACAGGAGGCGAAGATGTTCTTCATGTTGTGTTGGGTTGGAGGAAGCGACAAGGATGTCGTCGATATAGACGTAGCAAAAATCGAGGTCCCGTAATACCTCATCGATAAAACGTTGAAATGTCTGAGCCGCGTTTCGTAGGCCAAAACTCATAAACGGAAATTCAAATAATCCGAAGGGAGTAGTGATCGCCGTCTTGGGAATGTCTTCAGCAGCAACAGGAATTTGATTGTACGCTCGCACTAAGTCAATGGTTGAAAAGATACACTTGCCTGAAAGATTCTGCGTGAAATCCTGGATATGTGGAACCTGATACCGGTCCGGAATAGTCCTGGCGTTCAAAGGGCGGTAATCTCCACAAGGCCTCCACTGATCACCTTTCTTGGGAACAAGGTGGAGAGCTGCGGACCAACTGCTAGATGACCGTCGCGCGACGCCTGTTTTCATCATACTGTCAAACTCCCGTTTCGCGATTTTTAGGCGGTCTGGCGCAAGACGTCTGGGCCTGCACGAAACCGGTGGCCCGGGCGTCGTATTGATGTGGTGTTGCGTTTGGTGTTTTGGCATTGTAGGATTGCCACTTGGGCGTGTGACTTCCGGAAACTGTGCGAGTAACGCGTGAAAGGGGGACTGAAGATCGTTGTTGCGCGAAATTACCTTGACGTGTACTAGCGCGCCAGTAGATAGTTTTCCTGGAGTTGTTAATGTAGTGACGTTGTCAACCAATTGCCGTCGGCGCACGTCAATGAGTAGACTGTAATGCGCCAAAAAATCTACACCGATGATAGGCTGATCGACGTCGGCGACAATGAAACGCCATGTGAAATCTCGGCGTAAACCAAGATCCAGAGATAAAGTCAGAGGACCGTATGTGCAAATTGGGGATCCATTTGCTGCGAACAATGTGTAGTCGGGTTTCCCGGGATGACCGAAAACTTTGCTTTTCGGGTAAACACAAAGGTCTGACCCAGTATCAATAAGGAACTCTGTGCGCGTCAACCTGTCGGTTACAAAAAGGCGATTTGCAGTGGGGCCATAGCCAGCCGCCATTACTGACTGCCCCGAATGTTTTCCTGGTACTTACATGGAGGCACACAGTGTCGAGCGCGGTTGCCGTAAGTAGCGTGGTACCAACAAAATCCTCTGTCAGTGGTCGTGCCTGCTGGTGATGGAGCCCTGTTGTGTGACCTTGAACGCTGACGACGGCCTTGGAACTGATCATTACTGAGCGCGGCGACGATGGCAGTCAGCGACTTCAACCGTTGTGTCAACTCTTGAAGTTGTGCTTCCATTTTAAATTAAATTACCGATAGACAGAAGGTATGCGTCTTATTCGGATCACGTCGGGGTCACCAATATGGTATTTAAAAGATATAATTGAAAAGAACCAAATTTATTAATATGTATTTATCTCAGCCCCTGGTTACAAACTGAATAGCCAAACATTGATTTTTTCTTCCTTGATTGTTGCGGACCCACCGCCTGGCAATCCGCCACAGATATGTTAAAAAAATGTATGATAATACCCGTAGTAAATAATATGGTACTGGACTGTTAGTTAAGCGTTTCAGTGTTTTGAAAAAAGAACATCCTATTTCTTACACCTTACACTTTATTGGAAGGGTCACCTATTTATTTGGCATTTGTGTTTGTTGCCGACTATATTAAGTTTAATTTATGTCTCCATAATTGCTTTCCAATTAATTAAAATAGTCAAGCGTGTCCACACTAATCGACAATGTTATAAAATGCATTAAATAGTCGGCGGTCTTAAACATGAATTTTGCATCGTTTTTATTAATCGAAATTTCTGTATTAAAAATAGTTTAAGTTTATTTAAACCTCCCATTTTGATTGCACATTCATAGTAAAATATACTAAAAACGCTCTGTTTGACTCGTTGATAAGCGAGCGCGTCCATATCTACGAACGTTTTGGCGAAAAGATCTCAAAGCTAATAAAAACAACAATTTACAACAATTCAAGAATGTGCATTTCAAAATTTTGTCTGATTTCCATAGCTATTATACTTCCCGATATTGTTGAATGCAGTGCAATTTGCGTTGCTAAGAATTTTCGTTGTCTGTCAAGTGTTTTCGCGGCGGTCCGCCACCGTTACTAACAGTTATTGAGTGTAACTTTGTAACTTTTCAAACGATTTTGCCTCAAAACTATACACCTTCAATCCACATCGAGGCTTGTGGATGGTCCAAATTTCAAGTTGATCAGACTTTCCGTTCGACCGCTATCGACAGACATAAAAACAAAACAAAAAACAAACAGCATGAAGTGCCATAAGAGTCTAGTACACAAAAAAAAAAAAAAAAAAAAAAAAAAAACAGAACGAAGTGCCATAAGAGTCTCGTGGAAACGCTCGCTTCGCTCGCTTAATAACTTGGGAGAACATAATCTCAGTAATCTTTGATAATATTTGATAACTGGATTGCTTACACTCTGAAATCTTGAAATCAATACATTTCGTTTTCATTTGCAACGCATAACAGTTATTGAGTGTAACTTTGTAACTTTTCAAACGATTTTGCCTCAAAACTATACACCTTCAATCCACATCGAGGCTTGTGGATGGTCCAAATTTCAAGTTGATCAGACTTTCTGTTCGACCGCTATCGACAGACATAAAAACAAAACAAAAAACAAACAGCATGAAGTGCCATAAGAGTCTAGTGCACAAAAAAAAAAAAAAAAAAAAAAAAAAAACAGAACGAAGTGCCATAAGAGTCTAATGGAAACGCTCGCTTCGCTCGCTTAATAACTTGGGAGAACATAATCTCAGTAATCTTTGATAATATTTGATAACTGGATTGCTTACACTCTGAAATCTTGAAATCAATACATTTCGTTTTCATTTGCAACGCATAACAGTTATTGAGTGTAACTTTGTAACTTTTCAAACGATTTTGCCTCAAAACTATACACCTTCAATCCACATCGAGGCTTGTGGATGGTCCAAATTTCAAGTTGATCAGACTTTCTGTTCGACCGCTATCGACAGACATAAAAACAAAACAAAAAACAAACAGCATGAAGTGCCATAAGAGTCTAGTGCACAAAAAAAAAAAAAAAAAAAAAAAAACAGAACGAAGTGCCATAAGAGTCTAATGGAAACGCTCGCTTCGCTCGCTTAATAACTTGGGAGAACATAATCTCAGTAATCTTTGATAATATTTGATAACTGGATTGCTTACACTCTGAAATCTTGAAATCAATACATTTCGTTTTCATTTGCAACGCATACTACTAGTCCCAACGAAAATATTCGCATACCGATCTCAGGTCATTGTTTACTGGCCCCTTGCAACCGCGCCAATTGAAAGAAAATTAACACATAGCTGGCGTTCTTTCACACATTCGTAAATGCACGGTTCGGCTTAGTCGAGTGCAGAGGCGGTTTGGCCACACTTACCGTTACAGGTAACCAACGGAAGGGTTTAAATTATCCCCAATGGATATGTTTAGATTATATGGTAGGAGTTAGCGAAGTATAGAAAATTACGTTGTCACCTTGGACTTGGCTGTGTCGTATCAGAATACTGTCATTGGGGCAACTATAGATACATTAACCTCCTTGTTGTATTCAAAGCCCGTGTGCGATGCGACAGTCACGTGTCATGCAATCTAGGCCGTGTCCTTGTACGACAGTCTCGAGCGAGTAAAACAGTAAAAAATAATACTTTTATATTCAACTGTTTACATATATAGAGTAATTCCAAGAATTCCTTCTTTATTGTAATCATGAATAAACCTATCTTTACAACTCTTGAACCCCAAATAAACAACAAAATAAACAACACAATATACCTTTAGCGTTTAATATACAAAGAAAAATAAATAAACCGTGCGAGCCAACGGTTAAGCTGCGGTCGCTTAGCCGGTTCCCATACGAACACCGAGGTTGAGCAACCTCGGGCTAGGTCAAGAGGTGGATGGGTGACCGCTCTCCTCCGAAACACTAGTTACTGTTGGTTAGAGCAGATTGGAGGGTTCGAAAGCTTGTGCAACAGCTTCGTTCTTCTCGTCAACTTCTCGGCAGTCCAGGTTAGTGGAGGAACCTACATGACTGGTCAAAGTTACACCGTCCTTTCGGATGGGACGTAAAGCCGATGGTCCTCTTGGTACTTTTCGACAGGAGTAGGCTACGTGCCGGTTGCAGGCTTTTCCTCCTTCCTTCTTCATTATCATTCACCAATCATCACTCATCAGGCTAAAGAGGGCATTGTGCCCTACACTGGCATTAATTACAATAAAAATGAAAATAAAATAAATTAAAATAAACCGTCTAACTCAAGACTGTAGACACTTTTAATCAAGTTGTGTAACATATCTGAGAACGTTGGAACGCATTCGGTTTACACCTCACACAAAAAGCTTCAACTTTACAATTCCCTTGTTCTTATCATCACCAACAGTATTATCAGGGCTACGCTCCAGTGAATGCAGAGTTCCACTATCTTGTGTTGTCAAGAGAGTTCTGCTTCATTTGAAACTCTTGATTAGAGTTTGGAACTTGGTTAAGTTTTTTCGCCCACCCCAACTGTCCCAACTGATGACTGCGAAACTGATCCAATCGGTTAGAGTGAGGAACACAAGTCTTATCTACTTACGCACCAGGGGGACGGGAGGGGGTTAAACCCTCAAAAACCCGTTTGGGTAGAATGCAAACTAAATTTGATATTTTTTGAAAGGTAATTTGTATTTTTAACGAACGAAACAAGACTATAAACCAAACGCAAATAAATGAGAATTTTTTAAATTGTTGGGTGTAAAAACATATGAGATGGTATAACTCTACTGTATTGTAATTAAGGCCAGTGTAGGGCACAATGCCCTCTTAAGCCTGATGAAAGATGATTGATGAATGATAATGAGGAAGGGTGGAGGGGAAGCCTGGTACCGGCACGTAGCCTTCTCCTGTCGAAAAGTACCAAGGGAACCATCGGCTTTACGTCCCATCCGAAAGGACGGTGTAACTTTGACTAGTCATATAGTTTCCTCCACTAACCTGGACTGCCGAACAGTTGACGAGAAGAACGAAGCTGTTACACAAGCTTAAGGACGGTGTCACTTTGACTAGTCATATAGGTTCCTCCACTAACCTGGACTGCCGAGCAGTTGACGAGAAGAACGAAGCTGTTACACAAGCTTTCGAACCCACCAATCTGCTTTAACCAAATGAAAAGGTATATTGATTGATAATTTTATGTTTAACGACGTACTCGACTACTGGTTCATATGGGGCGGGGAGATTGGAGGAAAGGGACAAGTATGACGTAAAAGGGAGGAAAATGGGATTGTTTTTCCTCTGGCTTCTCCACCTCGACCTGTCCGGGAATCATACACACCAGCCGGCATAGCTCTAGGGATCACCACCATGATGAGGTAACATCCTTGTGCAGGAACGTTTATTGTAAGCAATGGTCACATTTGATTTATTATTTTCTAATGTGCGTGCTATGAATTGAAATTGAATCACAATGCAAACAAATGAAGGTGTCTGATAAAGATATTCAAAACATTTTTACTAATCAACACAATCTAACATCATACATCTAACATCATCTAACATCTAACATCTAACATCATTTTACAAATCGTTCTTCACATTCAGTCATAATTACTAGAGGTAATAGCATCTACTGTAAATTTAGAGGAGCGCGTAGCCAAGTGAAAACTCAGTGTACGTTATTTTTTCACTTCACTAGGACTGTACTCAAAAATGTACTAGGACTGTACTCTAAGATACACTAGGACTGTTTTTAAATATGTACTAGGACTGTACTCTAAGATGCACCGGTGATTTGTTCCTGCCGGAATCAAACTGAAGTAGAATGAATACAATAATTGAATGACAACGTGTTTTCTTCGTAATTTCGAGATGTTTGTTTGATAACCAAAGGTTTAAAATTCAATCGAATTTTCGAGTTAAGGAAACTTGTAGAGAATAAATCTATTTTAGTTCATGAGTTAAGCATATCGCAACCGAGGCACAAAAAATGGTAAACACTGTTGTTATATAAAAGATAAGGTTTGTTAGTTTAAATATCACATCAGTGCCTTCAGACAGGTGATTGATCTTTCTCATTCAACACTTTCTTATCATGTTCGATGTCATTGAGCTCTCCCAAGCCCCTTATTAGGATAGTTTAACCGCTGTTGAAAATGATTTTATCTACATATAGCTTTTATTGACTAAACTGAATGCTAAATTACAAGTTACAAAGACCGTATGACAGGTAAAGTGCGCTGTGAGCGATGACGTTCAGTCTCAACTTCAGTTAAGTGCTACAAATGTTACATTTCTTCTATATTATTTACAATAATTTTGAATAAAGACATATTACAGCACTTAAAACCGAATTCTTATTAAGCGTTATGTTATTAAAATAATAATCAGCTGAAGAATCCAAAAAACAAGTGAAACCTAGTACAATGGTTGATGGAATAACACAGTCTACCACACTCTTCGCGCGCAGGTAAGGTTAAGCCGTCCCACAGCCATCTGTATTTACACGACATCATCATTGTATGCGTCAAGTGAGGGGCATACTGACATTTGTGTGAACAGGAACGCTCGCAGCGCTGCTGTCATACGGTCCCCCATTATTTCTTCCTTATTTTATTTGGAAACTACACCGTCTTATGTTTCTAGAGAGCATGTTTACAAATGAATGTAACGCTATCTAGCTTGTGTGCCAAAACATAACAATGCGCCATTTCAATTTCCTCATAAAACAGTGGATTTTGTTTGACGCTCTGTTTAGATATTTGATTTCAAAACTTTTTTACCATTTTGAAATTACTGTGTAAAATTATTTAGGTGGCTCGTTGGTCCATTGGTTAGCATCTCTGCTTCCAATAAAGAAGGTCCCGGGATCAAATCCCGCTTCCAGCAGAAGTTTTTTAACTTCTTATGTGGATTCAATTCCATTACTTCTTGGCTTAGGAATATGTAAACGGTGATTTTGGAGCCGTCCTAGCAACGAAGCACTCAATAAATTCAAAGTTGTTCTGAATCGGCCTTGTTGATTCTGGCATTTGTCCGCAGGTGTTCGCACTGTCTAATCACTGATTTATATGTTTCGTATTTGAAATATCGATCTTTGATTGGTTATCGCTCACTCGTCGATGGTGTTCGAAGCCTATAGGGTTGGTTTAGTCACTTTAAAATTAAAGTCCCCCACTGCAAATCAGTTTAGTTTCTGAGTGAGTAGACTCTAAATGTGAATTGATTTTTTTTTTTTTTTTTACTGTGAACATTCGCCGTCAGCCGTCACATTATTTCAAGCTAATGTATTTCAAGATCAAACTTATTATATGGTTCATTTATTAATTCTAGGATTGTGATAAGTGCATAAGTTATGCAATCATTGTCTCAAAGTCTTCTTTACTGAAGTGGCTTAAGATTGAAGATTGCGTATGCATGAGTGTTTTATATTTTCATTTATCTTAAAAGCTATTTTAAATCGCAGTTACATTTATTTACCTTCTGTCAACCACTTACGTAAGATATTTCAACACTCCAATATCGTTTTTATTTATCTTGTGTTTCTACGTAATAGATTAGATTGTCTTAAATCTAGGTAAAACATTTATTTGTGTCATATTTTAGAAGTGCAACTTCTCAAGTACACCGTGGCACATTTAGATGCAAATCTACTAACTAAATATTTGTGCTATTAATACCCTTCGTTCTCTTATATAAGTTTATGTAATGCAACACATTGTTTACATAGTGGGAAATCATTTTTATAAACCACTTTGCAAAGTAGATTTTGTCAGACTACTGAAGAAAAATAGATACAAATTGATATATTTATTTATTTTATAATGACCATATTTACCATGATAATCGAAATGAGCAGCGGATGGTTATATGATCATTAAAAATGCCCACGACATCCATGGCCAAGCCAAGATTCGAACCTGGAACGTATTGACAGGGGTATAATAGACTAACGCTTAAAATACAGTTGGCTATACTGTTGTAAAAACATTGCAAAGAATACAATTATACCCACATCTTGATAGATGATTACACTTTATTGCACATATGGCCCCGATACTCGGATTTTTTATTGTAAATATATTATTTAATGCTTTTATTATTATGTGCATTGTTAATTTCTTTAGGGAAACATGTCAATCAAAGAATTATCATTTTGCCATCTGGAAAGAGTATACCATTAATTTATTAACGTTTTCACCGAGATAACTCATTGTAAATCAAGATTTAAGTAATAACATAATGTGGCTTTTTATAGATGACAATATATACTATATAACATCTTGAGAAAATAATCATCAAAATAACGAAATCAGGTTGGGTAGATATCATTATGTGTTCGTTCATATCTGTAGAAGTTGTCTAATCAAAAGAAAAGTTTAAAACAAAAGAGCAACTATCAGCGAAGAGAAATTTTCCTCGCGCACTTCATAAAAATAGAGATCCATGGAAAATGCTGTCGTGGAAAACGTGGACTATTTCCACACTAATCGTTTTATAATGGAATATTAAATCCTCCATTCTTTTCGTTCCAAACTTTTTCTTCTGAAAGGATTATTCGTATTCAGGTCAAGTGTTAAAATGTAGAAAATAGAAAATATAAAGTGCCACAAACACTAATCCAAGGAACCGAATGACAAAGTGAATTTAAAGTTAGAAACTTCCAAGAAAAGCTTTGCAAATATTCCAATTTGTATGTATTTTAAATATGTAAAAAAGTATCCTAAATCTTCATAACAAATGTACACCCAATCTTCCTCTCTGCCTGTAAAGAAGAAAATGACATTTTATCGCGAGGTGTGATATGGTAAATATGTGTCATATTTGTTTTAAACAAATTAAATTTTAAATTATTAATAGTGTCCTCACCAAAAATAATATCTTTACAAACCGAAATCGTAAAACTAAAATATATTCAGCTTAATGAATCAACCTAATTACTAACTAAATTGCAAATTAACTTGAATCGTGGTGATATTTCTTTTACAACAGATCCTGGCGGAGTGTTACAAATAGTACAAAAACACTTAACACATTTTGTAATGTAATCTCTTTAAACCTGAGACTGAGACCGGAACAGAAACCGGAACCAATAGTCTAAAAGACCAGTATGTTTTTTTATTTTTTTTTTAAATATTTTTTTAAATTTTCATTTCGGGACCGAAACCAACACAAATATTATTTTCTACGTTTTGGGTCTTTTTTGGTCTCAATATCTTTTTAAATCCTAGCTAGCATATAAACGTGCATTAGATGCCCATATAAAATAAACATGTATATTCGAACACATTGGGACCATACAATACCACTGATTAAAATCGAAATTTAATTTGTTATGGAAATACCATAACTGAAATCAGAACGTTTATTGTTTTTCGGTTGTGACCGAAAGCAGGAAATTAAATTTTTTTCAAAACCGAAACCGGAAACAAAACCATAATCTTTTTTCAAGACCGGAACCGGAACAAGGACCAATACAACTTTAGGTCTCATTCTCTGCTTTTAGCACTTATAACAAACTGTTTGTAGATCTTAGGCAAAGACTCCAAACGGTTCTAAATTATCAGTGTAGATACTATAAATAAAACAAGTCTATAATTAATTGAAGCTACGTTTCGGACATCACAGGTATCAGCTGTGTTCTCAAATCTATGTCAAGTGTTGGTTATTGTTATACTAAGGGCTTTGGACCTGGTGTAGCGTCTCAACTCAACTCACACTCAACACAATTTACTGGGTGATAAGGGGACAAGTTCTTGTTCGTCGGTCTTATAATGGGGGTTACTTTCAAAATTGACAAGAATTCCATCACTTCTAGTCATAGGAATAAAGTGACTTTGGAGCCGTCCTAGCAACGAACCACTCAATAAACACAAAGATGTTCTGTACCAGCCTTGTTGATTCTGACATTTGTCTGAGTGTGTTCGCACTGTCCAATCACTGATTCTCATATTTCATAATTAAAATATCGATGTTTGGTTGGTTATCACTCACTCGTCGTGGATAGTGTTGGAGCCTACAGGGTTGGCTCAGTCGCTTTAATTTAAAGTCCCCTACTGAAAATAAGGTATGTGATCAAGAAGATAGCAACTCTACATATGAATTATGAATTTATATTTTACTAAAAACGTTCGTTGAAAATCGATAGTGTCATAAAATTGATAAGTATGTATGCTTAAAATATTCATATTCATTCATACGCAATCATGACCGCTGTGACGTCACGTGGGAACTATGAATAAATGTTTGTGTCTAACCATAAGATCATTCAATTCTCTATAGGATAACACGTTTTTATTTTATTTTTGGAAATTTTTAAAATCATTTCAAAGCAATTTTAACATATCGATATCGGGTGTCCCGCAAGGTGGCTGAACACACAGCTGCTGTCACCTTTGTAATTTTGACGCGTTGAGGCGTATCGGCCAATCAGGTGGCTGAACACACAGCTGCTGTCACCTTTGTGCTTTCGACGCGTCGAGGCGTATCGGCCAATCAGGTGGCTGAACACACAGCTGCTGTCACCTTTGTGCTTTTGACGCGTTGAGGCGTATCGGCCAATCAGGTGGCTGAACACACAGCTGCTGTCACCTTTGTGCTTTTGACGCGTTGAGGCGTATCGGCCAATCAGGTGGCTGGTCATACAGCTGCTGTCACCTTTGTGCTTTTGACGCGTTGAGGCGTATCGGCCAATCAGGTGGCTGAACACACAGCTGCTGTCACCTTTGTGCTTTTGACGCGTTGAGGCGTATCGGCCAATCAGGTGGCTGAACACACAGCTGCTGTCACCTTTGTGCTTTTGACGCGTTGAGGCGTATCGGCCAATCAGGTGGCTGAACACACAGCTGCTGTCACCTTTGTGCTTTTGACGCGTTGAGGCGTATCGGCCAATCAGGTGGGGGGACGCTCGTGCAACGCACCTAACGCGTCGCTTCTTACGCTCTACTGAAATCGCACCTAAAGGATTCGTTTTGTAAACGTAGACACTAAAAAATTCCCTAGCTATAATATCAACCTCGTGATTTATGAAGGAATACACAACATGATGTCACAATATGTAATTAGCCTTGCCAATATTAATGGAAATACTCCTACGCCCGTTGTGTGCGTAGAATACTTTATGAGGTTGTGTCATACAAAAACAACTCGAAAACAATCTTACTAGAAGACGATTTATTTGCTCGTTCGAAAGAAGGGAGAGATTAGAAGTTGCTTCACTGTCACTTTCCCCAAAAGCATTTTTCTTAAATATTCCCCATGGAGAAATAATTTTAGTTGCAAAGTTTTTCATAGAGTTGATGAGAATGCCTCTCGGGGTTGTGCCTTGGAATATGGTACAATTAGTGGTGGATGAGGAGGCGGGGTTGGGGGGGGGAGAGTGGATGTACCGTGATTACAACAGAAGAAAACATACGAAATAATGTATACTATATTTTTACATAGTTGAAGGGGTATTCAGGTCAGAAATTTAAAAAAATCAAACATATTCCCATCCATGAAAAATAATGATTCATAATTGAACAAAAATTTCTGCCCAAAGAGAAAGGAAAAAATTAGCGAAATCCTAGAATTTGGGCTAGTTGCCCAACAAAAATTTTTCATATGGAAATAAGCATGTATGTGATTTTCATCCTAAGGCAACAAGACAAAGTAAAGCAGATACAGATGATTGGGTGTTCAAAATGAACGCAGGAGTTCTTAAGCTTGATTAATATTGTTAGATAGCGGGAACCTAACGTGTCTCCAACCCAATTCCGTCAGCTCGGCCTCGAACCCACGGACTCCGAAGTCGACGGTCCCGTAGATGTACTGGGGTGTATTTCTAGGGATGGTTCTCACTACTAAGGGATCGGGACGTACCAGTTCAAACAGTTTAGGAATGATAAGTCTTTGATTCAAACAATAAAGGAACTGTTGCTTATTAGATTGACTTTTATCCTAACCCTGGCCGAGTAGTGGCGAATCTGTCTACGGGTTTCCCTGTACAGGTAAATTTAGAAGTGCAGTCGGAGTGCCTCTACCTTGGTTTCCCGGTGTCCGATCCCAGTCTCCGTGTCCGTCCTGGCCGCGTGGGTGTTGTCTCCTTGGCGGCCTTCGTGTCCACTTGGTCTTGTCCCCTCTTTCTCACTGTTGGATCTTCTCCCGGTCTACCTTGGTGTTGGTCCCCCGATCGTTCCGGTCCCCAGTCGAATGCCCCGAATTACCCACGTGAACCCCCGCACCTAGACTTTCCTACGTCATACCCCAGTCACCCCCTGTCTGCCTAACACTGGCCGTCCCCAGTCATAAGTTACCAATCAAACTACTCGGTTCGTCCCCCTCCCGTGGAAATCACGAAAGAGTGGGCCCCGGGCTCACTGACGAAGTCAACGAACCAGCCCCCTCCTGAACCGAGCAGTCAGCAAGTTGCCGCGCAACAGGAAATTATAACCGAACAAGACTGAAGAAATAGCCGAGCACAGCGCATACTTTACAGTGACAACGGCTGTGAGCAAACACAAGATGTCACTGTAAAGTATCCATAAATCACGCAATAAAATAAAACAAGGTAAACATGAAATAAAGAACAAGTACTTATTTTTACGCCACAATATTGATTATTCAATTCACTTCACTTCGAGCTAACTTTTGTAAAAAAATACGAAATGGTTAAACAATTTATATTGCGGTTCAAAAACATTGGTCTTCAGTCTAAAGTATATTAAGTTGCATTAGTTTTTTTTGTATTTTGTTTATTGTTTTAATCTACCGGTTTACGAGTGTATTTATACCAGTCGATTATAATAATTATTAAAAAAACACCGTCAGAGATAACGCAAATGAATACACTTCAGCCTGTAAACACATTATGATCTCGAACCGCTATAGAAATTGTTGATCACAATGAATTATTTTTACAAAACTTAGTTCGACGTGGCCGTGAATTAAAGTACCAATATTGCCGGAACCGGCGGCTTAAAAATAAAGATTTAAATCATGTTGGTACTTTTAAAAGTCAATGTGCTAATTTCCAAAATTCAACTTGTTTCCTTCGCATATTTTAAAAATCTTGTAACGATGGTTTCTTCAGTCAACCACGATATTCTCATTCATAAGTAAATGCTGAGATTCATTTCTACTAAAAACCAGTAAACCTTCGTACGTCTTCCCAGTGTTTCTTCAATACTTAAGCTACATTTAAGACATTTTATATTATACTTGAAGTTTGGAAACAAGTTTTTTAACTTTCTAAAGCATTGTGCTTCTTATCATTATAATTTTCAGACTACAGACTATCGGTGGCCCAAGCTAAAGTTGTCGCGACACGGGAAATATTTTCTGAAAACATTTTCAAAATGTTTTCGGTTGGGTGCTACCACCTGTTGCAATAGTATTGAAACTATCATTGTTTGAAAGACATGACGGAGAAGAGCCGGGAGAGAAGTTCTCTCCTTTAACTACTCTAGTGGAAGTACCTCAGATAACACTCTGTTATCTTCTCGCAACTTTAATCAATGAGAATTTAGGCGCGCAACACAACACGCGTTACATGTTTTAATCGCTCTATTAGAGACCTACTCGGTAAAATCACCTAGCTAGGACCTCGCCAAGGTCTACTGGATTTACTCCTTTTAGCGGAGTAATATCGAAGCGCACAGTGGGACCTAGACAGTAAGCAGAAACATGCAGCGACCTAGACCTGGGGTAGGCCTTGGTTATTTGGTATAATAGGTTTATCTCCACTCCATCCCATATTCTAGAATTACAACTTACGTAATTTTGTAATATACTTCCTTGGGTCATGGGAGGCCTAGGTTTGCCACGGTCCAGGGCCCAGCCAACAACAGGACACAATATAGACAAACAACACCGAACTAGTCCTGGATCTATTTGATTATGTAGGTCTAGAGGGCAGAGTGTGAAGACATTCTTGCTTGTCTATATAAAACAGCTGTCGTCAACTTGTCAGAACGCATAAACCTCAATGGCAGGGCAACAGATTGACTGGGTTGTTGTTGTTGTTGCTGTTGTTTTTGTTTTTTGTTGTTAATAAAAAAACGGTCGGGAAAAAATAAGGACGAAACGTTTCAAGATAATGGTTTACAGCTACGCGTTGCGAGCGAAGCGAGGGCGCGAGCTCCAATAGCGGCCGAGTTTCACGCAAAGAAGTTAATAGCTGCACGCAAACTCGGCCACTGATTGGAGCTCGCGCCTTCGCTTCGCTCGCAACGCGTAGCTGTAAACGTAGTATAAGGATTAAGGTTTAAACTTATGAAGGTTTTCCAAACATTTCCATTACAGAATAACATCAAATACACAAGAATAAGTTATTGTTTACGTACACGTTTTGTTTCAATGTGGTATTAGTATACACTAGGAAAACGCTCTGTGTGACGCGTTGATAAGCGAGCGCGTACATGTCTGTCTACAAACTTTCTGTCAAAAAGTTTTCAAAGCTATCGTCATTGTTCACTGAGATAAAGATAAAAGCGTATAAACAACAATTTGATCAATACAAGAATGCGCATTGCAAAAATGTTTCCCATTTCCATAGCTATTATACTTTTCGACATTGAATGTCGTGCAATGTGCGTTGGTAAGATTTTTGTTGGTGTTTTCTATATGGTCCGCCACCGTTACTAACACTGATAGACAGTAATTGAAATGTAATTTTTGGTTCTTATACGTAACAGATCGTTTTTAAATAAGTATATTTGTGACCGGACAAAAATGTACTATTATATGGGAGACCGTATGACAGTAGCGCTGCGAGCGTTCCTGTTCACACAAATGTCAGTATGCCCCTCACTTGGCGCATGCAATATGATGTCGTGAAAATACAGATGGCTGTGGGACGGCTTTACCTTACCCGCACGCGAAGAGTATGGTAGACTGTGTCATTCTGTCAGCGATTTTACTAGGTTTCACTTGTTTTTGGGATTCTTCAGCTGATTGTTACTTTAATTATACATAACACTCATTAAGAATTAGGTTTTAAATGCTTGTGTCAATAATCAAAACTACTGTAAATAGTGTATAAGGCATATCAGATTTGGAGCACATAATTGTAGTTGAGCTAGATATAATAGGTAAACTGAACGTCATCGCTCACAGCGCACTCTACCTGTCATACGGTCTCCCATAGACAGCTCACATTTTGCCGTTACTGTGTTTCAAAAAAAAAATGTCGGGTAACTTTTGTGTAACTTAGCCAATACTTATCAAATCGCCATAAAATGAACATATTCATGACAGGAAAAACCTTTTAAAAAATATGGCTATCAGCACATTTTGCTGTCATTTTGTTTCATAAAAACATTTTCCAGTAACATTTGTGTAACTTTTCAACTTTAGAAACGATTTTACGACAATACTATTAACATTCAATGCACATCGAGGCTTGTGGATGTTTCAATTTCAAATTGATCGGACTCTCTGTTCGACCGCTATCACGAGATTAGTGGTAAAGATCCCTGCTTCCAGTGCATAATGTCCCGGGTTCAGATCCCGGTTTTGGCAGAAGTGTTTTACTTTTAATAAGATTCAATTTCATGACTTCTTGTCTTAGGGAAAGTTGATTAAGCTACAGCTGTTGTTTGTAACTACAATCACAATCTTTATTAAACAGGCTATCTCATATTTTGCCGCCATTTCGTTTCAGAAGAAAACGTTTAAAAATTTAATTGTAACTGTAACATTTCAAACGATTTTGCCAAAGAACAAATGGCGTTTTATTTACATCAAGGCTCAGGGATGTTCCAAATTTCAACGTGATCTGACTTTCCGTTCGACTGCTATCGCGAGACTGATAGAAAACCAGAAAACAAACAGAACGAGTGTCATAATAGTGGAATGTGACGCCCGCTACGCTTACTTAATAACTAATAATTGTTTCCAAAACATTTTGAGGTCCACCAATTCAAACACTTTTCAAAACTGCATGAATGGCAAAGTGGAGGTTTGCAGTTCATATCACCGTGAGTTCATTGACTCGATAAAAATAATCTTATCATTTTTCATGAAAGTCAAATTTGACATATGCAAGATAAATACATAAACTGTATTTATAATCACAACAAACGGAACTGTATAAAGCGAACGTACAGAAAGACTCATTTCAATCGTACCAAATGTGAGCTTATTATGAATCAGCTACCAGCCTATCTCACGATATTGATGGAAATGTTTACCCAGCCAGTTTTATCTAACGGACAGGAAGTATCAATACAGTGTTTCTACTCAGCTAGCCTAATGGAGCGATCCCTTAATGCCTATTCCCTTACTGTGAACGAAACGTCTGTTTCCTTCAATAATTCTAACGTCTTAACGTGAGTATTCACATACAGACTTCACATCCTTATCTACCGCCCCCTTCATGCGCGGTAATTCAAAGAAAATCAGCAGCTTCCTGTTGTTCTTACGCACATTCGTGAATGTAGTCTTCCGCCGAGTAGAGTGCACAAGCCTAATAGCCACGCCCACCGTTCCAGGTAACCAACGACAGGGTAACGCAAAAAATAAAATGAAATAAAATATGCAAATTTGACATTCATTCTTTCTACGGCATTCGTCGCAAATAACGTCATCTTTAGTCTGATTTATAGGCACTGATAACCTTGTTGTTTTGTGTCTTTAAACTGCAAGAATAATAATAATAGTTAATAATAATAATAATAATAATAATAATAATAATAATAATAATAATAATAATAATAATAATAATAATAATAATAATAATAATAATAATAATAATCATAATAATAATAATAATAATAATAATAATAATAATAATAATAATAATAATAATAATAATAGTTTATAATTATAATAATAATAATAATAATAATAATAATAATCTAATAATAATAATAATAAGGAATTATCTATTGAAATAAAAAGGTTGTGGAAGCAGAATAATGTAACTGTTATACCGTTAATTATATCAGCAAATGGCATTGTTCCACGTAAACTCCATGACAGTATTAAACTAATTGGTCTCCAACCGAACATATACATCGAGATGCAAAAAGCAATTATTTTGAACACGTGTAGGATAGTGCGAAAATTTTTGAACTAAGAAGAATGAAGACTTCAAGAAGTTCTCCATCCCGATGGTGGTTTTCGTGGTTTCCACCGTACAAAGAGCGAATGCTGGGATGAGTACAAATCGGCCACGACCGTACATAGCATCCACAGTTCGGTTTGTAAAAAATAATGTGGACAATGATATATTAAGTAGTATAGCCAAATGTGGGCATTTGAGAAGCAGAAGAAGAAGAAGAAGAAGAAGAAGAAGAAGAAGAAGAAGAAGAAGAAGAAGAAGAAGAAGAAGAAGAAGAAGAAGAAGAAGAAGAAGAAGAAGAAGAAGAAGATATATTAAGTAGTTCTAAGTAGATTTTAATAAGGTAAACACTTGGAAATACTTGACATTTGTGTCCGTACAACATGTTTATGCCGGTTTTGACCGAGTTTGTATGTATTGCAACAATAAAATAATAATAATAATAATAAAAATAATAATAATAATAATAATAATAATAATAATAATAATAATAATAATTTAATAATAATAATAATAATAATAATAATAATAATAATAATAATAATAATAAAAATAATAATAATAATAATAATAATAATAATAATAATAAAAATAATAATAAAAATAATAATAATAATAATAATAATAAAAATAATAATAATGATAATAATAATAATGCCTCTATTTGCAAACAGGATATCAAAATCCCACTAGTGCAAACATAATACAATACAATAGTACACACAGGAGACAGGAGTAAGTAATAATAACACAATTACAGTAATTAAAATTGTTATAAAACAGTTACAATAATCTGTAAATAGTCTGATGTATGCCTCAAAAGATGTCAGCTCACAAATTACACAAATCACAAATTTGTATTCATTCCTATTTAAGTTGATATATACGTGGAGTAATAATACCAGGGTAAGCCACGAGCGTTCACACGGCACAGGTATTACCATCGTACCAGGGTAGTATATCAAGTTACTATTATAAGTGAAAGTCCATGGTCTATGGTCTATCTACTTTCTAACAGGAGCGCCTATGTTAATGCAGCCACCTAAATCTTAGGTTCTCATGAACTGTGAGTTTCGAAGGCGCAGCGGTTAATAAACATTTAAAGTCATTAGTCAACAAAACCATAATTTTGCTATACTAAACTCAAAGTGTCTGGTAAAAGTGATGTGGATTTGACTGCATAGATTGGACTGCTGACGACTGCAATACGCTCACATAACTATTGATGGTTTGCAGGAACCTTACAACGATGTGCTTGGCGGCCAAACTGGTGATATGTTTCAGTATATTGCCATAGAGAAACTGTTGACGAAAACAAAAACTAATTTCATTAGACATGTTTCTTTTTATATTTTGATTCATATGTATTTTAAATTATTAACAATGTTTTTATGCAATTTAGAAACCACACCCGCTCATCTTCTCTAATGATTAATGACCCAAGGATGGCCGCTGTGACATCATATGCAAACCATCAATTGATCTGTGGCCATACCGACTTACAAGATTCTTGATGCAAGTGAGGTTATGATACAATAATGAACAATTATCAATGTAGACAACTGGGATGCGTTCACACGATAAAGATTAAGGAGGGTTGACTTGGCCACCCCCGTAAATTACCTGAGTAAGATTTCAGATACCAGTGTAACAAATTTCAAGCGTTTACACGTATATTCACCTACCTGTTCACTATGTCAGTAGTGAGAACCAAGTCTTACTTTTACTTCGTAGGTCCCATAGTGGAATATAAGAAATGTTGACACTTAATTCCTTTGAATGCAATCACACTCAACTTTGCTTTAAGGCGTTTTCATAGCAACACGGCAACACGATTTTTCCGGACCGGCTAGTCAGGTGAACCAATCAGGGCAGGCACGGCAAGTTTCTGATTGGTTCACGTGATCTGCCAGTCCGGAAAAACCGTGTTGCCGTGTTGCTTTAAAAGCGCCTTTAGAAGTTCATTACAGTGCAAGACAATCCTTATACTTTAAAGCATTGAAAGTTAAGTTAATATTGACTTTTTAAAACTTGGCTGTCGGGTTTCGCCGCGTGCATCGATAAAAATATTTTGACGTTTCGGGTCGATTGCACGGTCCATCTTCAGAAGATATATCCTATAGAAGAGTGCACACACGGAACAAACCTACTCAATCCAGCCTGTCGGTGTGAGTCAACCTCAACAAGTTGATAAACTAAGATAAAACTAACTGCACAACTTGTTGGGGTTGACTCACACGGACGGGCTGGATTGAGTAGGTTTGTTCCGTGTGTGCACTCTTCTAGGATATATCTTCTGAAGATGGACCCTGCAATCGACCCGAAACGTCGAGATATTTTTATCGATGGACGCGGCGAAACCCGACAGCCAAGTTGTAATAATGACTCCGGCCGCGAAAGCCTACGACAAGATTTAATATTAATTTGTTCCTGGGTGGTACATTTGAGGAGAGGCTGCGTGACGGGAGAGGAAGGGAGGGGGAGGCAGAGTTTATGAGCTCATTAAGGGAATAAGTCATTCCCACAGCTGGCTTCGTTCCTCGTCACACTTCAATAGTTGCTAGCATTTTAAAATTTCCTATGGGAACGGTTCTATATATCGCTTATATACTCCGGCATATTAATCTATATATAAAACAAGAAAATAAAGTTGGGAATTGAAGGAACGCTGTCAATTGTTCTTGTGTTATCGGTGCGAATGAAAGATCCCTGCTGTATAATTTAAGCGTTGTGTGACCGGCTGTAGTCCCAAATTAAAAGCTATGCGAAAATATTATCTGGGTTTTAGATAAGCGCAGCAAGCGTTTATATTCCACTATTATGGCACTCGGTTTTTGTTAAATTGTTTGTCGAAGTTTGTATGTCTCGCGATAGAGGTCGAACGGAGATTCCGATTATGTTTATTTTGGAACATTCACAAATTTCGATTTGGATAGAACGCAATTATTGTGTCAGCATTGTCACCTCGAAAGTCATCAATTTAAGACTTTGTCTGAGCGTAAAATAACATTTGTAAAGTAATATTATCTCTGTCATAAATAATATGTGAGTGAAATTGCGTCAACGTTCCTTGTACATAAAGCGTAAGAAAGTGGCCATAGGACCCAACCCCCCGCGCGGAGAACACTTCATAGTCAGGGTTAGAATATTGTACGGTAGTTTACTAATTATTGTTACGTATACATATTTATATGAATGATGATTTAAGAAAAATATTTCGATTTAAATTTTATTTTTGTTGTTATTGTAATGAACGCTGGAATGCAGTTTATCATTAAAATTATTGTCATTGATTTCCATCAATATTGGCTGATGCGCATAATCATTCAACAGGTGAAAACCAACTATGTCTAGTGTCCATTGATTGGCAATCATAGGTAACACAACATTAATCAATTAACTACAACAGTATCGATTAATGTAGATGATTATTGGAGTCAATGTAAGCTGTAATGGAACATTCATGCATTACAGTTAAACTTATCATCTCTAAAACATGACGTTCAAAGTGCATTCCTTCATCCAGCCAGGATGTTACGTCACAGTGTAATAACACCATGCTGACACAGCACTAGACGTCTTCACGGCTACAGCTTGGAGTTGCCGGCATTCGGCTGGAATCAGCCAACAGCTGATTGATCAGCTCACGTGCACAATATTTATTAGCCAATCGATAAAAGCCATAGTGGACACATGGCACAACTTAGCTTAAAACACTAGTCAACTAAGGAGGGGAAATGTTAACTAATTTCCCCTACAGCCATTTCCCACAGGAAATGTGCTCTCTCTTATCTCAGCCATCTTAGACTAAGGACGTGTTTTCCATGTTAGGAAAGGTTTGGTTTAATCAAACCCCTTGTTGTATTTAAGTAGTGAAATTCTTTTATTAAACTTATACTTAATTGTACTTAAGGGTGTTATGATTACTATAGTAACACGTCCTACTCTCCCAATTCATTGATCCCTCAAGAAAAGTAGTCTAATTGAGCCCTGGTATTTATTGATCAATATTTGATGATTTGATCTTATTGATTAATATCTATCAGCGGCACTACATACATAATTGTATATTTGAGCTAATAATTTGCAGAATCGTCCCCGTTTCCCTTCGGGTGTTTGTAACTTATCAGTAGCTGCCTCCGAAGTGTTTATTAGCGAACAGAAGAGAGGGATGTCGAGAGAGTTTTATTTGTAGGCCTATTTGTAGCTTCTTGTCGTCTCTTTAATTCAATTCAATTCAATTCAATTCAATTCAACTCAATTCAATTCAATTCAATTCAATTCAATTCAATTCAATTCAATTCAATTCAATTCAATTCAATTCAATTCAATTCAATTCAATTCAATTCAATTCAATTCAATTCAATTCAATTCAATTCAATTCAATTCAATTCAATTCAATTCAATTCAATTCAGTTTAAGTCATTTCAATTAAATTCCATTTTATTTTATTCGTATACTGTTATTGTTTTGTTTACAATGTTTCTTATTATCTAACATTTACGTATACAGAGTAATTAATAAGAATTTTATAGGTTTAAATAGAAGTAATGTACATGGAAAGAAACTTTATGAAGCCCACAAGATCCTGACAGAAAGAGCTACCGTGTGTGCGTGTGCGTGTGCGTGTGTCCATACTGTGTTTTACATTGTGTATTGTGTAGTAGTCGATAATGCAAGGCTATTTATTGATTAGTACGTGACTGTGGAAATGTCTTGAATATTAATGAATACATTATTTCGTTCCCAAGTGTATTGAAGGGTGTTTTGCATTCGATTGAGACAGAGGTAAGTAAAACACAAGTGGTATATTTATTTGTATAAAACATTACATATATGCATGGTAGACTAATATAGATATAACACAATATGGCAAGGTACAATCAGCCTGTGTTTATTCTTCTACCTAACCGTGGTAATTTAAATATATAGATAACATTAAATAAAATATACAGTACTGAAAAACTTATGATAGATAAAGGTACATTATATAAGTAGCATAAATACATTATGCTGAAGCAGATAAACATACAATTTTTTGTGAACTTAAAAAAAAAAATTCTTCCAGAATTTTTTTTTTCTGTTACATACATTGGATGGTAGTAGCATTTAAATATTTTATGCCAATACAAAACAGTGGTTCTTGCACCATATTCACTTTTAAAAAATATATATATACATACATAATAATACGTGTTCTGGGGTAAAATAGGCGTCACAATATGAATTCATTAATTAAAAACCAACCCCGACTTGGAATGGAATGACCGAACCCAGGTCCTCCTGGATTTCTCAATAAGTTCACCCACAAGAGGGCTTCTTGAAAAATAATCCATTTAAAGATTTAGAAGTATATACTAAGATATTCATAGAACTTTTAACAAAATAATAATAACATAAACATTGTTAGGCTTACACAATTGTACAAACACAAAAATACACTAGAAATATTTAATGACGGCAGCCATCGAACTCAGGTCTCCCTGAATTATTCAATAAATTCACCAACAATAGGGTTTCTTGAAAAGATATCCATTTATATATTTATAAGTTAACAATATGACATACATAAAATTATTAACAAAATAATAATTATAACATAAACATAGTAAGCCATACCCAATTGTACACACACACAAACACATATTAAGGCTTAAATAGATGGTTATGTACAGTATAGATTGTGATTTTAGACTGTAAGCTCAAAGAGATAGTCAAGTGAAAAACCAAAATACTACCATTTGTATATGTCCACCCTCAAATATGGGAAACGTGACTAAAAGATACCATACTTAAAAAGCAGGTGGTTAAAAATTCAGGAAAACGCGTTTATTTGGCGTTGGCTACCAAGTAGCAGCGAGCAAATTTTCTCATGGTAATTCCCATATAAACAAAATGTTGCCTCGAGGTAGTAAACCACCGCTAAAATAATGCACTTATCAACAAGGTTTCAAATCTCAATGTGCATTGTTTCTCTACAGATAATACGCTTCTTAGTACGAACTTGTACTTCTACAAAATGCCTTGCAATTAATTTTTTTTTTTTGACATGTTGTGTAGAAAAATTGCAACCTGTTTTTAGCAGCACTGTCCACTGTCGCTAAGTGTTTATCGGAGTTGTGGTTGGACTCGTATAACACAATGTGGTCTGTCTTTCGGGAAGGCGCTAGCGAGCTCAGAACAGATACAGCTGTACTACGCTTCAGAAGAAAAATGAAACAGAACTGTATAGTGAATCTAGTAAAGTAGCTAAATGTTCAATATTTTCTTCCTGCATTGAAGCAACCTTTATCAATTTTATTTTACACATAACTGAGTTTCATGTACTTATGAGTCATTGGTGATTTTTTCGTTTTGCACTTGACTATCCCTTTACGAGATATCTGCCAAACAGGATATCATACGATCAGCACAGAATGTGAAGTGAGTTTAGTGTATAAAAATGTATTTACTTGATATAAAGAACGAGTCTAGAGTATAATAAAGGGTTTCTATGAGGAACCGCCTTATTCTTGCCTCTCGATGAGCAGGTTCTGATTTATCAATGTTTATTATTTTAGCCGAAAGCATTATGTTATATTCTTCATCCCTTATAGTAATATGATTTTCATTATTTTAGCCGAGAGCATTATGTTATATTCTTCTTCCCATATAGTTAACATGTTTTTCATGATTTAAGCCGAGAGCATTATGTTATATTCTTCTTCCCATATAGTTAATATGTTCCTTAATATTTTAGCCGAGAGCATTATGTTATATTCTTCTTCCCTTATAGTTAATATGTTCCTTAATATTTTAGCCGAGAGCATTATGTTATATTCTTCTTCCCATATAGTTTATATGTTCCTTAATATTTTAGCCGAGACCACTATGTTATATTCTTCTTTCCATATAGTTAATATGTTCCTTAATATTTTAGCCGAGAGCATTATGTTATATTCTTCTTCCCATATAGTTAGTATATGTTCCTTAATATTTTAGCCGAGAGCACTATGTTATATTCTTCTTTCCATATAGTTAATATGTTCCTTATTATTTTAGCCGAGAGCATTATGTTATATTCTTCTTCCCATATAGTTAATATGTTTTTCAACAGCCAATGCCGTGGCCGCATAAGCGTCAGCTGATCAACAACTGCACTAACACATTCCACTCGATCTAGAACCCCACTCCTAACAGTGTTTGCTGATAGTTACTTTGATGTTTAAAATATAATTTGATAATGAAAAGCAATAAAATTAACAATGTGAACTACGAATCGGTTAAAAACAATCACCACCATTGCGTGAATTTATTATTCTTTTCTAAAATTAAAATTATATAAGAGAAAAATATTAATAATTTTAGCGAACAAAATAAATATTAAAATTAAAAATAACAACAATGATTGACATAAGTAATCCTCATATTTAAAGTTGTAGATTTTAATCTTGCATATTAAAGTTACTAGTGGCGTAACTAGCGTTTTCCATTCATATTTAAAATTGTTAAGATTTCATAGATAGGCAACAATACATTTCACAATATTGTAAGTATGCCTGCAATTTTTTCATAGTTTCAAACAAAACATACATTATCAGATTTTATGATTTGTCATTGTTTATGTAAAGTGGAAAAGGCTATACTTTTGTAACTGAACGACTCATTTTCTTCACTTAGTTCGCAAAAAGGCGGAGTTTTATCGTTCTTTGTTACAGGCTTTTTTGTCCCCGCCCTTAGATATGAGGAATTCTATGAGCCAAATGTTATCTCTTTTACAAGCATAATCTAGGGCAGAGCAACCACTGAAGTCTTTTTTGTTAATGTAGTCAGATAAAGGTTTGCCCTCCAGCATTACAACGAGAGACCTAACGGCAGTCACACTTGCATATCTGTAGTCACACAGGAAATGGAGCGGTGTTTGACCGTTGTTTGTAAGAGCTTGTATGTCCCCGCCATTAGTTATGAGGAGTTTAATTACATCAGTTTTACCGAATTTACAAGCCGAATGTAAGGCTGACCAACCATTGGCGTCTTGGGTGTTAATGTAGTCCGATAAAGCTTTGCCTTTCAGCCTTACAATCAGAGCCTTAACGGCATCTACACTTGCATGTTTACTATCACACAGTGTATAAAGCGGTGTTTGATCGTCAGTTGTACGAGTCTGTATGTCCACGCCCTTAGATATGAGGAGTTCCGTGATCTCAGTGTGACCGAGTTTACAAGCATAATGTAAGGCCAACCAACCATAGGAGTCTTGGGTGTTAATGTAGTCAGATAAAGGTTTGCCCTCCAGCCTTACAATCAGAGCCTTAACGGCATCTACACTGGCATGTTCACTATTACACAGTGTATGAAGCGGTGTTTGATCGTCCATTGTACGAGTCTGTATGTCCCCGCCCTTAGATATGAGGAGTTCCGTGATCTCATTGTGACCGAGTTTACAAGCATAATGTAAAGCCGACCAACCATGGGATTCTATGGTGTTAATGTAGTCACATAAAGGTTTGCCCTCCAGCCTTATAATCAGAGCCTTAACGGCATCTACACTGGCATGTTGACGATCACACAGGACATGAAGCGGTGTTATATCGTTGATTGTACGAGCCTGTATGTCCCCGCCCTTAGATATGAGGAGTTTATTCATCTCAGTGTTATCGTTGTCACAAGCATAATGTAAGGTCGTCCAACCATCGGAGTCTTGGGTGTTAATGTAGTCCGATAAAGGTTTGCCCTCCAGCCTTACAATGACAGAATTAACAGCATCCACACTGGCATGTTTACTATAACACAGGATATGAAGCGGTGTTTGATCGTTCTTTGTACGAGCCTGTATGTCCCCGCCCTTAGATATGAGGAGTTTCATGACCTCAGTGTTACCGTGTATACAAGAAATATGTAAGGCCGACCAACGATCGGATTCTTGGGTGTTAATGTAGTCAGATAAAGGTTTGCCCTCCAGCCTTACAATCAGAGCCTTAACGGCATCTACACTGGCATGTTCACTATTACAAAGGATATGAAGCGGTGTTTGATCGGACTTATTACGAGCCTGAATGTCCCCGCCCTTAGATATGAGGAGTTTTATGACCTCAGTGTTACCGTGTTTACAAGCATAATGTAAGGTCGACACCCCTTCGGAGTCTTGAGTGTTAATGTAGTCAGATAAATGTTTGCCCTCCAGCCTACCAATCAAAGCCATAACGGCATCTACACTGGCATGTTTACTATAACACAGTTGTTGGAGCGGTGTTATATCGTTCTTTGTACAAGCCTTAATGTGTCCGCCCTTAGATATGAGGAGTTTCATGACTTCAGTGTTACCGCTATCACAAGCAAAATGAAAGGCCGACCAACCATCGGAGTCTTGGTTGTTAATATAGTCAGATAAAGGTTTGCCCTCCAGCCTTACAATGACAGAATTAACGGCATCTACGGTGGCATGTTTACTATTACACAGGATATGAAGCGGTGTTTGATCGTTCTTACTACGAGCCTGAATGTCCCCGCCCATAGATTTGAGGAGTTTCATGACCTCAGTGTTACCGTGTATACACGAAATATGTAAGGCCGACCAACCATCGGAGTCTTGGGTGTTGATGTAGTCAGATAAAGGTTTGCCCTCCAGCCTTACAATCAGAGCCTTAATGGCATCTACACTGACATGTTCACTATTACACAGTGTATGAAGCAGTGTTTGATCGTGCTTTGTACGAGTCTGTATGTCCCCGCCCTTAGATATGAGGAGTTCCGTGATCTCAGTGTGACCAAGTTTACAAGCATAATGTAAGGCCGACCAACCAAGGGATTCCTGGGTGTTAATGTAGTCAGATAAAGGTTTGCCCTCAAGCCTTACAATCAGAGCCTTAATGGCATCTACACTGGCATGTTGACTATTACACAGTGCATGAAGCGGTGTTCGATCGTCACTTGTACGAGTCTGTATGTCCCCGCCCTTAGATATGAGGAGTTCCACGATCTCAGTGTGACCGAGTTTACAAGCAAAATGCAAAGCCGACCAACCAGAGGAGTCACATAAAGGTTTGCCCTCCAGCCTAACAATGAGAGCCTTAACGGCATCTACACTGGCATTTTGACTATCACACAGGACATGAAACGGTGTTATATCGTTGTTTGTACGAGCCTGTATGTCCGCTCCCTTAGATATGAGGAGTTTATTTTTCTCAGTGTTATCGTTGTCACAAGCATAATGTAAGGCCAACCAAGCATCGCCGTCTTGGGTGTTTATGTAGTCAGATAAAGGTTTGCCCTCCAGCCTTACAATCAGAGCCTTGACGGCATCTACACTGGCATGTTGACTATTACACAGGGAATGAAGCGGTGTATAATCGTCCTTTGTACGAGCCTGAATGTCCCCGCCCTTAGATATGAGGAGTTTCATGACCTCAGTGTTACCGTTATAACAAGTTGTATGTAAGGCCGACCAACCATTGGAGTTTTGGGTGTTAATGAAGTCAGATAAAGGTTTGCCCTCCAGCCTTACAATCAGAGCCTGAACGGCATCTACACTGGCATGTTTACTATCACACAGGATATAAAGCGGTGTGTTATCGTACTTTGTACGAGTCTGTATGTCCCCGCCCTTAGATATGAGGAGTTTCATGACTTCAGTGTTACCGTTGTAACAAGTTTTATGTAAGGCCGACCAACCATTGGAGTTTTGGGTGTTAATGAAGTCAGATAAAGGTTTGCCCTCCAGCCTTACAATCAGAGCCTGAACGGCATCTACACTGGCATGTTTACTATCACACAGGATATAAAGCGGTGTGTTATCGTACTTTGTACGAGTCTGTATGTCCCCGCCCTTAGATATGAGGAGTTTCATGACTTCAGTGTTACCGTTGTAACAAGTTTTATGTAAGGCCGACCAACCATAGGAGTCTTGTGTGTTAATGTAGTCAGATAAAGGTATGCCCTCCAGCCTTACAATCAGAGCCTGAACGGCATCCATACTGGCATGTTTACTTAAACACAGGATATGAAGCGGTGTGTTATCGTCCTTTGTACGAGCCTGTATGTCCCCGCCCTTAGATATGAGGAGTTTCATGACCTCAGTGTTACTGTTATAACAAGTTTTATGTAAGGACGACCAACCATAGGAGTCTTGTGTGTTAATGTAGTCAGATAAAGGTATGCCCTCCAGCCTTACAATCAGAGCCTGAACGGCATCCATACTGGCATGTTTACTTAAACACAGGATATGAAGCGGTGTGTTATCGTCCTTTGTACGAGCCTGTATGTCCCCGCCCTTTGATATGAGGAGTTTCATGACCTCAGTGTGACCGTAATAACAAGTATTATGTAAGGCCGACCAGCCATCGGAGTCTTGGGTGTTAATGTAGTCAGATAAAGGTTTGCCCTCCAGCCTTACAATCAGAGCCTGAACGGCATCTACACTGGCATGTTTACTTAAACACAGGATATGAAGCGGTGTGTTATCGTCCTTTGTACGAGCCTGTATGTCCCCGCCCTTAGATATGAGGAGTTTCATGACCTCAGTGTTACCGTTATAACAAGTTTTATGTAAGGCCGACCAACCATTGGAGTCTTGGGTGTTAATGTAGTCAGATAAAGGTTTGCCCTCCAGCCTTACAATCAGAGCCCTAACGGCATCTACACTGGCATGTTTACTATCACACAGGATATGAAGCGGTGTGTTATCGTACTTTGTACGAGTCTGTATGTCCCCGCCCTTAGATATGAGGAGTTTCATGACTTCAGTGTTACCGTTGTAACAAGTTTTATGTAAGGCCGACCAACCATTGGAGTTTTGGGTGTTAATGAAGTCAGATAAAGTTTTGCCCTCCAGCCTTACAATCAGAGCCTGAACGGCATCTACACTGGCATGTTTGCTATCACACAGGATATAAAGCGGTGTGTTATCGTACTTTGTACGAGTCTGTATGTCCCCGCCCTTAGATATGAGGAGTTTCATGACTTCAGTGTTACCGTTGTAACAAGTTTTATGTAAGGCCGACCAACCATAGGAGTCTTGTGTGTTAATGTAGTCAGATAAAGGTTTGCCCTCCAGCCTTACAATCAGAGCCTGAACGGCATCCATACTGGCATGTTTACTTAAACACAGGATATGAAGCGGTGTGTTATCGTCCTTTGTACGAGCCTGTATGTCCCCGCCCTTAGATATGAGGAGTTTCATGATCTCAGTGTTACCGTTGTAACAAGTTTCATGTAAGGCCGACCAACCATTGGAGTCTTGGGTGTTAATGTAGTCAGATAAAGGTTTGCTTTCCAGTCTTACAATCAGAGCCTTAACGGCATCTACACTGGCATGTTTACTTATACACAGGATATGAAGCGGTGTATTATCGTTCTTTGTACGAGCCTGTATGTCCCCGAACTTAGATATGAGGAGTTTTATGACCTCAGCGTTACCGTTATCACAAGTATTATGTAAGGCCGACCAACCATTGGAGTCTTGGGTGTTAATGTAGTCAGATAAAGGTTTGCCCTCCAGCCTTACAATCAGAGCCTTAACGGCATCTACACTGGCATGTTTACTTATACACAGGATATGAAGCGGTGTATTATCGTACATTGTACGAGCCTGTATGTCCCCGCCCTTAGATATGAGGAGTTTCATGATCTCAGTGTTACCGTTTTTACAAGCATAAGGTAAGGCCGACCAACCATAGTTGTCTTGGGTGTTAATGAAGTCAGATAAAGGTTTGCCCTCCAGCCTTACAATCAGAGCCTTAACGGCATCTACACTGGCATGTCTACTATCACACAGTGTATGAAGCGGTGTCTGATCGTACTTTCTACGAGCCTGGATGTCCCCGCCTTTTGATATGAGGAGTTTCATGACCTCAGTGTTACCGTTCCTACAAGCATCATGAAAGGCCGACCAACCGTCGGAGTCTTGGGTGTTAATGTAGTCCGATAAAGGTTTTCCCTCCAGCCTTACAATCAGAGCCCTAACGGCATCTACACTGGCATGTTTACGATAACACAGTGTTTGAAGCGGTGTTTGATCGTTCTTTCTACGAGCCTGAATGTCCCCGCCCTTAGATATGAGGACTTTCATGACCTCAGTTTTACCCTTATCACAAGCATAATGTAAGGCCGACCAACCATCGGAGTCTTGGGTGTTAATGTAGTCATATAAAGGTTTGCCCTCCAGCCTTACAATGAGAGAATTAACGGAATCCACACTGGCATGTTCACTATCACACAGTGTATGGAGCGGTGTTTGATCGTTCTTTCTACGAGCCTGAATGTCCCCATCTATAGATATGAGGAGTTCCGTGATCTCAGAGTTACCGTTATCACAAGCATAATGTATGGCCAACCGACCATCGAAGTCTTGGGTGTTAATGTAGTCGGATAAAGGTTTGCCCTCCAGCCTTACAATCAGAGCCTTAACGGCATTCACACTGGCACGTTTACTATCACACAGTGTATGGAGCGGTGTTTGATCGTTCTTTCTACGAGCCTGTATGTCCCCGCCCTTAGATATGAGAAATTTCATGACTTCAGTGTTACCGAGTTTGCAAGCATTATGTAAAGCCGACCAACGATTAGTGTCTTGGGTGTTTATGTAGTCAGATAAAGTTTTGCCCTCCAGCCTTACAATCAGAGCCTTAACGGCATCTACACTGGCATGTTCACTACCACACAGTGTATGTAGCGGTGTTTTATCGAAGTAGGTACGAGCCTGTATGTCCCCGCCCTTAGATATAAGAAGTTTCATGACCTCAGTGTTACCGATTTTGCAAGCATTATGTAAGGCCGACCAACGATTAGTGTCTTGGGTGTTTATGTAGTCAGATAAAGGTTTGCCCTCCAGCCTTACAATCAGAGCCTTAACGGCATCTACACTGGCATGTTTACTATCACACAGTGTATGAAGCGGTGTTTTATCGTAGTTTGTACGAGCCTGTATGTCCCCGCCGTTAGATAAGAGGATATTCATGACCTCAGTTATATCGTGTTTACAAGCATAATGTAAGGCCGACCAACCATCGGAGTCTTGGGTGTTAATGTAGTCTGATAAAGGTTTTCCATTTAGCCTTACAATCAGAGCCTTTACGGCATCTACACTTGCATGTTCACTATCACACAGTGTATGAAGCGGTGTTTGAATCTTGTTTGTACGAGCCTGTATGTTCCCACCTTTGGATACGAGAAGAGTTATTGCTTGTTCGATGTTCTCAGTCATCTTGGCAGCGAGGTGTAGTGCAGAATCACCATTAGAGTCGCGTGCGTTGATGTATCTAGCAATTGTATCGGTAACACGCTGAAGAGTTGAAACACCGAGTTGACGAGAAGTCGATACCTCTTGCGATGGTGGAGATTGCGAGTTGATTCCGGGAATGATTGCTATCATATTTTTTACTAGACGTTTGGCGTCTTGAGCCATGCCATGTTTATAGGCGATGTGCAACCAGGTACCTGATGAAGGCATTGTATTATTGTTTTCGAGAAGACTCAAGAGACGTTCTTTTGTCGATCTCATTTTCTTGATATCTTTGTCGTCACGTTCTTTTGCCAGCTGCGCATGTAAGAGTTCGAAGGCTTGCCAAGACTCACTGTGGGAAGCGTACTCCAGCGCACTCAAGCCCAATACTTTGTCGTCCTGGTAAAATGTCGCCTCGTGCTCCAATAGAACCTGCACCATGCCCGAAATGTCTGAGGGTATCTTAGCGTTGCCGACAGCCGCTGCCAGATGCAATGCGGAGCGCCCGCCTTGGTCTGTGGTAGTGTTGACATCTTCCTTCCCTGCAGACAACAATGACGTCACCGTCTTTAGATCCTGGTTGACCACAGCTGTGAGCAGATCGGAATTCCTTGCAAGCATCACGTCCAAAAGTCGGCAAATCAATTTGAATTCATCACTTAACAAGTTTCTTCGAAGGAACTCTTTGTTTTTTGCGTAATTCTGAGATAACCATAGTGCTGCGAAATATTCCGCAAAGGCTCTGTGTAAGAAGATTGGTTTATCATTAACAATGTATGTTATAATACCGCCCTTGTATGCATAGGTGCTAATGTCGTGCAGTATCTTTTCTTGTTGCTCTTTGATGTTCAGACTGTTGTGTAACTCGTCAACGTCGAACAGAAGCATGATGGAAGCCAGCATATGGCTTTTGGAAAAGTTTTTGAAAACATTTTTTTGTTCATAAGTTATATTATGTTGTTTGTTCCAACCAATTTTATCTAAATAAATTTCAAATTTCTTGGACACAACCTGTTCAAACATTGTGACAATATTGAGTTTGTCAGGTAAATCAGCTGTTGTTTTTTGTTTTTTTACGTAATCCAAGTAAATCTCCGCTACCATCATTGTCAAAAGGGGAGTTCCCAAGAATTCTCGACCAATGTCATCTAAAGAATCTGCTATTAAATTTATAAGTTTGTTTATAAGTTCTCCTAGTTGAAAGTTTGTTGTTGAGGTTGATACATCTTTTTTCCAAAATTCATTAAAAAATAGTATTTGGTCTTGTTCACTGAATTTTCTTATAGTGAAAGTCAGTGTTTGCAAGTGTGTTTCCAGGTGGCGTTTAAGTGCGTTCCGTGATGTTATGTAAATCTTGCATATTGTAGTTTTGAGCAAATCAGTGATCAAGAAGATAGCCTTTTCTGTGTAATCCGGCGCTATCTCGTCCATCCCGTCGAGAAGCACAACGCACTTCCCCTTCCCCATCATGAATCGAAACAAACAACCCTCCATTTCAGTCTCGCTGATGTTAACAGCCAAAGACAAAAACTTGACAGCGTCATCACTAAACTTGACCAGCTTGTCGATGTGATCCTTTAGGTCGACTCGGATGACCCAGAGCGAAGGATCGGCCTTTTTGGTCTCCCAGGCGAGGTGAGTGACGAATGTACTCTTTCCCATTCCGGCCTCGGCACAGATGATAATCACTCTACCCTCCAGGTCGAGTTCGGTGCCGGGTTTGTACAGGGTCGGATCGTCTTGTATTATGAATTCGTTGATAGTATCGACGCTGCCTTTAGTGTTCAACCACTCGAGATTTCCATCGGAACACATCCTCAGCTCATGCAAGTTCCCTTCATGTTTAACCGCATTCGTGATATCCTCGTTGGTAAATTCCAATCCTACCACGAAGTGGCGACAAGGAGAGTCCCTACTGAAGTCTGTAACATTAGCGACCTTTGCATCTGCTGGAACTAATTTCTGCAATACCTGCTCCGTTATGTTACGTACGAAGTACTTATCTGAGTTCTTTTCATTAAGAATGTCTTTGTTTAACCGCGTTCGCCTCTCCAGAGTTCGAGGGATGTAGTAGGAAATTGGCTCGTCGAGTAGAGGTCCAAGCGACACGGGTTCTGTAGAGAAGCATTTCTTAACTAAATCGTCATTAAACACATCAGAAACTAAATCAGTTTCCTTCAGCAGGTCCCTCATGTTAACTAATTTATCTTGGAATGAAACGTCCGTGTTCTCCAACCGTTCTTGACATTCGGTGTCCAGGTGTGATATTGTAATCGTGTCTAGAATCTCCCAACACTCAACAGATTTAGGGATACATTTCTTTAGATTTACTGTGAATGCATCATTTGTAGCAGACACAATTATAATTTTTTGTTTACTGTCAACCACGAATTGTTGACTTAAAGTTGTGCACATTGCTTGATGCTCATCACTTGAGTCACTGACGATCACCAGCCTATTGTTCCTATTTCGTGTCCACGCCAGCATGCAATCATCGGGGTGTTTCAATAAAGAATCCAAATCAAGTATTATTGTGTAATGGTCATTGACTTTCTGAAACGACTTCACGAGTTTTGTGCCACATAGATTTATGCACGATGGCGAGGTATATATATGCACAAGGCCATACTTATCAATGGTTTCCATACTGAAAAGATGTTCATTCTGAAACTGTATGCTGATTAAATAGAATCGTTTTACATCATGCGTTTCGAATGAGGACATTAGGAATTCATTCAATATTTGATCCAATAGGTCACTGTCTTTAGTTAAACTCTCCTCACTCTTACCCCACCATTGACTGATTGATTCTATGTATTTATGACATAATAGGTCAATATCTGGGGTAACCGTTGGATAACACATCAACAGTTCACTTTTGATAAGTTGCTTCATTTGCTCCAAGGAGGCTTGCCCAGTAAACAATATGCAGGCATCCATAAATTCTTTGACCTCCTCAACGACTTCGTGCTTACTCGTTAGATGTTCAAATATATCTTTGTCGCAATTTTCTTTGTAATTTAATCTAAATATTAACCCTGTTTTTAGGTTAGACTCGAACAAGGTGTCTATTTTACTACTGTCGAAAGGTTCCATGCGCTCCTCAACTCTTTTGGACAAACCATCATGAGTTTTCGCGTTTGTGTACAAACAAAATGTACTGTTATGTATTGAACAGCCTTCGAATAAGGATTGACTAGAAGCGGTTTGTATTAGCTCCTTTGCTACAACGTACGATTCTAAGTATTTTTTTAATGAGAAGTCTTGTTTTTTACCTTCACGTGTTAGTTGATCAATACCAAGCATGGCAGACTCCTTGTGCTTTAACTGTATAAAGCACGTCTGCCACACATGGGGATTGTCCTCTGTCTTATACCTCACAAACACGTCGTCCCAGGCCCCAACCTTGTCCACATTTGACGCCAGGTGGAACTCGGTGACGACCTTGCTGCACTTGAGACGCAATAATATTAAAGCGAGGAACGTTATTTCAAACTTTGTGCCTGATTCTGTTGCGCGACCCTTCGTCTTATTGTAGGTGATCGGGGTTGAAGCGGCGACGCTAGAAAATGAAACCATAAACATGGTATAGGCATTTTGAAGCACATTTAAGTGGGCGCTGACATCTTTGACGTCCGCCATTATAACTATTCAACTTCCTCAATGCACAGCTTTCTCACTAGTCAATCCACGATAGAATCTCAGTTTGAACCGACGTTTAAAAAGGCTGTGCCTCAATGTAAATCGGCAAAATGCTAGAAATCACGAGATGTGTTTCAGAAGGCTTTGTGTTCAAGAATGGTTGCAAATGGTGGTCGGAAGTTAAGAGATGGCGAAAATATAATGCCTTATATTGAGATTCCATCTTAGATCGGTTGAAAAGCATATTAGTCAATAAAAAAAAAAATGTAATTATTTGGCTGTTTTCCGTAAAACCTTCGAATGACAGCAATTGGAAATTTTTAATCCCCGTTTTGGTTCTCATAGAATAATTTTTTTATTAATTGAATTAAGTATTGGCCAAGATATCTATTTTTGATGTCTTAATTCTTCCACTAGGCAATGTCATGATTTCTTATGTGGAAATGGAAATATGCAGAAAATAATACAAATAATATTATTTAGAAAAAAGTATTCATCAAGCTATTTTAAATCTGGGTGAGGTCGTGAAAGAAGTCACACGAACAACAACAACCACAACTCACCCATGTGTTGTGTCCGCCATGTTTAATGACCCATGTGTTGTGGCCGCCATGTGTTATGCCGGGAGGGGCGAACAACTCTCGCCTCTCGATCTTCGGTCCATCCCTGCGGCTGATGTCTGTAACCAGGGTGCATTGCGGTTAGTCTGTGCTACTCACCATTGCTCTAATATTTTATAATACAGCACATGCACAGCTGGATATGTTATACATACCATATTTGTTTTATAACTTTTTTAAGTCCAGCCCACTCTTTCCAATAATTGGCTTTGCCATAAATCTGGTTATTATATGTTTCAGAATTGGAATTTTTATGGCGGTTAAGTTTTTTTGGTTATTTCCATTGCCATTTGTATAAATGCACTTTCAAAACGCATTTTTTGAAGAACGTCTCTAGAAATCACTGGTAATATAGATAGCAGGCAGGCATAATAAAAGTTTGGGTAGGTATGACAAAAGATTGGCTATCGAGGTCCTGAAGCTTGCTTTATAAACGTAAGTTATAACCAGACAGGTAAAGAACACACAGTTACATTTGTTAAAACACATTGAACAATATATCCAAGAAAATATAACAGAATTTTCACAGTTTCCAAAGAAAATGAATCACTCAGCAATTGAATGAAACGCTGATAATAAGGTTAACAAAGAAAATTAAAAAGTACTCTTAGAAAATTAAAACGGAAATCGATGGCTTGTAGAGTACTGACTATTCGCGATCGCAAAACGTCGATACGCCCCTAGCGGACAAAATTGTCCCTGAGCTAAGGGGTCTAGCAATCTTATTGTCTGCGGATTCTCGCACAAACCACACGGTACTTATCTTGTTCTAAATTTTTACTATTCATTTTAAAGGAAAGACTTACACAAAAGCGTATTTTTGTTTATATGCCAATGTCTTCATAAAGGTTATTTCAAAGTGATAGACCCAGTAGTTTACTTGTTATAATAATTAAGAAAAGAATCGGAAAATGAGCAAAATTCTGATTGTTCTCTCAACTTCAATAGCCGAAAAACTAATGATCCGATTTTGACCATATTTCCTTAACAATATGAACCAACAATGTGAGATACTAAACAAATAAACTTTCTAGATAGAAAGTTCCCCGAACGAAAATTCATGGATGTACTAACATGCAGGGTGCATAGTTTCACGGCCCCAACCGTTGCTATTGAGGTCCAACCACTGCACCCGGCATATTAGTGCATGCCATGAATTTTTGTGTGGGCATTTTCTATCTAGAAAGTGTTTTGATTATTATCTCACATTATAAATACATTTTTTTAATGAACTCTCATCCAAGTCCGATCATTAGTTTTTCGAAAATTGAAGTTGAGAAAACCATTAGAAATATGCTCATTCGATGCTTTGCATGAATTGTTATAACAAGGAAACTTCTGGATCTATAATTATGAAATAACCTTTATGATGACTATTGGCTTATACACAAAAACGTTTCCTATAAGTTTTCTTCAAATGAATAGTATAACAGCTAAAACGAGATAAGTGATCAACGTTCCAGCGATACCGCCAATGTCACGCTGAGAAGATAACCCGGCACGGCCGCCACATTGAGTAGTGACGTCACTCTCAAATGTCCTTGAGAGTGCGAATAAAGTTATAGACAATGCTACGACCAGTATTACCAAGCAAGAAGCAATTGCTGATAATAACATCATGATATGACTGTCCAATGAGTGTAAACAGATTATGAACAATGGATCGTGGTGAAAATCATGATTTCCTAATAGACCGGACAAGTCGGGTAGATATCATATACTTATCACTTATATTAAACATGAAACATCGTCTGGTTGCGCAAACATTTCGAATTTTTCTAACATAGTTATAGTTATTTGTTTACTGAGCCACCACCTCACGTATTGTTGCACCTTTATATTTGACGTTTGATTATTCCCAGAACGATTAAATAAGTAAATACATCAATATATTCGTCATTCTGTCCGTGAAATGTATTCTTATATAATTGTTATTATTGTTTTGGTGATCCGTGTTTAAGATACTTTGTTATTCACGCCAACAGCGCAATGTCAGCTACAATTACACACGAGTTGCTGTGTCTTAGTAATGGCTTTACCGTTGGGGCTCCATCGTGATAATTATCCTAACAAAATATATCTAGTTAAATTAGACATTTTGGGATTATAAATTTTCCTTATAATTTGAGAACGGGACGAACATTTAGTACTAAATAGGTAACTGATTTATAACCACCATTTATTGTCGTAATAACTCGGGAAACTAATTAACTTCTGTACCGATTTTTCCACAAAACTAATGGCGTTCAATCCACATCGAGGCTTGTGGATGGTTCAAATTTCAATTTGATCGGACTCTACATTCGACCGCTATCGTGAGACAGAAAATGAATAAAATAAAACACAGAACTAGTGCCATCAAATTAGAATGGAGACGCTCGCATTGCTCGCTTGATAAGTTAAAGAAAATATGGCGTCGTAAGTGCTATAACATAGTAAACAACACACCGAGGGGCACAAAAGGCTGGATTCCATGGTTGTCCTTGAAGCTCTTGTGTCGTCACGAGAGGTTGTGGAACCCGCGTCCGAATCGGCCACACATATTTTACTCAAAACTATCTGTTGAAAGATGACCCCAGCCAGTGTTTAGACTTGAATGTAATGTGATGTTGATTTTTAAACACGTTAGTTAAGACTCTTCAAGGTATAAAGCCTAACGAGTACAATACGAGCTAACATTCAGATTCCGAGAAATCTAACTAGATCAATTGAAGAAGCAATCGATAACGTTTTAAAGTTCTCTCATGCAGTTAAACTGATAACCAGGATTTAAATAACAAGATATTCTCCTAACAAAGATAAGCACTGATAACCTTGATGTTTTGTGTTTCTAAACATCAATCAATCAATGTGAAGGATTTTAAAGCAAATTCTAACGTCAGAAACCGGAAGTTTATTATGATAGGTCGAAATACAGAGGTAAGTGGCAAGGTACCATGAATCAATAATAACTCTTTGTTTATTCTTGTTCAAGTTTGATGCGTTTTTTGCCAATGCTTCAGCTCATACCGTGTTCCTTTGAACATCTACTGGCAGAGTGTTTATTCAATGGTTGTGAATAAAACTCATTTCGAATGTAAGTGACAGCTATTGAAACTACTATTTAGACTTGAAGGCGGGTGAAAGAACGGAATTAATTTCCAGAGTCTCTGAACTAAAATAGTAACTATTTATTTTGTGCTTTGCTACAAAACCTAAAGTTCATATCTGTAATAAATCCATTGTCTATTCACTTATTAGAAATTAATCTTACGCTGAGTTGAGTGTTTGCTGGATTCTAGAATACTGCTTCACTCCGTCTGAATTGCCAACTATTAACTCACCGTCCGCCAATGCCCGCGTCGTCTTAACGGTCTATCCTCGGCGAGAACAGAGGTAAGAAGACTCTTGAAAAGTCAGCCAGAATCACTAGGCGTACTACTAAGATAAAAAAGAGAGATTATAAGCAAATTCAGTGGCGTATACACGGGGGGGGGGGAGGGGGGGGGGGACAAACCCCCCCCCCTTTTGCAAAAGAAACATGAAAAATTACCGTTTACATTTCAATAGTCAATAGACAGTCAGATGTTTTACTTTATAATTATTGTCTATTGTAATTAAAAGCAAAAGCAATACGAAAAATATGCAAATTATTGATTGAGGTTCCTTTTATTAGCGGTGCTAAGGAAAAAATGTGTTGCCAGAAATTGAGTTATCTTGTTTCAGTTGGCCGCTGTAAAACGCACAGATTTCCATTAAAATTACCTTGAGAATTTTTTCGGGGGGCAAGCCCCCCGAAACCCCAATTATGTTCCGGCTCCGCTTTTTATAATATGGGTTGAAAACCCCCCCCTTTCCCAATTCCTGGATACGCCACTGAGCAAATTGTTATCGTTTATAAAATTAAAGAGGGTTATATGTATTGCAACATGAAGCAATGATCAAGTGGCGAACCAGAAGATAGCTAAACTTGACTTCTTGGTATAGCAGAGTGGATTGCTCTTAAATCTTAAAATGGTGACGTTTCAATTCAGATAGGTTACACAACTCATCTATGAGATGCACAGTTAACGATCAAGTTTTGTATTGGATTTGTTTAATTTCATGTTATTTTCAAAAAGAACAAACTCCATAGCAACCACAAACAAATCCTATACTCTACACTGTAAGAAATATGAGCGTGTGATCTACCATTATATAATTGGCAAGACCTGCTGCCAATTATATAATTGTGAATCTACGACATATGTGATATGAGCAATCCACTACATTATAATAGTAGGATATACCCTCACATAATGGTAGATTGTTTTTTTGTTTCAGTAAATCGTTCATTTATGTTGTGGGTAAACTACCCTCACATAATGGTAGATTGTTGGTTCTGGTTTAGTAAATCGTTCATTTATGTTGTGGGTAAACTACCCTCACATAATGGTAGATTGTTGGTTTTGTTTTCGTAAATCGTTCATTTATGTTGTGATTAAACTACCCTCACATAATGGTAGATTGTTGGTTTTGTTTTCGTAAATCGTTCATTTATGTTGTGGGTAAACTACCCTCACATAATGGTAGATTGTTGGTTCTGGTTTAGTAAATCGTTCATTTATGTTGTGGGTAAACTACCCTCACATAATGGTAGATTGTTGGTTCTGGTTTAGTAAATCGTTCATTTATGTTGTGGGTAAACTACCCTCACATAATGGTAGATTGTTGGTTTTGTTTTAGTAAATCGTTCATTTATGTTGTGGGTAAACTATCCTCACATAATGGTAGATTGTTGGTTCTGTTTTAGTAAATCGTTCATTTATGTTGTGGGTAAACTACCCTCACATAATGGTAGATTGTTGGTTTTGTTTTAGTAAATCGTTCATTTATGTTGTGGGTAAACTACCCTCACATAATGGTGGTTTGTTGGTTCTGTTTTAGTAAATCGTTCATTTATACAGTAAGTATACTACCCAACATAATGGTAGATTGTTGGTTCTGTTTTATTAAATCGTTCATTTATACAGTAAGTAATCTACCCTCACATAATGGTAGATTGTTGGTTTTGTTTCAGTAAATCGTTCATTTATGTTGTGGGTAAACTACCCTCACATAATGGTAGATTGTTGGTTTTGTTTCAGTAAATCGTTAATTTATGTTGTGGGTAAACTACCCTCACGTAATGGTAGATTGTTGGTTTTGTTTTAGTAAATCGTTCATTTATGTTGTGGGTAAACTACCCTCACATAATGGTAGATTGTTGGTTCTGTTTTAGTAAATCGTTCATTTATGTTGTGGGTAAACTACCCTCACATAATGGTAGATTGTTGGTTCTGTTTTAGTAAATCGTTCATTTATGTTGTGGGTAAACTACCCTCACATAATGGTAGATTGTTGGTTCTGTTTTAGTAAATCGTTCATTTATGTTGTGGGTAAACTACCCTCACATAATAGTAGATTGTTGGTTCTGTTTTAGTAAATCGTTCATTTATGTTGTGGGTAAACTACCCTCACATAATGGTAGATTGTTGGTTTTGTTTTAGTAAATCGTTCATTTATGTTGTGGGTAAACTACCCTCACATAATGGTAGATTGTTGGTTCTGTTTTAGTAAATCGTTCATTTATGTTGTGGGTAAACTACCCTCACATAATGGTAGATTGTTGGTTTTGTTTTAGTAAATCGTTCATTTATGTTGTGGGTAAACTACCCTCACATAATGGTAGATTGTTGGTTCTGTTTTAGTAAATCGTTCATTTATGTTGTGGGTAAACTACCCTCACATAATGGTAGATTGTTGGTTCTGTTTTAGTAAATCGTTCATTTATGTTGTGGGTAAACTACCCTCACATAATGGTAGATTGTTGGTTTTGTTTTAGTAAATCGTTCATTTATACACTGGGTAAACTACCCTCATATAATGGTAGATTGTTGGTTTTGTTTTAGTAAATCATTTATTTGTATAGTGTGTTAGGTAACTACCATTATTTATAATACCATTTGAAATGGTAGTTTACACACTTTACAAATGAATGATTTTCTAAAAGAGAACAACTAGTAACCATTATAATGATGATTCTGTGGGCTATGTACCAACTTTGACTGCGTTTACTGTGGCTGTGACTGGTGGTGGGGGTAACCCAGTCAACACAGTGAACGTATAGCAGCTGGTACGGGCTGTAGTCACAGTCACAGCGAAAGCAGACAACAACAGCAGCTGATTGACATTTAAAGCAACATTGACGGTTTCAATGGACCTTCAAACTCTCTGCATTGCCACAACAACCACAGTTAATATTATTTTTGATACTTCATCTGAGTCTTCATCCAGTGATGAAGAACCTGAACAAAGAATCAAAAGGAGAAGAGTTGATAACTACATAGAAACATTGAGAGGTTTATCTAGCGGCTGACTATTTAGCCATATGATAATTAACTTTACAACATTCATTACATTTAACGCTTATGGAACTTCTAAGTTGGCGTAGTGATGTCACATACAATTTAAACAATGATATATTGTGTATAAATTCAAAATTCGCAGTAAAATTTTGTAGCCACGCCTCACTTGACTGCGGCTACTCGGTCTTTTCGATCCTGTCAACGCAGTGACTGGAGGGGTAACTGCAAGCTAAACTGGGACGACTGGAGCTTGACTGCGAGTCAAGGTGGTACAGACTTCAGTCACTGCAGTCACTGTCAGTCAAAGTTGGTACACAGCCGTGATGTGTCAACAATGGCACAAGACTCAATTGAGGGGGCTGAGAACATCACATTGGTATCTTTCTTTGATTGGTGCATATTCAATGTTAGTCCGCAAAACATGGCAACACTGCTATTATTGTAATTGGATCTTGTGCTATTATTGTGGATTACTGGATTGGATTGTGGGTGGGTGTTATGTGGTATCTTGCATGTGGTAAAACATCATGGCTTAACTTAATGTTACAAATTGTGTTTTTATTATTTTAATGAACGAACCTTCACATAATGCTAACCAGTGTTTGCCTTTACTTTCTGTTCAGCATATCAATTCTGTTTTTAATTTGATTTGCAAGTACCCCATTGTTCAAATAGGCTTGGAGACTATTGGGGTATTTGTTGACACACAGTTTGGATATTCTTACAATATTGGCTAGGCTGGGATGGTTATTGATTTCGAAAATTTCTTGAGATAAGGATTGCACAAATTGATTTAATATGTGGCTCTGTAAGACCCTGCCAGCCTCCAAATTTTGAATTGTTCCTTGGGAGCAAATTTGCTCCCAGGGAACTACAAAAAATTCAAGACGGTTTGGGGTGCTTGATGTTAGCGGGATGGAAGGGGTGTTGGAGCGTGATGAAGTCGGAGTCACACTTTGCGAAGAACTCCCTTCGAAGTGGATATCTGAAAAACAGAAACCATTAACAATACAAAACAAATTAAAACTTTGTCATGTATATAATTATAATGTCTAAAATTATGTACATAGTTTGTGACTGTGATTAAGCGAGCCTTGTGCCTCTGCATTGGGGTTCAGCAAAGTTGGCCTAAATCAGTTAAAAGGCAGGCGTTGCCTCTAATAATTAAGTGTACTCAACATCAGTAAGAACATAGCAACACATACTATCAGTTAGACAGTCTGGGTATTGTTCGTTTATTGGTTGAGTATCCTGGGCCTGGCACTATAGTTTTACAAATACACCAGGAAATGTTAAGGACCATCAGAAAAATTATTTCTATAGCAACATTAAAACTTCTTCACCGTATTATTTATCATGAAAAAAACTAAGAACATTTCCTACGTCACTTGCTTTTCTATTGAATATGTATGTGTGTGTGTGTGTGTGTGTGTGTGTGTGTGTGTGTGTGTGTGTGTGTGTGTGTGTGTGTGTGTGTGTGTGTGTGTGTGTGTGTGTGTGTGTGTGTGTGTGTGTGTGTGTGTGTGTGTGTGTGTGTGTGTGTGTGTGTGTGTGTGTGTGTGTGTGTGTGTGTGTGTGTGTGTGTGTGTGTGTGTGTGTGTGTGTGTGTGTGTGTGTGTGTGTGTGTGTGTGTGTGTGTGTGTGTGTGTGTAAACAGTAATTTTTCGGCTATCACCTTCTCACTTTCATTTTAATCAAACGTTCACACAGGACTCACATAAAGAGAAGTTAGCACCTGAAAAATGAGAGTTACATTGATATCAAGTTCAAAAATTTAAATACACACGCACCAATTATAAGAACTTGGACCCTACTGCATATCGAGCAGATCCTGTGTTTTATAAGGTTTGTGTGGTAGTTTTCAAGGTCTGGGTCTAAGATATTATTCTTACCTAGTTTCTTTTTTAGGATTCGGGCAGCGATCGGTGTCATGAACCCCTCAAAAGTCTGTCTCTGGGTTGACAAACTCCAAGTGTTCAAATTCAGTTACCCCCAACTGCTCCAGTTTCAATATAAAATCGTCATATTGTACGATTTTTTGTACCCCGATGGCTTTAACAATAAATGTTAAGACCGGGTCTGGTGTGTTGTCTGAAAATTGTATGTACAGTATTAGATTTTTTCTCGGCATTAATATATAGATACCATTATTGTCCTGTTAAATTTACTTAAACAAAATAAAGCAAAATGGCAGGTCTTACTCTACTACTATGTAACAAAAGTAAATTGGAATGGACATTTATTTATTTAGGCATCTACTCGGAGCTTGAAAAATGCGCAAGCGTCACGTAACAGTTACCGGGTGCGCGCGCACCACCAAAACTTTGGCCATTAAAATATTTATTATTACTAATTACTGGTACAAGATAGAGACTTCTAGTTTTCACCATAAATAATGAAAGAAAATAACGCATTTTACAACGCCGGAAAATGTCAGTGTTGTGATACCCTATAAGTATTTCCATTATACTAATTGTATATTTCTTGTCATGGATTAATGAATTTTTTTCTCTTTTACGGATGTTTTAGTGTTTACATTTTATTTGAATTGATAACAGTGAAAATCGTAATACATCCAAATAATCGATGTATACATTCACCTTTTGAATCATTTCACGCTTATACGAATAAAAGTAAAATTATTGACTTATAAATAAAATAAATACAATTGGATTGAATTTATTGTTTACCCACTCTGTTCCTAGAACTGTTACAATAAGGGGCATTATTTTGTTTTGATACGTGTGTGACGTTTTTTATACAGTATGCAGTGGCGATTTTAGGCCTAGGCGCACTAGGCCCGCGCCTAGGGCTCCTCGATCTGGGGGGCACCCAAAACAAACTCAAAGATCACAATGCTAATAGTTTTCTACAAAGGAGACATAAACAGCGCAATCCTTTGAGATGATGTGATTCAGTTTTTAATGTTTACTAAACAGGAATCGCTTCTTCCTCCCTCTGATACATCAGTTCCTATTTTGTGGACTACAACCAACTTTTGCAAAATAAGAAACAATTTTTACATATTTAAACGCATCGGAAGAACGCTCGTTTAAAACACTGAAAAGAGTAAATAGCTATTTAAGAATTTTTTGGGGAAGAGCAACTTGAGAATCTTGCAGCAATGTGCATCAAGTCGTCGGAGACTATAGGGTGTCCATTCGTCCCATTTTTTTAGGGGTCTGTCCCGGTGTCCCCACAATTGTTCACGCGACGGGTTAGCTGTTTTGTCCCGTTTTTGTAAATATACCAATTTCACGTGTAGCTCGTGGCTTTCTCTTGAAAATCTCGTCTAACTCGCTTTAAAGCTTTCATAAAAATGTATATCTAATTTTAATAATGTATAAAAAACTGCACGAATATGAAAGTTAATTTTCAAATTTGAATTTGATAATTCACTCCAGGTAAATCTTCAATGCTTGTTTAGATCGTTGTTAATGCTGTCTTGAGGATAAAAATATCTCAAAAAATGTTCACTTGTGGTGGCTGGGGCTCTGATCCAGACCCCTTCCCTCCCGCGCAGCTGCAAGCTACAAAGTCTACTAACTTAACTGACAACTATTCATTCCCGATTTTTAATTTAAAAAATATGGACACCCTATCAGAGTCTGAACTTGTAATCATTGTAAGCACATTGACAGCTTTGCCAATGCAAGTGTAGGGAAAAGTGGATGAAAATATATTTTTTTAATCGTGTGTATAAATATATTTGTTTAGACGTAGAATCTAATTTGAATAGCATGTGCCCAAATTTCTCTGCGCCTAGAGCCCCAAAGAACGTAAACGTACCTCTGACAGTATGGTATGCCCAAGTGGCAACAATGAAATGAAAATTTTCAACAACCTGATAAATATTAGAAATTGTTTAACACATCATTTCACTCTGACAAGTTGTTAATAACTTTACAGTGAAAAATGTGATTTTGTACTGTCAACATTGCAAACCTCATAAAAAAAAACAATGAATTTAAAAAATGTAATAATGTGGTCAGTAATAAAAAAATCAGGGCTGAAAATCTATTTATTTTATTTTTGTTTTACTGATGTAGGCTACTGTTTGAAATTATTCATGTTTTATTCTCATTTGGGAATATTTAATTTTGCGTCGATTGACAACAAAACACAGGTATTGAAAAATGTCAACAATGAATAAAAAAATATAAATAAAATGTCAAACTTATTTTTGACCATTTCTGAAAATTTGATATGATTCCGTCTAATACTTTACAAGTTGTGATTTATGTAAATACGCATTGCAATTTTTTTCCCTGCAAAATAAACCACACATTAATTGTTGTTCAATTGGTCTGATTTTGGGAGGAAATTTACATTTTACTTTTTACATTTACAATTTACATCCTGTGCACTTTCTAACACCACAGCGCGAATTGTTGAGGCGATGTACTATCTCGTTTCGGAAATGTATACACTGACGGCCCGCCACTAGAATTGTTTACACATCCATACACAGCATACCTATGCATTTTGAAACCGATGTCAAAAACAATGGTGTGACTGCACTAAATTAGGCACTTAAATAATCAAAACACTAGTTAGCCGTCCGCTACCTGCCTAGAGCGCTATGACGTTCTACGGGTTCCAAGAAATCAGTTTTATGCCGTCGCGACCAGTACATTTTAGTTACACATACCATCTTCTATTCAACACATTTTTGGACATGAATCTGAAAATTGTGAACCTAAAGTTCCGATATCCTTTTCCAGCGCTGGCCGCCAGCGCTCGGAGGTGGACAGGACACACAACGCAGGTTATTTGCGCCTAGTGGAATCGATGTGTTCATCATCCGAGGAATAATTTGACTGCATTTGAACACGGCAACCCGCGCAGGCAGGCGAGAAAAAATGTTTTCTCCGCTGCATTTGATAGCATGGTGACAATGATGATGTAGGAAAGCGTGGGCTGGCGCGTAACCAGCAAGCAGGTAACCTGCTTTTTCTGTGTGTGCCCCCTCGACTCCCCCACCCTCGCGACAGACGCCACTGATAGCTACACTAACTGTTACCGGTATGTGTAACCATTGATTAAATAATGGTGTAACCTTGCATGCCACATACTGTTCGCAACTTAAACTCACCCTCAACATAATATGATGCAAATTGCGTGTGAAATTAAAATACACCTATAGCTCACAACAAGTTAATAGAACTATTCAAAATGGTATTAATTATGTTACAACTCATGTCAATCTATATTATAAAATTGTGGAAATGTAACTCACCTGCCATGTTCAAGTAGTCACGTTTGAAGATGCGCACGATTACAAGGGATCCGTCGAGCCCTCAAAGCATCATTTCGCCAACTGACCAAAGGCAACAGGCTACCTGCTCTGTCCTCTTCTTTGTCAACAGGAAGTCCTCACCCTTTCTCGGAACACAAGTGCCTCCGGCTTCACTTCCATCCCCCCATCACGTGAACAACCATTCAGCATTCTTCCAAATATGTTCAAATGCAAAAATATCTGTTCGCCTTCAGACAGCTTAGGCCTACAACTATTAGTGCACAAACTACCAAGCCGCTTATGCCCCAGTCTCTTCTGAATTTCTGAGATGTCATGATCGTTTTATTTTTATGTCTGTATCCGTATATCTTTGACTTACATCGATAGATGTATTATGACCGAGATAGAAATTAATATTTTATTAATTTAATTTTGTTTAACATAGGACAGAGAACTGTTACTCATACAAAAGTCAAAATTCACATTCGCGATATTTTACGATACACGATTTCAGGGAGGTTTATTATATTCACACAGATCTCTGGCCACGCCTTCGTCAAATACTATTTCCGTCCTTCTTCCTTCCGTCCTCTCCGTCCTCTCTCTCTCTCTCTCTCTCTCTCTCTCTCTCTCTCTCTCTCTCTCTCTCTCTCTCTCTCTCTCTCTCTCTCTCTTGCTCTCGCTCTCGCTCTCGCTCTCTCTCTCGCTCTCGCTCTCTCTCTCTCCCCCCCAGCTCTATTTAAGTATTAACCAAGGTTTGTATCTATTGGTGGCGGAAAGCGTAGACGATGTTATGATAAAAGGCTAAACTGTCAAACGTCCTAACGCAATAAAGGCAACTCAAAACTTGCAGCAAAACAAGGTCAGATTTTATAATCGGAGTATTGCTCTTTTGCGGCTGTCCCCTTGCACTAACCAGCAGCCTATAGCAGTTCTGCCCAACATTGTTTAGAAGTGGGACAAGGCATAATTATTAGATGTTAGCGGGCCACATCAACGTATTTACTAGGAAAACGCCCTGCGTTGCCAGATGAGCGATTTTTTTTTTCAGTAAATCAAACAAATCATTTGCTAATCATATTACTCGTACAAAAAAAAGATACTTTTATATTAAACATATAATTTTTTTACGTGATGGCGATTTAAGTTACAACCTTTAACCTTAAAGGGGGAAAAACAAGTTTTTGTGTAAGAGAGTTTCAGAATGATGTATGTGTTAAACTAACATATACATGCATGTTGGTGATAAATTTGGGCCAGATCAAATACCTTGGCGGGCCGCATGTTTGACACAAGCCTATAATATGACGTTATCACACTAATTGACATATTTCGTCGTGATGAGATTTACTATTTCCAAAGCATTTCAAACGTTTTCCTCTTTTTAACAGTCGTTAATATTTTTGTTTAGTCGCTTGAGCGTAGTGGGTAATACTAATATGACATGGGATAAATCATTTTATTACCCACGTATATTTATATTATAGGAAAGTAATCATATTTTGAAAGTCCGTCTTTCTTTGTGGAATCACTGAGTGCATCGCTTCGAAGCACAAATGCGATTTAGTCTGATTGTGTTTTAATGCGTCAAGAATGACCGAAAGTTGGTATTTCTGTATGATGACTGTAAATGAGGAAGTCTCCAAAACTGTTTTAGAAAAGATTGAGTGCAGATACGCTCAAGTTTAAATGTTCCCTCCTCCCCCTCTTCCTCCCCGTTTCTCATAGCCTAACCAAATACAAAATAATTACAAATTTGAAACGTTATTATTATTATTATTATTATTATTATTATTATTATTATTATTATTATTATTATTATTATTATTGTCATTTTTAATTATTATTAATATTATTACTAAATAATTATTGTTATTATGAATAATAATAATAAAAATTATTATTATTATATTATTATTATATGTTATATTATATGTATATTATATATTATATTATTATTATTATTATTGTTATTATTATTATGATTATGATTATGATTATGATTATGATTATTATTATTTATTTGCAATATCGTTACATATTGCACATGATACAAAACATTGCTGGTGGGAAAAAAATTAGAGTAGAGCCCCTTTAAAAAGAAGTGATTTACCACCATTTTAAACCTAAATGTTACATCTAAACTTGGTACTAAGGAATGTGGTTCTATATACAGTTTCTCCAGCTATCTCCAGCCTAGAGTGTGTGCGTATATACGTGTACGTGTGGCTGTGGGCAGGGACTCGAACCCGAACCCAAACCGTAAACCGTAAAAACCGTTATTGTTCCTGAACCTGAACCCGAACCTGAACCCATATTCCTGAATCGTCAAAGCCCGAACCCGAACCCGAACCAGAATACCTAGATTTAAAAAACAAAACCTGAACCTGAACCGTAATAATTCGAGCTGTTAGCGGTTTAGGGTCGAAGAAGGAATAACCATTGGAATAACTGCTCATAATTCCATGAAAACCATGAAAGTTCATAATTTCTCAAATCCCACAAACAAACTAACACTATTGAAAATGAAATATTCTCTAATCTTGGGTGTGGTCAGATATGCACGTGCTATGTTTTGTCCTGTCTGTGAGCCCGGTTAGCTACCTGTGACTTGCGGTCAAGACAAGAGAACGAATGTTCTTACATTTTGGGAAGAAAATAAAGGGAGAATGCAGGAGCTATACAAGCTTGCACAGATAGTTCTGGCTGTGCCTGCTACGCAAGTAAGCGTAGAACGATTGTTTTCTGGGTTAAAATTTATTCTCTCCCCCCTTAGGTGTAACTTAAACAAAGACATTCTTAAGGATATTTTGATTGTTCGATCAAACATCAAACAAACAAACAAACAAACAAACCTTAAATTTCAACTTAATTCTAGCAAAAAAGGCAGTTATATCTTATTTACAAATTAATCTAGAATAGTGTAAACTAAAGTTAAAAATAGGTTTAAAACTAATAACTATTCTTAATATCTAAACAAACTTAAAACTTGGGCTTACATCTATTTTCTGCTTGGGACATAAAATGGATACAACAAAAAAAATATACAAAAAAATTCAAACAGATTAGTTTCTCGAAAATCGCTTCTTAAAATCAACTGAGAATGGAAGTGAACCTGAACCCGATACCGTAATTGAACCCGAACCTAAACCTTTATAAATACAAAACCTGAACCTGAACCCAAATTCTCATTTCGATAAAACCTGAACCCGAAACTGAACCGATATTTTTACTTTCGCTGTACCTGAACCCAAACCCGAAATTAATTTCGGTTCGACTCCCTGGCTGTGGGTGTGCGCGTGCGGTGCGTGTGTTTGTGTTTGTCTAGTTGTATACTAATGTTATACGTTACGTTAAACTAATGATTTGTGTTCTAATACAATTGGGTTCTTTAAATTATTAACACGGAGTTTCATATCAACCGTAGCTGGAAGTATACAGGGCATGTTTCCTAGTAGTCCTATTTATATCTTGTGACATCGTCGATCGAATTGCTGAGCAACCCATTCAAAGCGAACAATTACCTTAATAATAAACAAGCAAAATGCCAATACGGTTTGCACTTAATGCATAGTGTTCACTTTGCTAATGCTAGCCTCTCTTGGGAATGAAATGTCACTCAGAATTATAAAGCCCAGATTTATCCCCCGGATAACTTGTTATCTCTATGGCAACAACCAATCGGAAGCTTGGAAACAGATTTCGCGAGGATTTAATAGTTATCAGAACATTATAGTATCGGGCCTAAGTCTTATTTGGTGCATTTTTTTTTCTGAGGAGTGACGCTTCCTTTTCCCCCTGTTTTATTGATCTTTTGGTCTTGTAGCTCACTTAGTTTCGTTTTGTAACACTGAACATGTAGACGTAGTACAGTATTATTAATATTCACGTTACCCAAAAGAAAAAAAACACTACTTTTGCCTGGGATCTTGGATATAAATGATATTAATGTATAAATTGTCGCAACACGAAAAAACACTAAAAAATAAATATTATAAAGTAAAACCCCGCATATCTATTAGGGATGGAATCGGTTAAAAAAGTGTACTCGATTCCTAGTCGACATCAGTGCTCCTATTTTACTCGGTTCCATTTTCAAGGAGTCGATTCCTTCGAAAGTATAAGCGTGATGTGTTATTCAATGGCCAGATAAAATGTGCCCGATGCATGACCTCGGCTCTGAAGCCAGGTAGCAACAGCCCAGCGCCTGGGGGTACTTCTCTCTTCTCAGCGACAATGACAATAAAATACAGTTTTAGGCTCAAACCATCTCGTCCCAACAGGACCCTCGCGGGCCACATACGGCCCGCGACGTCCTCTGGTCTAGACCGCAATTATCCATCTTGGTAAATCAGTTTTTTACTATGGAATATACATTAAATAAGAAAAAAAATTGAATCCATTATATTGGACTTTTATACTTCAAATCATTAAGGTTTACAAATTTTGTGAACTAAGATACAATTTTCTAACTATCTATAAATGTAATTAATAACAATAGGTAATTTCTCCACATACTCACACTCACACTGAACAGTAAACAACTATGTATATGTATCACATTTCAATCAATTGTTAAGACCTATTTCACCATTTCTCACTAGAAACGGGGTACGTGATACAAAAGTTTAAATTTCATCTCTCGCTAACCTCCCCGAAGCTGATTGCAAATTTTGTATTGTAGACCGCCAAAATACAACAAACTAGCGTGTTAGACCCCTTGGCAATTCTACTTGGGAACGCTTGGGTTTAGGCTATGCGAAAGTCATGTTTTAAATTTCGATATGTCGATCTTAGACTTGCGTGGTTTGAAAATCCATATTTGGCAGGATTATCGGTGCGAGCTGAGCGCACACATGCAACAGTACAGACCACTTCGTAATTTTAAGTAGTGGTAGTAGTAGTAGTAGTAGTAGTAGTAGTAGTAGTAGTAGTAGTAGTAGTAGTAGTAGTAGTAGTAGTAGTAGTAGTAGTAGTAGTAGTAGTAGTAGTAGTAGTAGTAGTAGTGCTAGTAGTAGTAGAAGTAGTAGTAGTAGAAGTAGTAGTAGTAGTAGTAGTAGTAGTAGTAGTAGTAGTAGTAGTAGTAGTAGTAGTAGTTGTAGTAGTAGTAGTTGTAGTAGTAGTAGTAGTAGTAGTAGTAGTAGTAGTAGTAGTAGTAGTACTAGTAGTAGTACTAGTAGTAGTACTAGTAGTAGTAGAAGTAGTAGTAGTAGAAGTAGTAGTAGTAGTAGTAGTACTAGTAGTAGTAGTAGTAGTAGTAGTACTAGTAGTAGTAGTAGTAGTAGTAGTAGTAGTAGTAGTACTAGTAGTAGTAGAAGTAGTAGTAGTAGAAGTAGTAGTAGTAGTAGTAGTAGTAGTAGTAGTAGTAGTACTAGTAGTAGTAGAAGTAGTAGTAGTAGAAGTAGTAGTAGTAGTAGTAGTAGTAGTAGTAGTAGTAGTAGTAGTAGTAGTAGTAGTAATAGTGTAGTAGTAGTACTAGTAGTAGTAGAAGTAGTAGTAGTAGTAGTAGTAGTAGTACTAGTAGTAGTAGAAGTAGTAGTAGTAGAAGTAGTAGTAATAGTGTAGTAGTAGTACTAGTAGTAGTAGTAGAAGTAGTAGTAGTAGTAGTAGTAGTAGTAGTAGTAGTAGTAGTAGTAATAGTGTAGTAGTAGTAGTAGTAGTAGTAGTAGTAGTACTACTAGTAGTAGTAGAAGTAGTAGTAGTAGAAGTAGTAGTAATAGTGTAGTAGTAGTAGTAGTAGTAGTAGTAGTAGTAATAGTGTAGTAGTAGTACTAGTAGTAGTAGAAGTAGTAGTAGTAGTAGTAGTAGTAGTACTAGTAGTAGTAGAAGTAGTAGTAGTAGAAGTAGTAGTAGTAGTAGTAGTAGTCGTTGTTGTTGTTGTTGTTGTTGTTGGGGGTGGTGGTGGTGTTGGTGTTTTTGTTGTTGTTGTTGTTGTCGTCGTCGTCGTTGTTGTTGTTGTTGGTGGTGGTGGTGGTGGTGTTGTTGTTGTTGTTATTCTCATTGTTATTATTATTATTTAAATGTGCGTTTTTGTAAGTACTACTGCGTCCGTGTCGAACCAAAGACTTTGACTTCTTTGAAATATCAAACCTCGTGTTTTGAACAAGGGGAGTAGGGTGTATTCATATATTGCACATATGGTGGCCACATTGGAGGCCACAATGGCATGTGATTGGTAGTTCATTGTTACTATGTTTCAGCTGGCATTAGGTTGAAGTTCAACTGTTCTCCAAGTTTGGTGTGTTATTATTACTGAAACGCAACTTAAATTAATTCTCTCTTATTTCGGCCACTATTTTTGTTGTTTACAATGGCACGCATAATCATTTCCGTAAACTTTATCAGGGGATATACGTGTTCAAACTCTCATATTTACCGGTAAACAATATATTTGTTCTCTATTGACAGCTTAATGAAACTTGAAATAGTAGTAAAGGTGGATGTGACGTCACGTGAATACTTCCTTAGTTTAAATTTAATAAATAAAGTTTAATAAACAGTATAAATAGTCATACAATAAAGGTTCCTCAAAATCAGGCACAAAGACGATTAAAAGATGACATTATTCAAATATACTTTAAAAATGATTGTCACAAATAACGATTATACAAATTCAGAAGAAAAATAATTCAAAACAATAGAAATCACATTAAAATTAGGCATGCAATCTAATTTACGATCTTGTAGCATGAACTTTAAAATAAATATCAGATATTCAGAGTCTTCATTACTATAAATTACATTTCACATCATATATTCTAAATCTCTGCCATCATAGGTGTACTAACAAAAAATGAGACCAATTATTGTCATCCACTAATTCTTTGGGTAAATGGTATGGTCAGAGCACACACCCGGCATGTAGAAGTAGAACACGTCCCGCGGTCAATTCCCAGCGAGGTAGTTTTGTTTTTAGCATTCTCTCTAGATAGATAGAATAGGATAATGAAAAAACATATCCAATATCCATGAAAACTTAAGATTTAATATTTATGTGTAAATGTATGTGCTTGTGTGCGTGTGTGCGCACGTGCTTGTGAGTATTTACATAGAAAAGGCAAAGAAGCAAGACACAGTCGGGCTAGTATTATAAAAAGGGTGGCATAAAACATATATGCTTATAATTTTTGCTATAATCAGTATTGCCCGTTGTTTTGTCAGAGAGAACCAAATCTATTAGTTTACGCAATCAGATTGCCAGTGTTGGCTACGAACGGTACTAGCATTGAGTTTCAAGTTAGGAACTCGTTCCTTTTCAAAGAAACTAAAGAACGCCACAGTTCCTGTTTTCCAGCTAGGAACTATTGAACGTAATAGTTACAATTTTTCAAGAACTGTTACTTATTTTTATAAAATCCTTTCCTTTTATTTTTACTTGACTGTAGGCCCCTACCAACTTGCAGAACGGAAATCTAAAATTAGCTTCATTTCTTACTATTTCACTTGTCAACCCATCAATGGTCAAGAACCCCGAACCCCCCCCCCCCCCCCCACCCCCCATCGCAGCCCCCTCGGATAAACCCGACCGCAAGTCCCAGCCTGTGGCCAGCGGCACTGCATTCTTCTACAAAATGTGTCTTTCTGGTCTGTGAGCGCATAGCCATTTACATGCACAGTCAACGGTTTAGCCGCGGTCGCTTAGCCGGTTTCCATACGAACACCAAAGTTAAGCAACCTCGGGCTAGGTCAGGAGGTAGATGGGTGACCAGTCTCCTCCGAAACACTAGTTACCGTTGGTTAGAGCAGATTGGAGGGTTCGAAAGCTTGTGTAACAGCTTCGTTCTTCTCGTCAACTGCTCGGCAGTCCAGGTTAGTGGAGGAACCTATATGACTGGTCAAAGTTACACCGTCCTTTCGGATGGGACGTAAAGCCGTTGGTCCCCATGGTACTTTTCGACAGGAGTAGGCACGTGCCGGTACCAGGCTTCCCATCCGCCCTTCCTTATTATCATTCATCGATCACCACTCACAGGCTAAAGCCCTACACTGGCCTTAAGCACAATAAAATAAATAAATATATTTACATGCACAGGCGTGGTTCACGTAATAAGATAAACGGTGATGCCAATGAATAAGACATTAAATCTATACATAAATTACAAAAATACACAGTAATAAATTACAACAATGTATCTAGATAAGTCAGTTGTCAGTGTTGAGGGCTTCCTGCGTACTACAACAAACTCAATGAATGGCACTACTGGTTTGGGATGAAGGTCACCACGTTGTGGTGTCTTGCTTATCTTTTGTCCGTTCCGTTCCAGGAATACTACTATTATTAGTGTTGACCACTTGACCCAGATTCTTATTTCTGTCGAAGCGAGTCCTTTGTTTCATAAATAAGTGTTTCTAACGAAATTTTACAAAAGTTTATTAGCTGTATTATGCGAATTGTATTTATTTACTATCCGTAGAAATGTTTGTTCGCGCTCCAATCATACATGAACGCTTTTCATAGATCATAATATCCATGTTCGTGCCCGCGTGTGAACCCAGACTATTTTACATTAATTAATATTTTTTTTTGTAGAAAACCTGCCCAAGAACAAGTGACTGACTAACTAGGTATAGAGGTATTTGGATTAGATCCATATCAGAGTCTCTCTCTTATCGCTGAGCCTATCGGCAAACTTTTCATTTATTCGCCAAGAAGAATAAGTGTCAAAACAAAAGTTTTGGTGTAAGTAAACGTTCTCAACTATTTCGAAGAACACTGCTGGTTATTTAAGAAATATTAGGTTAAAACTAATCAAAACAAATACAATATTGGTGTTTTCTGTGTCCCAATGGATGGATGTCGTCTAATCGGAGGTTTTGGCATTGGGTTTAAAATTTTAAACCCAATGGTTTTGGATACGAACACCAGTCGGGACACAGATTGGGAATTAAAGGATAGTTTATTTTGCCGGCCCGAGTAGATCAATTGGCTAGTTGACCCGCATTCGATTCCCGCCCAGAGCAGTCACTTCATAGAAATAGTATAACACTAATAACAACAATATTATTAATTTGCCGGCGCAGTTGACCGAGGTCGATTAAGCGTTGGTCTAGTAAACCGCGGTCTCTGCGTTCCAGGTTCGAATCCTGGCTTGGGCATAAATGTCATGTGGCGTTTTTCCGTCTTCATATTCACCAATTCATCGTATCGATTAGCTTTGTCCTATTTAAGGAAGACGTTGATTAGATTGCATATTTGTTTACATACATATAATTTATATAATTTAAATAACGCATTTCCTTGCTTGAAATAATCGTACTAACTAATATAACCAAATTAACAATTATTTTGTGGTTAAGCTATTTTTATTCTCCTTCCAATACATAAAACGTGCTATGCTTACATAATATCCATATCCTTTAATTATAGCGGTGAAAACATGACAACGAAAAATCTTAGCAACGCATATTGCACGACATTCAACAATGTCAGGAAGTATTATATCTATGGAAATTAGAAAAAATGTTGCAATGCGCATTCTTCAATTGTTGTAAATTGTTGTTTTTATTAGCTCTGAGAACTTTTCGCCAGAATGTTCGTAGATATGGACGCGCTCGCTTATCAACGCGTCACACATGGCGTTTTCCTAGTAAAAACAACAATTCATGAATGCTCATGGCAACATTTATTCTAATTTCCATAGATATTATACTTCGAAACATTGTTGAATGCTGTCCAATAAATGTTGCTAAGAATTTTCGTTGTTATGTTTTCACCGCGGACCGCCACCGCTAGTAACACTTATTGACGGCAATGTAACTGTAATTTCTGCCTCTGATACAAATCAGATCGCGTTTAAATTAATATATTCGTGACTGGACAAAAATTTACTATAATATCGCCACCTCACATTTTGCCGTTAGGCCTACTGTGTTTCAGAAAAGTATGTTTGAGTAACGTTTGTGTGTGTCAATTCTTATCAGATTGTCATAAATTGAACATATTCGTAACTGGAAAAATCTTAGTAAAAATATGGCTATCTCACATTTTGCTGCCATTTTGCTTCAGAAAAAAATATTTTACAGTAACTATGGTGTAACCTGTGGTGTAACTGTTTAGCTTTTCAAACGAGGTTTTTCCTAAAAACTACACACATTCAATCCACATTGAGGCTTGTGGATGGTCCGAATTTCAAGTTGATCGGACTTACCGTTCGACCGCTATCGACAGACATAAAAACAAAAAAACAGAAAGAGTGCCATAAAACTCTAATGGAGACGCTCGCTTCGCTCGCTTAGTTATGCAATGGAGCTCGCCTATAATAATATTAATAAGAATGTTTGTAGAAATACCCGTTATAGGGTGCACACCAGCTTTACCTGATGTGCCCCGCTTCAGGTGACCAACTAAGGTTATTAGGGTGTTTGGATAGTTGGGGAGGAATGTCCGAGGGCTGTAAGTAGGACTCTTTGCCTTTACGACTGAGGAAAACGTTGGAAAAACCTTCAGTCAGGACTGCCGGTGATTGGCATCGAACTGGCAACCTCCCGAATTAGAGTTTCGCATCTTAACGGCACAGGGTACTCTCGCTATGGAAACCGTGCGAAATTAACGGTTTTTATTAATATCTTGAGAACGCTTCCAAAAATGAAAAAGTGATACAAAAGCACCCTTTGGTTTTGTATCAGCTACACAATGGGGTTAAAAAGTTTGTAAAAAGTTGTGTTTTACAATTGTTATTTTAATTATTAATTTATTAATTACTTATAAATAAGAAATAAAATAACAATCGTAATAAACACTACTTTGCTGACAAATGATGCTGACGAATCTACACTAACATAATGGTAGATTTCCATGTCACGTAAATAGTAAGTTGCAGGAATCATTATAGTGTATTGAGGGCCTTATAGCCCTACACTGGCCTTAAGACCAATAAAATAAAAATTAAAATAAAATATAGTGACTTGACCATGCACTTGTAGTTGATTTATCACATAGTTAATGTGTGTTCACAATATAATGCTGACGAAACTACACTAACATAATGGTAGATTTCCGTGTCGCGTAAATAGTAGGTTGCAGGAATCATTATAGTGTATTGACCATGCACTTGTAGTTGATTTATCACATAGTTAATGTGTGTTCACAACATAATGCTTATGAACCTACACTAACATAATGGTAGATTTCCGTGTCGCGTAAATAGTAGGTTGCAGGAATCATTATAGTGTATTGACCATGCACTTGTAGTTGATTTATCACATAGTTAATGTGTGTTCACAACATAATGCTTATGAACCTACACTAACATAATGGTAGATTTCCGTGTCGCGTAAATAGTAGGTTGCAGGAATCATTATAGTGTATTGACCATGCACTTGTAGTTGATTTATCACATAGTTAATGTGAGCTCACAATATAATGCTGACGAATCTACACTAACATAATGGTAGATTTCCGTGTCGCGTAAATAGTAGGTTGCAGGAATCATTATAGTGACTTGACCATGCACTTGTAGTTGATTTATCACATAGTTAATGTGTGTTCACAATATAATGCTTATGAAACTACACTAACATAATGGTAGATTTCCGTGTCGCGTAAATAGTAGGTTGCAGGAATCATTATAGTGTATTGACCAATGCACTTGTAGTTGATTTATCACATAGTTAATGTGTGTTCACAATATAATGCTGACGAATCTACACTAACATAATGGTAGATTTCCGTGTCGCGTAAATAGTAGGTTGCAGGAATCATTATAGTGACTTGACCATGCACTTGTAGTTGATTTATCACATAGTTAATGTGTGTTCACAATATAATGCTTATGAAACTACACTAACATAATGGTAGATTTCCGTGTCGCGTAAATAGTAGGTTGCAGGAATCATTATAGTGTATTGACCAATGCACTTGTAGTTGATTTATCACATAGTTAATGTGAGCTCACAATATAATGCTGACGAATCTACACTAACATAATGGTAGATTTCCGTGTCGCGTAAATAGTAGGTTGCAGGAATCATTATAGTGACTTGACCATGCACTTGTAGTTGATTTATCACATAGTTAATGTGTGTTCACAATATAATGCTTATGAAACTACACTAACATAATGGTAGATTTCCGTGTCGCGTAAATAGAAGGTTGCAGGAATCATTATAGTGTATTGACCAATGCACTTGTAGTTGATTTATCACATAGTTAATGTGTGTTCACAATATAATGCTGACGAAACTACACTAACATAATGGTAGATTTCCGTGTCGCGTAAATAGTAGGTTGCAGGAATCATTATAGTGTATTGTCCATGCACTTGAAGTTGATTTATCACATAGTTAATGTGTGTTCACAATATAATGCTGACGAAACTACACTAACATAATGGTAGATTTCCGTGTCGCGTAAATAGGAGGTTGCAGGAATCATTATAGTGTATTTACCATGCACTTGTAGTTGATTTATCACATAGTTAATGTGTGTTCACAATATAATGCTGACGATTCTACACTTACATAATGGTAGATTTCCGTGTCGCGTAAATAGTAGGTTGCAGGAATCATTATAGTGTATTGACCATGCACTTGTAGTTGATTTATCACATAGTTAATGTGTGTTCACAACATAATGCTTATGAACCTACACTAACATAATGGTAGATTTCCGTGTCGCGTAAATAGTAGGTTGCAGGAATCATTATAGTGTATTGACCATGCACTTGTAGTTGATTTATCACATAGTTAATGTGTGTTCACAATATAATGCTGACGAAACTACACTAACATAATGGTAGATTTCCGTGTCGCGTAAATAGTAGGTTGCAGGAATCATTATAGTGTATTGACCATGCACTTGTAGTTGATTTATCACATAGTTAATGTGTGTTCACAATATAATGCTGACGAAACTACACTAACATAATGGTAGATTTCCGTGTCGCGTAAATAGTAGGTTGCAGGAATCATTATAGTGTATTGACCATGCACTTGTAGTTGATTTATCACATAGTTAATGTGTGTTCACAATATAATGCTGACGAAACTACACTAACATAATGGTAGATTTCCGTGTCGCGTAAATAGTAGGTTGCAGGAATCATTATAGTGTATTGACCATGCACTTGTAGTTGATTTATCACATAGTTAATGTGTGTTCACAATATAATGCTGACGAATCTACACTAACATAATGGTAGATTCAGTGGTCTCTGTAAATAGGTGAATGCTATTTATGTTACGGTAGAGTATATGTTTGTTTATTGTGTAATCATATCATACTATAGTGCTTTGCGCCATTTATAATATGGGAAAGCTGGAATATCTAATATATAATGGTATTTTAACGTATTATGAGTGCTTTGAAACGGGTTTACCATTTCATAGTGGTAAAACACAGCCCTCACATAATGGTAGATCACCCAACTTTTCTTACAGTGTACTCGACTGTGCAAACACCTTCTCGATCCATCTCCACGCCGCGACTGTGTCCGTATCATCATTTACCGACTGTGTATCATTTATTGCGTGTTCTCCTTTCGTGGTTCACCCCACGGCCGCTCTACAGGTTCGATCCCGGTGGCGCTAGTGTTTGTATCGCACGATGTTATCTCTGAGATGCTTGTTGTGGTTTCCGCACATTGTTGATGCGATGTGTAGTATAGGTCTCTAAACTCGGCTAAGCCTCACTCGCTTGAGTTTATTAGGGTGTTTGGGGATTTCAGTGGTTTCACGGAGAAAACAGGACCGATGATGCTGGACAATGATTTACAGATAAAGACAGATACCCGTGCATAAAGTTCTGACAGGCGAAAAAATAATTATTGCTGATATTACGATTTAAAAATAATTAAAACAAATTTTTATGTATAATATGAAAGAAAAATTATCGAAAGTGTCATATATTTTAGCTAAAAACCTAAAAACTTTCAGTTCTATTAAATGAATTCGTGAGAGCAAAAAACTCATAAATAATTGTTAAATGTGTCGTGTGAAGCCAACTGCCAGTATTCAAGTTGGAACCATTACATTACATTAGACGTACGAAAGAATTGATAGTAAGATTCTCCTTCACAAAAACTTATCAACGCTTTTTAACGTTAGCTAGTAAAGCTAGCTTTGAGGAAAAAGCTTTTCGTTTTAAATATATATATATTAAACTTAAGTTTTACCTTTTGCATGCAGTGTATGGAAACCCAATGTATTTAAGAAAAAACAATTTCAAATTTATTAAATAAAACACATCATTGATACACTTAAATGTATTATGCCATTGTACAGCCATTGCTGGAGGTTTTTGTATTTAATCGTTTAGCATAAGTTATACGAGAGGGAGGTAATGTTATTGAAAATCTGTTTCATATACTTGTGATCACTATAACTCTGAGATACATTTACAGCAATACTGCGAACAATCACATATAGTTGGCTCAAAGTACGTATTCTGATTTTAAATAATACTCTCGTTCCCTGGTCACCATCTGTGAAGTACCTTAGCGTGTTCCTGGACTCAAAATTGACTTTTACCACTCACACCAGTCACCAAGTGCAGCAAGCCTTTGCAGCTATGTCATCAGTGTTCCCCCTATTTAATAAAAAAAGTTCCCTCGGTCAAAATAACAAAAATCTTATCTACAAACATTTAATTCGTCCAATACTAACCTATGCCGCACCAGTGTGGAGAAATACGTGTCTCACGAACTTTAAAAAACTTCAGGTGGTGCAAAATAAATGCCTAAGAATTGCTGGAAATATACCTCGATGGACACTGACTTATGATTTACATGCTAACCTCAATATACCTTCCATCTATGATTCTGTTTATAAACTTACAGAATGTTTTTACAGGCAATGTCAAGCTCACTCTTACAATGAACTTATATTCTCTCTGGGTAATTATTCCATCTTTCATCATCACTTAAAAAAATATAAACACAAAATGCCAAAACACATTCGTTTATAGGATACTATGCACTTCATTTCTCTTTAAATTTATTTTTTTGCTTATATATTCTACTAATAACTCTTATGCACAATCCTTAGTTTAGAAATCTGTAACTATATTTTGTAATTACTAAACACTTTTGTTTGTATTATTTAAGTTCCATAATTATTTTCACGTCTTGTTGTGCAGCAGGTTTTTTAAAATAATTTTTCCTGCTAACCCAGCCTTTTGTGCGTAAAAGCAAAGTTATCTTTATTCTTGTTTATTTTAGTGTTAAAAGTTTAAGGGGTTTTTCCCAGGTATTTCTTTTCCTAATCTGTATGTATTTTTTTGTTAAAAAACAAACTACTAATAAAGTATATTATTTACAAAACAAAAACGTATTCTGATGCTTACGACACAGCCGAGTCCAAGCCTTATCCCTACCATCTAATCTAAACAGGTCCATTGGGGATAATTGTAGACCTTCCGTTGGTTGCCTGTAACGATAAGTGTGGCCAAACCGCCTGTGCACTCGACTAAGCCGAACCATGAATTTACGAATGTGTGAAAGAACGCCCTTCATCTGTTGCTTTTCTTTCAATTAGCGCGGTTGAAAGGAGCAGTAGACAATGACCTGAGATCGGTATGCAAATATACGCAAATATATATCGGAATGCTATAGTTGTGTTTCGTGTTGCATTCCTCACAATGCCAGAAAAGACCCAACACTTAAAAAATAAAACGTTTTATTATTTACAGTTATAGAGACAAAAATCAACCTCTTTTAAGAAAAGGCTGGCAATGTACATTAAATGAACTCAAGGGTCCAGCGTTCTGATTAAAAAAACAATATATACGATTTTGCAAAACAAATTTTAACTATTAAAATTTTTATAACAAATCCATAAGACAAAATGACAGCTTACAACTAAAATGTGTGTGTGTTTTGGGTGGGTGTTGTGGGGGGGGGGGGGGGGGGGTTACTTCGGTTCCACCTCAGTGGCCGATGACTTGATGCGACCACATTATTATCAGTTACACATAAGAGTCGTGATGTCAAAGGAATGTGACCCGTGCTGCTATCTAGCGTTGAATTCTCCGAAGTGTTAGTTTGTCGGACACTCAAACAAGGAGTTTATTTCATCGAATATCGGACGGAAACTGGAGCACAGAGCTAACAGAGTGAAACCAACTTACAGGTGGTTTGGATCTTAGCGCAACACTGGATAATTATAAGGTTTTATTGGCAGACATCTTTGAAAGGGGGGTTGTGGAGGGGGGGGGGGGGGGGGGGGGGGGAGGGAGCAGAACCTATTTTCTCACAGCAAATACATCTTATCTACGTTTTCATAACCACCGATATTGCAAAGTATGAGAACACATTCTTTAATGTGTAACATACATTAATACAATAAACCGGCTTTCTATGTATCTCATCATACACCCTTCCCGGTATGAATGCCCTTTATCAGCTAAGAAGCAACCGTTTTTTACCTCTAAAATACTTCCATTATCATTTAGATACTCTTGACTATGTTACTTTCTTAATTTATCTGATAGCCTTTTGTCAGGGACGGCTTTATGACTTAATATGACCTTGTAGTACTGAAGGAGGCAGAACTCGATGTCAAGATGGCGGCAGGTAGTGGTTCCGTGTTTAAGTCGCTCCGTGTTTATCTCATAATTCTAGTGTTAAAATCGGTCATTATCAACAACAAAGTAGATCCAAATGTGCGTGATATAGTGAAGCATCGACTAGTGCTCGGGTTTCCTCTGGAATACGCTCTGGTATCGTGTAAATGTGAAGTGTCCGCATTCACTGTGTGCTACAGCGAGTTAAAGTGCACAAGACGTCTGTGGACACGTTCATCCCCCGCTCTCTCGTACAGCTCGGGCGGGCGAGGCCGGCCGGTAGCTCGGCTCCACGCAGGCTGGAATGTACACTCGTCTCCGTGCATTGTTGCCACGCTGCTCATTGCGCTCGCGGGTGATGTGCAGCTGAACCCAGGACCAGATATCAACAAGGACACAACCAAGATTCACAGAAAATGTGACGTATGCAAATTGCCAGGTAAAATAAATCAGATATATCTTGAGTGCAGTGACTGTGGTAGATTCACACACCGTACATGCGCGAAAGTTCGTCCCGCGGAACATAAACGTCTACAAAAACAATCAGCTCAATGGACATGCTGGAACTGCTCGCTACCAGGACTCTCAGACTCGTTCTTTTCGTCTTATGGTGAACAGGACTCTTTCTGTAGTGTAGGAAATAAAGATGCGCCCGGTGTTTCAGTGCTATCATTCAACGCCCGCAGTTTAATGTGTAGAAAGCGCAAAGCAGAAACGGAAGCTTGGGTGACATCATACAACCCGACGATCATCTGTGTCTCCGAAACATGGCTGGACGAATCTATCGACGACAACGAGCTTTTCAATGGGAATTATCGAATTTTTCGGAAAGATCGAGCTGGTTCTAAGCACGGGGGTGTTCTAATAGCAGTGACACCAACGCTGTCACCGAGCAGACGGCTAGACCTGGAGACCGAGGATAGCGAGATCGTATGGTTGGAAGTGAGTATACAGGACAAGAAACTACTGGTCGCATCCGCATACAGAGCTCCGAACTCATCTGTCAAATCCACCGACGATCTAATACTCTCCCTAAACATCGCACAGAACGCGCTTGCGGGCAGTATCACTTTGCTAGTATGTGGAGACTTCAATCTTGACATCGCATGGTCTGCAGACGACGACCAATGTTCACATCCAAACAACCTACTAGCCAGTAGCCAGCAGATTTCTCACAGCATTTCAAGATCTTTACCTGACACAGCTCGTCACGGAGGCTACTAGGATTACAGCAACTATAGTAGAACACTTATTGACCTAGTTCTCTGTAACAACCCTTCTATTGTTAACGCAATCGAAGTCGTACCTGGCGTCAGTGACCACCACGCCGTCATAACATCCATGAAATGGTGTCCACCGAAACAGAAGACCATAAAAAATACCGTCCTAAACTACAACAAGGCTAACTGGACTGAATTACGGCAGCTGTTGTGGGATAATTTACCGACGCTCCCTGACAACTCTGACATCGAGGAATACTGGGTGAAGTGGCGCGACTGTTTTTGGAAATGCGTCCATTCAGCCATTCCCAGCGTGAGAATACGAGGCAAACGACGCCCTCCCTTGATTGATGATACATGTGTCAAACTAATAAGGAAGAGAGACGCCTTTTACAAAAAATGGAAATCGAACACAACCAAAGAAAACCTTAACAAATATCAAGAATCAAAAAAACAAGCAAAGCAAACAATACGCAAATCAAACAACGACTACCTGTGGAAACTAGGTGAGGTAAACAAAAGCAAGGACCTGTGGAAATACATCCATAGCAAGCACGGAAGCTCAGCCCGTACCAATTTCACACATAACGGTGAATTAGTGAAAGACGCCCCTGCGATTGCCTCTGCCTTTAGCGAGCACTTCAAAAACATCTATCCAACGCGAACTGAAGAGGAAGGGGAACTCTTTGGTATTGCAGGTCGAGCCTCCTGTCAACTGCTGACAAACCTCTACGTTTCTGAAGCGGAAGTGCTAACATGCCTCAGGAATCTCAAACCAGGCGCAGCGCCAGGGCCCGATCAGATACCCACAAAAATTCTACATCATTGCGCTGTTGCCATTACCCCATCTCTGGCCAGCCTGTTCAACCTTTCTTTGTGGTCTGGCGCAATACCGCAAGAATGGAAAATGGGAAACGTCGTTCCGATATTCAAATCAGGTGCCAAAGAGAACATATCTAACTACAGGCCCATAACTCTAACTTCAGCTATCTGTAAAATGCTTGAGAAAATAATATCTAAACCTATACTAGAACACCTACAGAATAATGGCATTATAAATGACAAACAACACGGTTTTTTACCGAGAAGATCCTGCACTACCATGCTGGCTAAGATAATAGAAGATTGGCAGTTTGAGCTGGACAAACCATCTGTAAAGCAAATCGACGCAATCTCACTAGATCTAAGCAAAGCATTCGACTTGGTCCCTCATAAACGTCTTTTACGAAATCTGACACACTATGGTATACAGGGCAACCTTCATCAGTGGTGTACGTCTTTTCTATCAGGCAGAGTCCAAAACGTAGTGTACGACGGTCATAAATCCGAAAGTGTTTGTGTAACCTCTGGGGTCCCACAGGGGTCGGTACTGGGCCCTCTACTTTTCACAATCTATATGATGGACTTGCCAACATGCGTCAATTCAAAAATATCCATGTACGCAGATGACTGCACCGTCTACAACTCCATAAAAAACGCGGACGACACAGCCGCCTTACAGTTAGACCTTCAAAACATATCTCTATGGTGCAAGGTAAACAAAATCAAAATCAATCCCACCAAAAGTAGCTTCATCAGTTTCTCCCGCTCAACTCATCCGATCAAATTTAAATACTCTATCAATGACATCTTTCTAACAAGCTGCAAATCCATCAAACTATAAGGCATTAACCTCTCAAACGATCTAAAATGGAACCTGCATTCAGAAATAATTAGGTCGAAATGTTCCAAATTGTTAGGATTTATAAACAGGAATCTCCGAGAAAGTGAGGTGCGCACTCGCAGAACGGCGTACATGGCATTAGTGAGGCCTGTACTATTATACGGAATCCCAGCTTGGCACCCGACAACAATAACGAACATCAAACACTTAGAAGTACTGCAAAACAGGGCGACCAAAATGATCCTTGGACACAAAACCGATTTGAACACTCAAGCAAGGCGAAGCAAGCTCCACATCCCCTCCATAGCAGGCTATCTTCAACGCAGCAACCTGATCTTCGTACGCAGCTGTCTGAGCGGGAAAACTGACCTCAAGGTTCGGCTGCAGCTCGACTACAGGACCGCAGAGCGTGGAAGGGGCCCAAATCAGGGTATCTATCTCCGAGCCAACACACTCAGCTACCAACGCTCCCTCTACCATAGAGCCAGTAGCCTGTGGAACACACTATCAAGTGAGATAAAAGCTATGCCAGCTAAAGACTTTTATAAATCAATACACAGACTGTTCCACTAAATAAATTCAGTGATAATATGGACAACCTAGCCTCGATAACGGACATGATATATGATTTCAATATGATTTGACAGCATGATTAACTTTAAGTCAGGGCCCCATTCATATCATTCATTACCCACATTACTTCATTCATTCCCCACGCTCATTTTCACTCTTCAAACTCACTAGATATAAAGTAGATAGGATTATTACATTTTACTTAATTGTTTCTCTTTATGCTCAATCCTAGTAACTACGCAACTTTGTATTATAACTTTAGTGTATCTTTACTTTAGTTTAACGTTATAAAGGATGCAGGACACTCAGCAACGTGGATGGAACGTGGTTTCGCTTCCTGCATCCTCTCCTCATTAGACATTTGTACACAGTATAACATGTATGTTTCTATGTAACCTGTTAGATGACGATAAATAAATAATAATAATAATAACCTATAGCGGTTGAATAGAAACACTGCGGTGCTGACACATTCTTGGTAGGGGGCGAACCTAGCGGTGAAGCTCTAGCCGGTGTCGGTTGACCTTGTATTTCAACAGCCTACCACAACTTGTAATTTTCAACAGCCTACCACAACACATTAGGAATACAGAATCCACCCCATCCTTTAAAAACAAACTCAAATCTTTCCTAAAAGAAAAGTCCTTCTACTCCTTAGATGAGTTCCTCCAACCACCATGACATTATGTATTGTTAATTTTATTGGAAATATCATTATGATAAATTTAATTTAAGACTTCTATTTTGTTAAATGTATGTTGACCAGTTATTTGTATTATTAACCCTGTTAAAATGTATTATTATATTATAGAACTTAATTTTAGTAATGACGATGTCCATATATGTATAATACATACCAACGGAATAATAAAATTAAATGAAATGAAATACTAACCTATAGCGGTTGAATAGAAACACTGCGGTGCTGACACATTCTTGGTACGGGGCGAACCTAGCGGTGAAGCTCTAACCGGTGTCGGTTGACCTTGTATAATACTAACCTATAGCGGTTGAATAGAAACACTGCGGTGCTGACACATTCTTGGTACGGGGCGAACCTAGCGGTGAAGCTCTAACCGGTGTCGGTTGACCTTGTATAATACTAACCTATAGCGGTTGAATAGAAACACTGCGGTGCTGACACATTCTTGGTACGGGGCGAACCTAGCGGTGAAGTTCTAACCGGTGTCGGTTGACCTTGTATAATACTAACCTATAGCGGTTGAATAGAAACACTGCGGTGATGACACATTCTTGGTACGGGGCGAACCTAGCGGTGAAGCTCTAGCCGGTGTCGGTTGACCCTGGAAGAGTTGAAAAATAATTATGTTTTATAATAAGTAACATTAAACTTGATCCAGCCCGCAGGCCAGCGCAACTGTTTTCTTGTCGCCGCCTTTATAAGGGTAAATTCTGTGTGTTTCCTGTCGTCACACTAGACGCCAAAGACATTGGAATAGAAGAATATCTTTGCTTAGTTATGCTTGGTAGTTCGACGATCCCTCTCCAGGGAATATTTTGTGACTTTGATCTCCGAAAACACATCCATTTGTCTTTAGTCGGAATCAATCCATATTTTTGTAAAATATCGGTTTACAGACATTCTTAAGAGTTAAGATTTAAGATTTCATTTTCCTGGCGTTGTTTTACTTGGGATCTCTCCCATAGCAGGTAAAGTCGTCGTACAACAACCTCGGTAATGCTTCCGTCGCGGGTGGTTGAGCGGCAACCAACCAGCGGTCGTGGCTAATTCAGATACCTGCTGGGGTTGACCGAGACCGTTAACACATCACTGACTGATGAAGAAAGCATAACCAAACTTGTTGTACGACGACTTTCCCCCTTACAGTAGTTATTTTCTTGCCACCAAAATGCGTTTAGTATATTTTGAGTGGCCCATAGGACACATTTGTCTACATTAATGTCGTATAATGTATAGCTCGGGGAAAGCCGGGGTCACTTTGAGCATAGGGTAATCGGGCCCTTAGTGAGTGTCTAGTACTAACACATTATTATATATTTATCGCACGGAAGCAACAGCTGACCATTTTCACAACACAAATGCATTTGTTTACAATTTTTGATAAAATATGAGTAAAATTTGAAATTGGAATACATTTCAGTTTGATTAACTAAGATGATGATGTAGTTACGAGTCGGACTAAGTTAGTTAAGCACGTTCAAGTTGTAATCATCATGAGTAAGCCTGTCCCTTAGTCTGTAGAGTGACACAAGTGTGGTAGAGCCTAGTCTACAGTTCGTCTCCATTCAAAATACACGCCGGCAAAATGCGAACTTGTAGAAACTGTTTCTTGTTGTTGGAAACTAATGCTGTCATTCATCCCCTTAATTCGACAAACCACTTACATTTTTACATAGTAGAACAGCCCAAACAACATGGACCATCGACTTTGAACATGAATATTCAGGATAAGCCAGTATCAAAGCGGGTTTGTAAGAACAGTAGTAAAATAGCGGTTTCATTTAGTGATGGTAAATTTTCTTGAGAAAGAGATAAATATGGACGACCCTTTAAAAAAGGACCGAATCCAGAGCTCCCGTCTTCGCTATTTTCAAGCGAGTGGTTTTTGTTATTTGAATAGAAATCGTTGATGGTCACTTGTTTTTAAACTGTGCATCCTTCCTGGTGACAAGCTTGACGTTTACTACGTTGCACAGTAAGCGAGAGATAAGCTTCCCTTTGAGGAGTCCTCTTTACTGACTTGTTTTTGATAGAGACGAACTTGTGTGTATTCACTGGGCAATCTGAATGAATGATGTTGTTTTGTAGAGTTCATAATGAATAAAATTAATAAATTCTCATTTTGAGTCTACCCACTCAGTAACCAAACTGATTTGCAGTGGGGTACTTTCATTTAAAGCGACTAAACCAAACCAAACCCGAAGGCTCCAAACACCATCGACGAGTGAGCGATAACCAATCAAAGATCGATATTTCAAATACAAAACATATGGATCAGTGATTGGACAGTGTGACACTTTTGGAAAAATGTCAGAATCAACAAGCCCGATTAAGAACATACTTTGAATTTATTGAGTGCTTCGTTGCTAGGACGCCTCCAAAGTCACCGTTTACTTATTCCTAAGAGAAGAAGTAATGGAACTGAATCCTTAAAAGAAGTTAATAAACTTCTGCCTGAACCGGGATTTGAAACCGGCACCTTCTGCATTGGAAGCAGGGATGCTAACCACTGGACCAACGAGCCATCTAAACATATAACATATGTAATGCTTTATGTCTGAAACTCTGCATCCAATATGAGGCTTGAAAACTACTCTGAAAATTGTCATTGTTAATTATTTATGCGGTGTGCATATGTGAAATTTTGATTCGTTGTAAATTATTGTTTTTTTTTATTTATTCCGGCTACCATCTAAGAACCTGTGTATGGTGTTAATATGTATGATGGATACATATCGCCTACACACAATGTTGTCAATTAATAAACAGACAATTGTGAGAGAATACTCTCTAAGGAAACCAATGTAAGCAAGGTCTCTACTTTTTTCTGAACAAACCATCCAATTGTTGTGTAGGTGGCAAAGAAGTGGGAGACAGATGGGGTGTCTGAAATTCTTTTCTTCTCGATATGAGGAAATTAATTCCACCGCAAAGAAACTATTTTCCGCTTCGCAAAATAAGCAAAACTTCTCACAAGAACATATTCATCTTCCGCCATTTTGTTTCGGACTTCATCGCACACTTGCACGAAAAACGTTGGGACAGTTTGAATGTTTCAATGTTGTCCGATGGATCTTAGGATGTTGAGTTTGTGAAAGTAATTGATACAAATATTCCATCTACAGCATTTCGAATTGAACAAATAGAATCCTAGATTGTGGCCAATACATCCTGTCCCGTTTTTTTGCATCAGGACTATCAAAAAACAAACACAAGGTGTGTAAGAGATTTGGTCTATTGGTTTTCTTGTATCAGTTTTAGTTCGGGCTAGGCGCTGTTTGCAAAAAGATAACGTGTTATATGACTACCAGTGGCTGGTTTGTGTAAAATTGAAATGAAACATTTGCAACTGTATTAACACTACATGAGAAAACAAAATATAGTAATAAAAATGTTCCCGGTAACATTCTGTTTAACATTACATAACCTCATCTGTAATAAATACTCTTTTTGTAATTATGTGTTATATAAAAGCATTGTCATATCTCCTAAGCTAATCGTTTATGAAACAGTAATTTTCTTTGTATCAAGTAATAAAAAGATTGTGGCAAGCAGATTCATTTATCTGGCGTAGGATGTATATTGACTACCACCCTACCATTAGAGAACATAGAATAGATACATAGACACATACAATATACACATATTTAAATACATCTTTAAGCGTTCCCAACAATTGAGTAAAATACACAAATATATAAATGTTTATATTATTTAATATTACAATGTTCACATAATACATAAATAAAATTTAACTAATTTAATTTATTTAAAAACACGTTGAGTTGGGAAAAAAAGTTAAAAAGTTAACACACACATCATTCATAATAAAAAGCTTGGTTGATGAATTTGCATTTTTCAGTTTAATTTGACAATTACCGAACTGTTTCTTGAATTACATCAATTAATATTGAAAATTATTAACTTGAATTGTTGTTATCTTTGTTGATTTATAGTAGACTGTATAATACATTACCAAAAGCTTATAACAAATTCATTGGCAATTTTTTTTTTTTTTATAATAATTGATGTGATTTTGTTTTTCTCACCTCGAAGTGTTTCAATAAATTAATTTAACTTCGTAAATGGTATAAATATATTTTTTTATTATATAATATAACTATTTTGATATTTGTTTATTTCTTTAATTACAATACTAATGGCCAAAAAGGGCTTGGCCATAATTTTAAATATCATCCCTTAAACGTTTAGCCTCTTTTGATATGAATGTTTTTGCAAGTGTGCTTTTTTTGTTTTATTATTATAGTTGATTATCTACGTTTTGGGCTTGGTCTTTTCTTTGCAATGTTTTACATTTTCGTTTGGTTTTTACTAGTCCCAACGTAGCTAGTTTCACATCCACTTTAGATCCTTCTCTCTCTACCATGTCTTCAGGCACGCTGTTTAAACGAAAATCATGTAGATTCCTGGCGTTATTTTCACCTTCGTAAATTCGGGAAAACGTGAACGTAGACGCGCTCTCATATCAACGCGTCACACAGAGACGTAGACGCGCTCTCTTATCAACGCGTCACACAGAGACGTAGACGCGCTCTCTTATCAACGCGTCACACAGAGACGTAGACGCGCTCTCTTATCAACGCGTCACACAGAGACGTAGACGCGCTCTCTTATCAACGCGTCACACAGAGACGTAGACGCGCTCTCTTATCAACGCGTCACACAGAGACGTAGACGCGCTCTCTTATCAACGCGTCACACAGAGACGTAGACGCGCTCTCTTATCAACGCGTCACACAGAGACGTAGACGCGCTCTCTTATCAACGCGTCACACAGAGACGTAGACGCGCTCTCTAATCAACGCGTCACACAGAGACGTAGACGCGCTCTCTTATCAACGCGTCAACAGAGACGTAGACGCGCTCTCTTATCAACGCGTCACCCAGAGCGTTTTCCTAGTGCTTAAACTATTTCACTTCTTTGGACACACGGCCTCCTCGAGGGTATTGTGGTGACTTCTCCCTAGCAGGCAGTGTTTAGATGCCGGAACGCTCGCAGCGCTGCAAGCGGCAAGCTGCCTACTTATCCACTCACTCGCCACAGGTAACAGATTGTCTGTGTCAATACCTTACATTACAGTACACACCCTATTTAAATTATATTAGGTATAAGGCTCTTTTTCTATGTTTTGCGTCATTCATGCTATATTTGTCGATGCAATCTGTGAACGCAAGTATTTTTTGTGGTGACGCAGTATTTTCTCAACCCATGAAATGAACAGCGCGATCACTCTTTGTGGTTTTATGAGGCAATCCCATTATCCCCAGCGCTATGAGTAGGCCTACCATGACCTTAAGGCTGTATGCCCAACTACGTTATGAGTAGGCCTACCATGACCTTTAGGCTGTATGCCCACCTACGTTATGGACTCAAAATTTCTGTCAAATTGTAATGGATTTAAATTGCTCTAAAATTCCCTAAAAGTATCCAAAATATCATCGCCTAGGTTAGGGCCTAGATGATTAAACTTTCTTAAATAAAAATGTTTTTATATTCCATCCCTATCAAGTTTTACAAATTAACATATTAAATTACAAATGGTGCGTTGAAACAGCACGTTACAAGAGTTAAATAACTTACTTTGAATAACGGAGATATTTATTTTAACAAGGAAACATTTAAAAATATAATAAATTATATTATATAAATACATATTTAGAGTCCACCCACTCAGTCACATAACTTATCGTCAGTGGGGGACTTTAATTTAAGTTTACTGTTTAACCATTTAAAAGCACTTTTAACAGATAATAAACAAGGTTTTCGAATGGTAGGTCCACCTACAATCTCAATTGCGTTCGTAATGTTATTTCACCATCCGATCCATCTGGTTCTAATTGGGAGCAATATGAGGTCCCACGTCGGGCCTAGCGGGTACACAGATGTATTATTCAGATGGAGTTGGTTCACAAAATGAGAGAGATACATAAAACAAAATGGCGGGTACTGAATCGGTTTGCATTCGTGGAAAGAATGTCAGTAGATTGTGACCAAGTACATGTTAGCTTGAGAGGTAGATCGACGTTAGATAATTTTATGTAAGCAGATAGAAATTATTCGGACAGAAAGATGGAAGGTGTATATTAAATACGAATAACCGTTGCTGTTACCAATGCAAATGAACAGGGTTTAATTCCCGGTGCGGCCTTTGGTTACATGACTTTCTAACTTTACTTTAATCTATATTATATTTGTGTAGAAGTAAACGGTGAGTTTGGACGGAGGTGTCATTGAAACGGAACGCATAAAAAATTACTCAATAAAAATAAGTTGATATAATTAAGTATATATCCAGTGAATACTAAATTATCAAGCGAGAGTAGCAAGCGTATCCATTTTACTCTTACGGCACTTTCTCTGGGATTTTTTTTTGTTTCTGTCTAGCGATAGCGGTCGAACGGCAAGTCCGGTCAAGTTGAAATTTGACCAGCAACAAGCCTTGATGTGGATTAAGCTCGGTTTAAACTCTTATTTAAGATTTATTGGTTAACGTTTTATTTTTCTTACTGTTTAACTACGGATTGCTACCATTGGCTAGATTTAAAACGTCGCCTCTCATTGGCTCGGACAAGAAATTTTGCTATACGACCTAACCTTGCTATGGTTTCCTTTAATTTTTAATCTAAGGAAAATGTGTAAACGCCATAATGGTTTTGGCTTGATTTGATTTTGTAAAACCTTAAATCTTAAATCAATATGTAAGCCAACCTTTAAACGCCACTAGTTTTGTGAAAAATTCGGCCAGTTTACAAGTTAAATTAAAGTTAACAAAAAGGTTTCATCATATTGGAGGCCACCTATACTACTAATTCAAGTTTTATTTAGCTGTCAATAGAAAACGAATCATATTGGTTACGGGGAAGATTGACCAGTTTGAAGACATATATTCCCCAAAAAAGTGCACGAAAATTATAATTGTATGCCTTTGGAAACGATCAAAAGAATAATCGAGACAAAAGAGTTTGTTAATGTTGATTTTAAGTAATAATAGCAAACCAAAGTTAGAGAACAGTTGAATTTGCATCAAACGCCAGCTGAAACATAGTAACAGTAAACTACCAATCACATGCCATTGTGGCCTCCAATGTGGCCACCATGCGCAATACGTGAATACACCCCACCCTATTGGCTTCAAGATTCAAATATGTTTTTCTTTAACAAAATGACTGTTGTGTTTTTCTCTCGTGGATATTGCCAAAATTAAAAGCAATGGCAATTATAATAAACAGGTACCAATAAGAGAGAAACTAAGAGCTTAGAGAGAGAGAGAGAGAGAGAGAGAGATTCATTGACTGATTGTTGCTTTATTTCAACTGGCAAGATGACCATAGAATATGTTATTACATTAAATAGCGTTATACATACTTGTTAGTCACCTTGCTGCTGCCGCGCGGTTGATCCGCTAGTCAGTCACCTCGAGACTGTCCGCGGATAGTCTTAGTCTTGACTCGGTACTCGTCCGTGCAACAGATAGTTCAGCACTTAACACATCCTCTGAAGACGTTTAGCTGTAAAGCAAGAAGAGTAAAACAAAATATAAGCATTAGCTTTTATTGAAACCATTATATATTTAGAGTTATAGAACGGCATAACCCCACGTACATGTTTACGTTAGATTCAATGATTTAGCATCAATATTTTGTATGTCAAATTAATATATTCTTACACAAACAACAGTCTGTTGAAGTTAAAGTTTTCTTTTTAAATAAATTTCATCACAATAATGAATGCGTGTTAAACTGTGACTGTTCACATGTACATTTTTACAGCTAGCAAATAGTTTTCCAGAACCTGAATGTAAAACGTAATATTGTGTGCGTGGATTAAACAAAATATGTGTTTTTTTTAAATTTTTTAACATTTGATAAAAGTAAAGGAATATTTAAAGCTAACACCTCACCCGTATCGTTTTATTAACATAGTTAAATACGAACAATGCGGTTTGACTAGTGTGTTAATAACTTCAGTTAGTAGAGCATTTAATATGTATTTTTACTAGGGAAACGCTTTGTTTGACGCGTTGATAAGCGAGCACGTCCATATCTACGAACGTTCTGGCAAAAAGATCTCAAAGTTAATAAAAACAACAATTAACAACAATTCAATAATGCGCATTGCAAAATTTTTCATAATTTCCATAGCTATTTTACTTCCCGACATTGGTGGATGCAGTGCAATGTGCGTTGCTAAGAATTTTCGTCGTCATGTTTTCAACACGGTCCGCTACCGTTAAGGCGCGTTCAGACAGAATGACTATGTACTAAGACTAACAACCAGTGACTAAGCCTTAGGAAAACAAAACTCCGCCCCCCATTACTTGTAAAGAAATACATGACGACTATGAAAGATGGCCGTTTTTAAGTGCTTTGCCAAGTGAGTAGCGCACTCTTCCCGTAAAAATTAGTACTATGGCGTGGGCGTGTAAAACTAAAAACCTGGCGCCAATTTTATTCTCCGATTAACAGATTAAAGTTAAAGTTATTAAAGGATTCAAAAAAAGATGAACGTTTGGTGAAAGTAGACCTTCGTAGCATTTCTTTGACATGTTGACTAGGTTTCGTTTCAATGTAATCTTGATTTAATTTTTAAATCTATGAGGATGATGAAGATGATGGTGTGTTCACATTTGATCTGTCAATAGAAGACAAAATGTTTAACCACAAAACATGATAATTGTAACACCTATATCCCCCGACAAGTCATACAAAGGGTATTATTATATGCCATTTTCAACGATCTCTTGTAGTCCTTTACAAAGGCATTAAATAATTTTTTTCTTTAACTTTATCGGGGGATATGCGTGTTAAAACTCTCATGTTTCTCGGTAACATATTCGTCTTCTTTTGACAGATAAAATGTCAAGATACATTCCTTAAGGTGTTGAAACTTGAAATGATCGATGGCCATCATAATGGCCTCTGTGAAGTTACGTGAATACTCGCTGTAATATTTAGAAACTGATGGAAATGTAAAAAGTATTCCTTGTTTTTATAAGACCTGGTATTATTTTATCAAACAAATGTATATTATCTTCACTTTTTAGTGTTTAGGCTAAGTCTTAGTCCACCATAAGTAAAAAATAAAACAATTTTGACTAGTTTAATTACAAATACAACCTGCATGAAACAAACGTTCTGATATTCAGTGGTTATGTAGGTATGTAATATTTAACATTATGCTCTGTTTCGGAAACAATACATAAACCGTACTAAGCAGATGTAAAGAATTTAAAGAACTTTAAAATGATCTGCATGTTAACCTGAATAAGAGGTATACAATACATACACTCATGCATAACTTCACTGTGCATTAAATCTACGGATGAACGTCAGGATGAGTAACTAAATAATATACAAACTTCCATTGCGGAATAAGGTCTGACCAATAACGTTATGTAGTTTAATATACGTTATATAAGTTCAAGTATGATTTTTTGCAGATCTTTTATGTTTATCATGGTCGAATTATTTTTCTGAACGTTTCCTCAATGAAGATGCACGGTGATGCAAAGTGTATTACAAATGTTTGATGAGAGAAATTAATTCATAATAATTTTGTATTTAAATATAATATGTAAAACAACGTATACAGCATTCGTGGAGGACCCAAGTGTGAAATTGTCGTAGGCACAGTCAATTGTCAAGTTAAGTTCACGATTTGTTGCTATGGAATTCTTTTATTACATGCTATTTTTCATAAAAAAAAAAACTCCATTGCAACCATATAAACGAATCACAAACTTAACTCGACTCTGCTTTCCCCCTAAGACTCACCCGTTCACTAGACCAACTTCTTATCTACCACAGCTACTACTTCGATAATATACTGGCATACAGATATATCGTAAAGAATAATTTGTAAAACTGAATGTAAGGTAACGGCTGTACGTCCACCTGGCCTGTACGTCCACCTGGCCTGTACGTCCACCAGGCCTGTACGTCCACCTGGCCTGTACGTCCACCCAGCATGTACGTCCACCTGGCCTGTACGTCCACCTGGCCTGTACGTCCACCCAGGCTGTACGTCCACCTGGCCTGTACGTCCACCCAGGCTGTACGTCCACCTGGCCTGTACGTCCACCTGGCCTGTACGTCCACCCAGGCTGTACGTCCACCTGGCCTGTACGTCCACCTGGCCTGTACGTCCACCCAGGCTGTACGTCCACCCAGGCTGTACGTCCACCTTGCCTGTACGTCCACCTGGCCTGTACGTCCACCCAGGCTGTACGTCCACCCAGGCTGTACGTCCACCTTGCCTGTACGTCCACCTGGCCTGTACGTCCACCCAGGCTGTATGTCCACCTGGCCTGTACGTCCACCTGGCCTGTACGTCCACCTGGCCTGTACGTCCACCCAGGCTGTACGTCCACCTGGCCTGTACGTCCACCTGGCCTGTACGTCCACCCAGGCTGTACGTCCACCCAGGCTGTACGTCCACCTGGCCTGTACGTCCACCTGGCCTGTACGTCCACCTGGCCTGTACGTCCACCTAGCCTGTACGTCCACCTGGCCTGTACGTCCACCTGGCCTGTACGTCCACCTGGCCTGTACGTCCACCTGGCCTGTACGTCCACCCAGGCTGTACGTCCACCCAGGCTGTATGTCCACCCAGGCTGTACGTCCACCTGGCCTGTACGTCCACCTGGCCTGTACGTCCACCTGGCCTGTACGTCCACCTAGCCTGTACGTCCACCTGGCCTGTACGTCCACCCAGGCTGTACGTCCACCCAGGCTGTACGTCCACCTGGCCTGTACGTCCACCTGGCCTGTACGTCCACCCAGGCTGTACGTCCACCCAGGCTGTACGTCCACCCAGGCTGTACGTCCACCTGGCCTGTACGTCCACCCAGGCTGTACGTCCACCTGGCCTGTACGTCCACCCAGGCTGTACGTCCACCCAGGCTGTACATCCACCTGGCCTGTACGTCCACCTGGTCTGTACGTCCACCCAGGCTGTACGTCCACCTGGCCTGTACGTCCACCCAGGCTGTACGTCCACCTGGCCTGTACGTCCACCCAGGCTGTACGTCCACCCAGGCTGTACGTCCACCCAGGCTGTACGTCCACCTGGCCTGTACGTCCACCTGGCCTGTACGTCCACCTGGCCTGTACGTCCACCTGGCCTGTACGTCCACCTAGCCTGTACGTCCACCTGGCCTGTACGTCCACCTGGCCTGTACGTCCACCTGGCCTGTACGTCCACCTGGCCTGTACGTCCACCCAGGCTGTATGTCCACCCAGGCTGTACGTCCACCTAGCCTGTACGTCCACCCAGGCTGTACGTCCACCTAGCCTGTACGTCCACCTGGCCTGCGGAACTCCTTATTTTGGTCTGGTAAAATTGCTTTAAAATGAGTTTAAAGTATCCCAAATATAAATCAAAATAATGTCATCCTACAGAGAATGTAGTGCTCTTTTTTATAAATGTGTATTTGTTACAATCAAAATTTCTTTTTTAAGATGTCCTCAATTAGCGTTTGTAATGTGCTGCTGCAGGACATCTTTCATACCAATTAACAACATCTACAAAATAGAAATATTTTTCGGAATAAAAAATCATTTATAAGAAAGAACATCAAATAACCTAAAGGGAGACCTAATTTTCTTTTCTTTAGGGACTCTTAAATCCATTTCAAACCAACTAAACATACCGAAATCGTGTGTTTCGCAAAGTAGGTAAACATACATCTCCAGGATGTCTGCCTACCCTTGTTTCAGTCAGCTAGAATATTCATGACGCACAAACGTTTAACTTAAAAATTGAAACACTTACTTCTCAAAGTAATAAAAATTGATTGTTTTAATTTTTCCATGGTTGGTACTGTCACTGTTGCTCTTGATATCCTCTTCAGGTTTTGCAAGAATTACGTGCTGCTGGTTATAAAAACTGTTTTATTGCGGTTAAAGAACAAATTTGTTTGGTATATGCAGTATTTTCAGTGCTTTAACCTTCATTTGTATTATGTTTACGATTGTTTTTATCTAATGGTACGGAGAGCGCATTTGTACCAGCATATTAAAATATTCATTAACAATATACCATTAATGACAATGCGCTGAAAAGTCTTCATCTCCAAGACCAAAGTGTGTTTTTGGGTGCTGGACGTTGTAGACAGGTCCTTCCACTGCTGCTGGGGGTTTTTGCCACTTTTCTCGATATTGTACCGAAGGAAGTATGAAAGGTATGTATTTGGGAGTTATACCTACAAAATAGCTTGACTCTTGATCTTCAAAATGATTTTTTTTTCAAATATTTTCATATTAATCAGTCATAGTTTTGTAAAAAGTGACAATTTTGGAGTTCAGTTTTTTTTTTATTTACTTATTTTGAAACTAGAACATGTTCACTCTGTACAGATAATAATAACGGTATTGGAATAAAAATAAGCTACTTATACTACTACTACAACCACTAGAAGATTTTGTAAAAAAGTGACAATTTTGGAGTTCAGATTTTTTTTTATTTACTTATTTTGAAGCTATAACATTTTTACTCTGTACTGATAATAATTATTACAATCAAAATAGGCTACTTCTACTACTACTACAACTACTAGAAGCCATTTGCACTATTCACGCAAAAATCTGCAAATTTTGACGCCAACAGAAAATAAAAGCGGCTGCCTATGCCATCTAACGGTAAACAATAGTACTAATGTTCAAATCCGAGCGGCGTAGAAAAACGTTGGCAGTCACTAGAACGTTTGATATATGCCCGACGTAACACTACGCCGCCCGCCAACCTGGCACGACATCGCGCGGAGTAATAGTACGCCGCCCGCCAACCTGGCACGACATCGCGCGGAGTAATAGTACGCCGGCCACGCGCTAAGTGTTAACCGCAACGAAACATTGTTTATGACCAGCAGCAGTATTTCTTGCAAATCGTTGTAAAACCGTAGCGTATTAAAGTAGCAATATTGACAGTACCATCCGTTAAAATTTAAAACAAAAAAGTTTTTGTTACTTCAAGAAATCAAAGTTTTAATTTCCAATTTACACATTTGTATGTCATGAATACCTATTTTAGAAAATTGATAACGGTGGGCATACATATCTTATATCTTTAAAGCTAAATATATATAATTAGTATCGTATCAACAACGTCAGTCACATACAATTCCTTAATAAACTTCGGGTAAACCTCGAAACGATGACGGTTCACTGAGTAGGAAAACAAAGCTAATTTAGGTCGGCGCCACACTTGCGGATCGACCGCTGATAACGTAAAGCATGTAATCTTATGGGCCCTGCCACACTTGGCGGTTCGTCCGCTTTCAACCGCGAGCGACCGCGACATGCAGCGTTCGGTCCGCGCGGATCGTCCGCCCCCGAGGAACGTGGAACATTGTCTCTTATGAGGGGTGACACACTGGCGGTTCTCCCGGACAGGGTTTCTGAGAATTTTGTTCACTTCATTTCAAGACAAAGAGTTTCAAGTGAATTTTGGTCAGCTCACTTCATGACAGCAAGGAAAGATGTTCGATACAGAGACATTTATTTGCAAGGTTGAGGTAAGGGAGTGTTTATGGACATTGTCTTCGAAAAGCTATAGCGATCGGGACATAAACATAACGGCATGGCAAGTCATTTCTTGTGAGATGTACCCGGAATTGGAGAGTTACTCTTAATTGATTAAATTGATTTATGAAAATTAAGATTGGTATAACTAATAAAAATTTTGTCTTAATTATAGGGAGTATTCACGTGATGTCACATAGGCCATATTGGAGGCCACCTATTCTACTATTTCAAGTTTTTTTTAGCTGTCAAAAGAAAACGAAAAATATTGTTTACGGGGAAGTATGACAAGTTTGAAGACGTATATTCCCCGATAAATTGTACAAAAATGATTACTGTATGCCTTTGTAAACGATTAAAAGAGTAATCGAGACAAAAGAGTTTGTTTATGTTGATTTTAAGTAATAATAGCAAACCAAAGTAAATTAGAGAACAGTTGAATTTGCATCAAACGCCAGCCGAAACAAAGTAACAATAAACTACCAATCACATGCCATTGTGGCCTCCAATGTCGCCACCATGCGCAATACGTGAATACATCCCACCCTATTGGCTTCAAGATTCAAATATGTTTTCCTTTAACTATATGACTGTTGTGTTTTTCTCACGTGGATATTGCAAAGGTAAAAATAATGGCAATTATAATAAACAGGTACCAATAAGAGAGAAACTAAGAGCGGAGAGAGAGAGCGAGAGAGAGAGAGAGAGAGAGAGAGAGAGAGAGAGAGAGAGAGAGAGAGAGAGAGAGAGAGAGAGAGAGAGAGAGATTGATTGACTGACTGAAGCTTTATTTCAATTGGCAAGAAGACCATAGAATATGTTATTACATTAACCAGCGTTACACATACTTGTTAGTTACCTTGCTGCTGCCACGCGGTTGATCCGCTAGTCTGTCACCTCAGACTGTCCGCGGATAGTCTTAGTCTTGACTCGGTACTCGTCCGTGCAACAGATTGTTCAGCACTTAACACATCCTCTGAAGACGTTTAGCTGTAAAGCAAGAACAGTAAAACAAAATATAAGCATTAGCTTTTATTGAAACCATTATATATTTAGAGTTATAGGACGGAAGAAACCCACGTACATGTTTACGTTTGATTAAACGATTTAGCATCAATATTTTGTATTTCAAATACATATATTCTTACACAAACAACAGTCTGTTGAAGTTATAGTTTTCTTTTTCAATAAATTTCATCACAATAACGAATGCGTATTAAACTGTAACTGATCACATGTACATTCTTACAGCTGGCAAGTAGTTTTCCGGAACGTGAATGTAAAACGTAATATTGTGGGTGTGAATTAAACAAAAAATGTGTTTATTTTTTATTTTTTAACATTTGATAAAAGTAAAGGAACATTAAAAGTTTATACCTCACCCGTATTGCTTTATGAACATAGTTTAATACGAACAATGCGGTTTGACTAGTGTGTTAATAACTTCAGTTAGTAGAGCATTTAACATGTATTTTAACTATGCGTGCAATTCTTTTGAATTCGGCTTGATAAGAATGACACAGTTGTGTAACTTGTAACTCAATACCAAACAAAGATTTCAATTAGTCAAAGTGGTTGAATGACCCTCCAAAGAAGTTAACAAACACACTTTTAAAGTCTTTTAAAAGAATGTGAAGCATACATAATTAACACAACCTCTTGTACGGAATAAGGTCCCTCGGGTAAGTTCAAAAAATCCGTCAGAACGCGTGACTGCAAACACAGCTTTATAATGACAAAGAAAGTTTTTCTCGGAGCCGGGGAATTATTTGATTATGATGAAATCGCGGCTGGATTTTATTTCGTTCTAATTCACTCGGCACCTCCACCAAATTGATTCTAACATTTTTATTATTATCATTATTATTATTATTACTATTATTATTATTATTTTTTATTGTATTGCGTGTTCCAACTAATTTATTCTGTGTTTTTATTTATATTGTACCCATCTCATATTTTTTTTCTCTTTATATATGTTTGTTTTTCAGTTTTGTCGTTCAGTTGTTTTTTTGTATATTATTTGACTTTTTGGTTATCTGCCATTACGGTTTAATTATTTGAGTGTACTTTTCTTGTTTATGCCACAGATAAGCCCTTTCAAGGGCTTTGTGGATTTTATAAAGGTGTAACAATGTTGTGTGCTTTTGTTTAAATGATAACTGTTGTAATAAAAAAAAAAAAAAAAAAAAAAAAAAAATTATTATTATTATTATTATTATTATTATTATTATTATTATTATTATTATTTTTATTATTATTATTAATTTTATTTTATTATTACTATTATTATTATTATTATTATTATTATTATTATTATTATTATTATTATTATTACTATTATTATAATTTATTTTATTTTATTATTATTTTTATTATAATTATAATTTTTATTATTATTATTATTATTATTATTATTATAATTATTATTATTATTATTATTATTATTATTATTATTATTATTATTATTATTATTATTATTATTATATTAATGTCCCAAAGTTTGTAATGTCAAATGCGCGCAATCAACTGTCATACAGAAAACCAACTCTTTTTAACATAATGGTTAAGTTTATGCCTGACTTTAATGCTAGGATGACTCTAAGTAATTTCAAAATGAAAGCTAGGGATGTTTCAAAGCAAATTGAATCAACAAATACTTTTTTAATTGAGTAATGCAAATGCTGTTTTAATATATATTTGTAGTTTTACATTTTATATGTTTTAGTTTTTAGTTGTGTGTATATGTTATATGGTTATTAGTAGGGGGGGGGGGGGGGGGGGGTGCTGTGCTGGGCACAGAAAATAAATATTGTTTTAATGACATTGTGAGCTAACCTCCGCGCGAGCAATGTGCTCATGGTGGTCTTATGCCAAAATAAGTTTATATGTATTTTTGTGTCATTGAAATAAATGAATGAAATAAACAAAAAAAATTATTATTATTATTATTGGTTTTATTATCATTATTATAATAATAATAATAATAATTATTATTATTATTATTATTATTATCATAACTATTATTACTACTCTCATTCACATCGATTACATATAAGCTGTGATTCTGATTGCTAAGTTTATAATTAGAATTCTAGCTGACGGGATAATACCATAAATAAGACTCCAATGACTTAAAGTTATTTTCTTTTGACAATATCTGGTTAGTAAGGAGGTTGGCCTACATTTTGCTACGATCAGGAATTATTTGTTAATTCCAAAATGTGGATACAGTATATATGTTGAGAATTACACGCTTTGTGTGAATATCATGAAACAGCGGCCACTTTGTCATGTAGAATCATTTTTTTTTATTTTTTAAACAAGGCATCCACAAATTATTACTTCAACATCAATATAACATATTACTATATTTGTTAATTTATATGTTAGTATCAGTAACAATGCACATATTTTAGGGGGTGTTTTATGACGTCACGACGACTAAAATTTAGGGGGAAATATGTGTTGACATTTGAGTTGTCAATAGAAGACGAATTCTCTCAAGAAATGTGTGATTATTTACATGTATGTTTTCTCATTTGCGAAGTTTTGTCGGTATTTGTTTATATTGCCAATAATATAAGAATTATTATTATAATAATAATAATAATAATAATAATAATAATAATAATAATAATAATAATAATAATAATAATAAAAATAATAATTACTATTATTATTATTATTATTATTATTATTATTATTATTATTTAGGATTGACGATCGATAAATTTTTCACCTGGAAGTTCCATATTGAAAGCCTTTGTAGGAGGTTGCGTTCTGCAGCATTCCAACTTTTTAATTTAAAATATCTACTACCCTTTAGTATTTTGAAGACAGTTTACTGTGCAATAGTAGAATCGCTTTTGTTGTATGGTCTATTTTTATGGGGGCGTGCATCAAAATGCCATTTAAAATCTCTAATGGCATTGCAGAATCGAATTATTAAATCTATAACACCCAATCTAAGCCTTTCTATTATACAGCGGTATCAACTTTCTGGTGTGCTCCCAATCTCGTTTTTACTTACTTTTAGATTGTTGCTTGCTTATTATTTCAGTGATAAATATAAAGTTTTAAATGATATCAGTAGTGTGAATCTCCGTCATAGAAATAGATTTTTAGTGCCCTCCTATATAAACAAGTACGGAATGAGAACTTTAAAATTTATAATCCCTTATGAATTCAACAAGTTGCCATCAAATTTATGTGATTTAAATAGCCTTAGTTTAGTTAAGTTTGCATTAAAAGAGTGGATTTTGTTAAATTTAACGTTAGAGTAATTGGGTATTTGTATTGCGTGTTCCAACTAATTTATTCTGTGTTTTTATTTATATTGTACCCATCTCATATTTTTTTTCTCTTTATATATGTTTGTTTTTCAGTTTTGTCGTTCAGTTGTTTTTTTGTATATTATTTGACTTTTTGGTTATCTGCCATTACGGTTTAATTATTTGAGTGTACTTTTCTTGTTTATGCCACAGATAAGCCCTTTCAAGGGCTTTGTGGATTTTATAAAGGTGTAACAATGTTGTGTGCTTTTGTTTAAATAATAACTGTTGTAATAAAAAAAAAAAAAAAATTATTATTATTATAATAATAATAAAAATTATAATTATTACGATTATTATTATTATTATTATTATTATTATAATAATAATAATAATAATAATAATAATAATAATAATAATAATAATAATAATAATAAAAATAATAATAATAATAATAATAATAATAATAATAATAATAATAAAAATAATAATAATAATAATAATAATAATAATAATAATAATAATAATAATAATAATAATAATGATAATTATAATAATAATAATAATAAGTATAATAATAATAATAATAATTATAATAATAATCATAATAATAGTAATAAAAATAATAATAATGATAATAATAATAATAATAATAAAAATAATAATAATAATAATAATATAATACTAAAATATAATAATACATTAATGTGCTCTGCACTCTAATGTGATAAACCCAGGAATTATCAAGTGACTGAGACGCAAGGTTTCACAAACATACTAGGATTAAGAATGTTTGACAAATTACCTAGACATATTAAAATTATGAAAATAAAATCTTTTCGAAATATGTCAGAAGCAATAAAATTTGGATTCAAACATCAATTGTACAATTAGAAACAAAAATACAGTAAAAGAAATTGTAATTAACTGCATATTTAATTGATAGTAATAAGTTATAAGTGTATTTACGACAATAATAGCTAGTGAAACTAAATAAACACAATCTTGTATTATCTTACTATTAAATATAAAACACGTCCCTAGCTGGAATTCAAAACAGTGGAAATTTTATAAAATATATTTATAAAGTTACTCTTTCAAAAACAAACAATATTCCGACTTCATAATAAAAATTACTTACCTTTGTTTGTAAAGTAATGACATATGTACAGTATAAAGTGTTTACAACATATCGGTGTTGATTATATGATTTCTAGGCCTAAATCAATAGAGTATGCTTGGATAACAGCATCTAAATGAAACTGGAATCACTCAATACAAATACAGGAGAACCACGTTGAATCCGGTTGAAACGAAAGACAGTATTTTAGCCAATCAAGGATATTTTTCATCCTGTGTTGATTTATTTAAGTGATGGTTGCATAGAACGCTAAATTCGGTGTTATCTTATAAAGTGTTTTCAACATATCGGTGTTGATTATATGATTTCTAGGCCTAAATCAATAGAGTATGCGTAGAGTATGAAAATGGTTATTTTTTTATCCATCTTGCTTACATCTCCTTTTTATATCTATTGATGATAATGTTTTATTTAATGTAAGTAATAAAGGGAAAATACTGCAATAATGTTTTAATGTCATAACTTCGTTAATAAGTATAATAAGTTCAATAAGTTCTTTTAATTAATCAATAATCGTCAACTGTATTTACTCGACACGTACGAGTGAACGACCGAAAGTCTCGAAAAGCGTGATGTTTAAGTGGTCATGCCTTAAAAATGACATTTGGTTTCCCAAGTAGAAAACTCACCTCACGCCAATGGACGCATCGTCCGAGTTGCTCGATGCTGCTTGATCACTGCCACTTCGGCAGGAAATGAGATCATATTATACAAGTTGGTATCTTTTATAAAATGTGTTATCTGCGTAGCAACCAACAAGGTGTGGCGACGTTAACAATTTTTTTTCTTCTTCTTCAAGTGCCAATGCCGCTCCCATGTTGATAAGACTAGGTTACGTCATTATTAACTAAAGGTTGATCATTTCAACGTTTATAAAAAAATAGTACATTGAAATGAAATATTGACTTTTGAAAATATCAAGATACATTTCTTAAATTTTCAGACGTTGTTATCGGCAATATTGATTCTTCAATTCACTTCACTTCGAACTAACATTTGTTAAAAAATTCGTAATAGTTAAACAATTTATATTACGGTCAGTCTAAAGTATGTTTAGTTGCATTAGTTTATTTGTGCTTTGTTTATTGTTTTAATCTAGGCCTACCGGTACTGTGAGTGTATTTGTACAGGTTGATTTTAATAATTATTAAAAAAAACACCGTTAGAGATTACGCAAATGAATACACTTTAGAATGTAAACAAATTATGTTCTTGAACCGATATGAAAATGGTTAATCACAATTAATTATTTTAACAAAACTTTGTTCGACGTGAGGTAAATTAAAGTAGCAATATTGCCGGTACCGGCGGCTTAAAAATGAAGAATAAAATATTGTTGGACCTTTTAAAGGTCTATGTTTCAAATTCAAAATAAAACTTGTTTGTTACGCATATTTTAGAACTCTGAAAACCGTGGTCCGATCAGACAACCACGACATTCTCATTCATAAGTCAAATGCTGGGATTCAATTCTACTATAAACCAGTGAGCATTGTGAACAACAGGTGTGGGGTTCCCTTAAACTGGCTACGTGAGGTACTACTCAATTCAAAAACATATACATGTACATATATAGAACTGTTCATAGATCACTCAGACACACACACGCTCACACACACTCACTCTCACTACGCAACCTCCACTCGCTTCACCTTCTGCATTAAATACTTTACTCTTCAACCCCAAACTATCTATTCTCTCGTGTCCAGTACCTAGCAACTCACCATGCTCGAGACACACGTGGCCACTCTTCAAACCAACTTGTCCTCCCTATCCACAGAACTGCAACATATGATAGTTCTTTCACAGTGGCCGCTGCCCGAGAATGGAACCGTGTCCCTAGCAAAGTCAGAGGCTTAACAAACTCATTTGCTTTTAAATTTGCGATTAAAATGTTACTTTAATAGGCCTTCCTATTTCTATTTTTATTTTTTTATGATAATCAAAGCTCGGGGTTTTCAACATAGAATTATTATTATTATTCTTTTTAATTTTAACTTTTAGTATTATGCATTATTCTAGTTAGTATTTAAGTAGTATTTTAATCCTTATTCTTATATTTGAAATAGCTTTGAAATAACTAAGCATTAATAAGAGTTCATGCTGACGTGAATAAATTAATAATTCTTAGATTTAATTGTACAGTTCTTTTTAACAAACATAGTGAAAATGTTATGTTTGTAAGTTAATTGTATCATTGTATTGTATTGTGTAAAAACGCTGGTTAGATGTAAGAAAATACCTTATGGTCTTAATCTTGTCAGTTTAAATAAAACATCAATCAATCAATCAATCAATCAATCAATCAATCAATCCATCAATCAATCAATCAATCAATCAATCAATCAATCAATCAATCAATCAATCAATCAATCAATCAATCAATCAATCAATCAATCAATCAATCAATCAATCAATCAATCAATCAATCACTCATAATCACACGCATACATGATTACACTCACATTCTCACCCACACGCATTCGCATTCACACACCCAAACTGGTAAACACACACACACCCACACTTTCACGCACTCTCACTCATAATCACACGCATACATGATTACACTCACATTCTCACCCACACGCATTCGCATTCACACACCCAAACTGGTAAACACACACACACACACTTTCACGCACTCTCACTCATAATCACACGCATACATGATTACACTCACATTCTCACCCACACGCATTCGCATTCACACACCCAAACTGGTAAACACATACACCCACACACACCCACACTTTTACACACTCTCACTCATAATCACCCGCATACATGATTACACTCACATTCTCACCCACACGCATTCGCATTCACACCCAAACTGGTAAACACACACACACCCACACTTTCACGCACTCTCACTCATAATCACACGCATACATGATTACACTCACATTCTCACCCACACGCATTCGCATTCACACCCAAACTGGTAAACACACACACACACACCCACACTTTCACGCACTCTCACTCATAGTCACACGCATACATGATTACACTCACATTCTCACCCACACGCATTCGCATTCACACCCCCAAACTGGTAAACACACACACACCCACACCCACACTTTCACTCATAATCACACGCATACATGATTACACTCACATTCTCACCCACACGCATTCACACACACACACACACACACACACACACACACACACACACACACACACACACACACACACACACACACACACACACACACACACACACACACACACACACACACACACACACACACACACACACACACACACACACACACACACACACACACACACACACACACACACACACACACACACACACACACACACACACACACACACACACACACACACACACACACACACACACACACACACACACACACACACACACACACACACACACACACACACACACACACACACACACACACACACACACACACACACACACACACACACACACACACACACACACACACTCCCAACAAACAATGTTTGTTGATTATCTGAACAAATGTGCAAACCTAATCTATCACCCACCTTATCATCTGCTGTACATTGAACACACCACTCATTGATACTGCGTAACATTTTAGTAATTATTATAGTTTTAAGCCAATGGTAGAAAGACACATTCATGTGGTATGGGGTTTGCCCTTCTCCTTACTATCATCTTGTTCTGACTTGTAATGTATGTTTCGTTATATATTATTTCATTAAAATTTGTAATAAATAATAATAATAATAATAATAATAATAATAATAATAATAATAATAATAATAATAATAATAATAATAATAATAATAATAATAATAATAATAATAATAATAATAATAAAAATAAATAATAATAATAATAATAATAATAATAATAATAATAATAATAATAATAATAATAAAAATAATAATAATAATAATGTAATGGATGCTGGGAGCATTATTTCGTTAACCAAAGGGCGTAAGTACTCAACAGGTCGTTTCAACACTATTTTATTGTTATTTCGACAACGATTAGAATAGTGTTCTGAGACATTTTCATCATAATGACATAATGATTGCGCATGGCTGAAGCAACATTGTTTAAGTATGAGCCGGTGTACAGAGAACGGCAGTTGGCTAACGGTGCAACCTCAGCAGTGTTGACCATTAAGCACCGCTGATCGGGCTAAACATGAAGTCATAATTATCGGAATCGAACCCGGGACTGTCGTAAGTGTATAAAAATTACGTCATGTCCACGGGTAGGTAGTAAATTGACTACCGATATATATAGCGGGGTTTCGGCCAACTGTCTCTCTCTCTGGTGTCCTCGATCTATAGTGAGTGCGTCCTGTTGCCCGAGACAGGAATGTTCGACGATCAGCACGTCTCTGGGTCTGTCCGTGAGTAAAACCTAAGCATTAAAGATTTAGCATTAGAATGGAGTTATGAGTTAGTCTCTTTCAACTCCTCACCTCCCTCAGCCTCCTACTCGATCTCCCTCTAGGATTAATAGTCTGTCGGCGGTATTCTCGAGAGTCCTCAATGACTTTCGGGGCATTACATTTGGTGGCAGCGTTACGGAATTTTTGTTTATTGCAAAAATAAAAGAACCCGTGCAGACTATTTTTCTTGAGTGATATCGGTTTGGGAGGTAGATTGAGAGTGCTTGCTTTAGGTGAGTGTACATTTTAGTCATTGTATGTGTGCTTGTTACCACAGTGGTGAATCTTTTGGTACTGCCTGGTATCCGACCTGTTGATTTAAGTAGTTGTTTGGGGTCGAATTGTGACCACTTAGTGTCCACATCATGCCGGTGACACGGGAGGTATTTGATCAGCTTGTGGCTGAGCTTACTGCTCTTAGAGCAGAGGTAGTTCAGCTAAAGAAGACTGGGGTTAAGTATGAACCCAGTCAACAATCTACTTCAACAGGTGGGATCCAGGGAGGGATTCACATAGTGAGAGACCTCGCTGTGGGGAACTTGATCAAGCCTTGGAGAGGCGAGGCTTCGGACGTTGCGGTCGAAGACTTTCTCTCTCAGGTCGATAAGGCCGCCGATTTGGGGTGTTGGACCGAATCTGATAAGGTCAAAATTATCGGTTTAAAATTGGAGGGAGCGGCAGCAGCATTCCTGAGTTGTAGCCAGCCTCTCCAATCCCCAACTATAACTTACGCGGAATTTCGGCAAGGCTTGATTGAACGGTTTAGGTCTCGACAACCTGACCAGTTCTACTACGCACAGTTACAAACCGCCAGCCAGGCAAAGGGCGAGTCTGTCGAAGCCTTTGCCGACCGTTGTAAAAAATTGAACTTGGGAACGATTCGGAAAGTAGGGGATCCGGTAGCCCAAGCCATCATCAACGAGGAGGCTGAGCGGAGACTACTGGCGGCATTAACGAGTGGGCTGCAGGGTAATGTGGGGACCCAGGTGAGGTATCGCATGCCTGCCACGTTTGCCGAGGCGCTAACTCTTGCGGTAACGGTCAGCGCGATCGACCGTGAAAATTCAAGAGCTGGGGGAACAGTTTACGCATTGCAGGCAGCAAGTTTTACGTGCTATGGCTGTGGCAAGCCAGGGCATATTAAGCGTAACTGTTTTAAGAACCGTAGACCTCCGGACAAGCCTGAGCGCCAGAGCGCGGCTGGTGATGCGCCTAGCGAGGAGGACTCAGGGCCTCCGACTTGTGCTCATTGCAAGAAAGTGGGACATCGCGAATCGCGGTGTTACGCTAAGAAGAGCATGAGTCGCAAGAAGGCCAAGGGTTCCCCAAACGCGACAAGTTCGACGAATGCCCCGACGTCGAGCGAGAACTAGCCAAGTCGATAGTGATCCCTAGTGTAGCAACTCCGGATGGTAAGGTTCGTGGAATCCTTTTGGCTGTAAGCATAGATGGACAAAACAGGGAATTGTTAGTAGACACAGGTGCTACAGTTTCTATGCTGCAGCCTGGAGTAAGTAAGACTACACTTAGGGCTAATCGTACGACGGCTAGGGGCGTAACAGGCACCGGGTTACAGCTGTTAGGGCTGCAATTTGTTAAGTTTGATCTGTTAGGTGACCGTTATAGTCACCAGTTTCATGTAGCCGAGTTAGATTTACCGTACGATGGAATTTTGGGCATTGATTTTCTGGCGCGAAAACAGGTGTTGCTTGATTTCGCAGCGCAGAAACTTACGATTGGTGGTAGCGAGGTACCATTTACTGGGAAGTCCGCAAGCGCAGCAGGTTGTCAACATGGACATATCTGCACATCATGTTCTATAGGATCCGTTACTGAAAGGGAGGGAGTCATGACCCCGACCGTTCAAGGATCACGCCGGCGACGTCAGGGACCTATAATCTCTGGCCAGTCGGCCTCGCCCAAAGCCCATGCGCATATGGCCACGCGCAGGGGGCGTGAAGGGCAGGGAGAAGAGCATGAGTGCGCTAGTGAGTCGGTCAACGCTACAATTACCAATTGGAAGGTGTATGCGCTCGAGTCAGCTTGGCTGCCTGCGCGTAGTGAAGTCATTGTCTACGGTTAACTCGGTCGGAAGGGTGCACGGTTGCCTGTCGAGGTTGTGATCGAACCTCAGGACGTGAAGATTCACGGTGTGTTAGTGGCGCGCATAGCGGCTTTCACGCGTGACAACTTGGTGCCTCTTAAAGTCATGAATATTGGCTCTGACGCTATTCAATTGCAAAAGAATACCTTGTTAGGTGAGGCAGAAGCGGTGGAGTTGACGCCGAAAGACACCCCGGAAGAAGTATGCGTAGTGCACCCTGGTGACAAAGGGAATGTTTCGATGCAGGTAAGAAAGCACGAACTAGAGCACGTTGACGCACTTCTGGAACAGAAACTCGCCCACTTGAGCCCAGAGGATAAGGCTAAGATGGGGACTGTACTGGGTAAGTACAGGGAATTGTTCGTGGACTCGGAAAATGAGTTGGGGTGTACCAGTATGGTGCGTCATACCATTGATACTGGTGATGCTAGACCAGTTCACAAGGCTCCCTATAGGATGCCGCACGCGCTTAAAGCGGTTGCGGAAGAGCATGTGAAAGATATGCTCCGTAAGGGAATTATTGAGCCATCTAGTTCGCCGTGGAATTCACCCATTTTGATGATACCCAAAAAGTTGCCTGGCCCTGATGGTAAGGTCAAATATCGACTTGTGACAGATTTTCGGGGTTTAAACCAGGTAACCAAAGGGGATGCATACCCTTTGCCGAATATTACGGAAACTTTGGATAATCTGGGCAACTGCAAATATTTTACTACGTTGGATTTACGTAGCGGGTATTATCAATGTAAGATTGACGACAAGGACAAGGAGAAAACTGCTTTCTCTTTACCTTCAATGGGTCATTGGCATTATAAAAGATTGGCGATGGGACTGGGAGGTGCTCCTGCCACATTTCAGAGACTGATGGACTGTGTACTAGCAGGACTCAAAGGAGTAGAGTGCATGGTTTACTTGGATGACATTATTTTGTATAGTGTGTCTCTGGATGAACACATTCAGGCTCTAACAAGGGTATTAGGGAGGCTCCGAGAAGCCAACCTGCATATCCAGATCGAGAAATGTGTATTTGCTCACTCGCAAGTGAACTACTTAGGTCACATTGTGACGAGTGAGGGCGTCCAAACAGATCCTCGGCTCACCAAGGTCGTACAGGACTATAAGAGGCCAACCAATGTGAAAGAGGTACGAGCTTTTGTTGGGCTGGCGGGGTACTACAGAAGGTATGTACCGAATTTTGCGAGTATCGCCCTGCCCTTAACTGAGCTTGCGAAGCAAGATGTGCCTTTTGTTTGGTCAGAAAAACAGCAAGATGCTTTCGAGTTTCTGAAGCGTGAGTTGTGTGGTCCGAACATTTTACGGTACCCGGTGTTTTCCGATCTATTTATTCTGACGACCGACGCGAGTGGGGTAGCGATTGGGGCGGTTCTTTCTCAGACATTAAACGGGGATGAGAAACCGATCGCTTATGCATCCCGTCAGTTGAATAAAGCAGAAAAGAACTATAGTACCACAGATAGAGAAATGCTAGCGGTAGTGGGGGCCTGTAGGTACTTCCGAGCCTACTTGCTAGGGAATCGGTTTACTATTTATACAGATCACGCACCCTTGAAATGGATGTTGAAGTGTAGAGAGCCTAAATCGTCCCGATTCACTCGATGGATGGTACGTTTATCGGAGTTTGAGTTCGAGGTAATCTATAAACCAGGGAAGCGCAATACTAATGCTGATGCTTTGTCAAGACAAGTAAATGCAATTACCACTACGAGGAAGGGTGATTATCTTCCAGTGATAAGCAGAGACCTAATTCTGGACAGACAGCAAGATGATGAATTCTGTTCTAAAGTTGTAAAGAATGTCAATAAGCCAGAATTCAAGGAGCAATTCCAACTCGATCAGGAAGGACTGCTTTATCATGTTAATGGGGATATATGGCGTGTTGTAGTTCCAACTGCCCTCGTTTCGCAGGTCATCGCAAGTCATCACGATACGGTGTTTAGCATGCATCAGGGTATTAAGCGTACGACAGAGGTCATTCGGAAGCGGTATTTTTGGAAGACGTTGAGGAAGGATGTGGAAAAGTATGTTCAGGAATGCGATTCATGTGCTAGACGAAAAGCAGGTAAACGCCAAGTGATTCCATTAGGCACGCATGAGGAAACGACAGCACCATTTCAAATCGTGGCCATGGACATAGTAGGACCACTCCCTACTAGCTCTTCAGGTAATAAATACTTGCTGACCTTCATTGACCACTTTTCACGATACTGTGAGGCGATTCCAATCCAGGACCAAACGGCGGTAACGATTGCTCGTGAGTTTGTCGAGAAGATTGTGACGCGTTGGGGTACGCCTAGAAAACTGTTGACGGATCAAGGACGCCAGTTTGTGTCGGCACTCATGAGGGAGACCTGCCGGTTGCTGGGGATTAGAACACTGACTACATCAGCCTATCATCCAGCTGGAAATGGTAAAGTCGAACGTTTACACAAGAGTATAGCGGATATGATCGCGCAGTACGTAGGAAAGGATCAGAGAACATGGGACAGATTCGTTCCATACGCCATGATGGCATATCGCAGTACGCCTAACGATGTAACCGGCTTTTCACCATACTATTTGTTGCATGGGCGTGAGATGTCATTGCCAATTGGAGATGACCTACAGCCTAAGCTGGTTGGGCATGAGTCAGCTGCGCAGCAACAGTTAGCTGACCGGCTCAATGACGCTTATGAGCTAGTACGTCAGAATAACCGGAAATCTCGAGAGTCGCAAAAGAAATTTTACGACCGAAAGGCAAAACCTCAATCGTATAGTGTCGGACAGTATTGTATATTTACAGGACACGGCAACGAAGAAGGGCGTTAATAAAAAGCTGGCGTATCGATGGCGCGGGCCATATGAGGTCCCGGAGAAGGTCAGTAATGAGAATTACAGACTAAAGTTAGGTAAAAGCAAGGAAACGGTGATACATGCCAATCGGATTAAACCGTGTAAAAGGGCAATCTTGCCTAAACAGGCTGAAGGTCTTCCTGAGATAACGGAAGTTCACCAGGCGACCGATATTTCTGACAAAGCGGTGGAAGAAATTAAAAGACCGAGGGGGCGTCCTAGACTAACGAATGTCCGCGGGAAACCAGAGGAAAATAAGAAACTTAAACGACCTGTGGGTAGACCCCGGAAAAATGTCCAGAGGGTTCCTGAAAGTTTGAGTGTCGATGAAGCAGTAGTAGCAGGACCCTCCAAACAGATAATAATACCTGATCTGCGGGTACCACAAACCTCAATCGCTACTCGAATCTCGGATGATAATGAGTCGTTGGCAACATCAGAGGAATCGGAGGTGGTTGAATCCTCCGACGATGAGCAATCAACCGAGAGCGAATCGATAGGAGAAGACGGCTTGGAGGTCAACGCATCCCTGGGGGAAGAACAATCAGCCGTTAGTCAATCGGTCGGGAATGAGGAGGGGTCGGACGGCACCAACTCGGACAATGCCCAGTCGGAAGACTCAGTCAATGAGGAAATACCTGAGGACACAATCATTCTAGGAGATTCTGTTAATGCTGAAGTGCCTGGGGATCTACACGAGAGTGAGGGTGGAAAGTCAGGGGTTGAAGTAAATGATGAGGTTTTTGCAGAGGAGACAAGCAGTGCTCAACCTACCACACCACCACGATCCGAATCAGCTGGTGAAGAAGTACCACGTACACCATATAGTTTGCGTCCAAGGATTCGTAGTCGTCCTAACATGTACAAATAAAAAAAAAGTGAATATAGGTTAGGATTGTACTTCATTTTGAAATGTTAGTCGAATTTAATAGCATGTAAAGTGATGCTTAATGACATTCAGAAGAACATGCATACCTATCACATTTGAGTTGTATGATGTAGTGTTTATTGTCATGCTTTCTCCATTTACTACGAATCGGCTGACAGTCACTTATTGATGACTCCTGAGAATTTGTAATTAATGCCAAATGTGTAAGGAAAAAAACAGCATTTGAGGTTGATTTAAGGGTGGAGGGGCATACTATATTATGAGTAATAACTGTATAAATGATAAGCTCCCTTTGAGTACGGTAGATAGGACATTTGAGCTGTACCAGATTAAATCGTTGCCTTATCTGGATGATAAGGTAGGTGATGGCATTTCTATGGAGAACGTGTACGATTATATCGCGTTATGGAGCGATAGGCAGTCGTACGTGGTAATGGCCATGGCCGACTATCTAACCTGCAAAGTAGACAATACTTTTGTGATCTGTCCTGCTAATATAGCTATTGATACGTACCGAGCAGAGAGTTGTGAAGCGGCGATGTTCCTCGGGCAGCAGGAGGCGGCTCGGAGGGTCTGCGACCGGAGGCTGGATCCGGACTCCCGACATGAAGTCCTGGATGTACAGCGTTTCAACCCCTACTCGGATGGTCCAACGGTGTCGTACGGCAGCCAGCAGCTCGGGAGGACGAAGTCAGGTGGTATCTGGCACAGGGATGATGGAAATGACATCTGATTGTTATTACTTATTCGGATAATTTCAGGTTGTTGCCTTACAGTAATGGTGTAACCCATGTTGCATCAGAGTTGGATTCTATAGTTCTCCCTCAGATACCAGTAATGGGGGATATTGAGTATGACCATTTAGGCAAGGAGGTTGTAGCTAGTCATGAGGGCGTTAAAGCGTACGTGCTAGAGCACGGTTCCGTCAATAAAAATGGGGAGAGGACAGTAGTAATAAACTCGCTGATGAGGCGACTTAAAGGTAGGCTCCAGTGATGGTTTTTTATTTATTTTGATGGAGGAAAGCATCAAAAGTTGAATGAAAAAAACGCGATGCTTGTACGCCGTTTGTAGCACTGTGAATAGGCATTTGACTGTTGAGCGGCAGAGAGCTGTGACGTCATCGGTACCCACCGCGCCGCTACCCACCGGCCGCCTGGCTGGCTGGAGTGTGCCGCGCGATACATCTGGTACGTTACTCGCTGTATTTTCACAGATACACAAGTTAGTGGATTTTGAATTTCGATTGTGCTTTCTTGTTTGTATCTAGTGTTTATTTACTCCTTCACATAATTAAAATAACGTCTTGCTGCGTGTTTGGCTGCACTTCTAATAAACCCGGAAAACTTGTTAGTGATGAGACATTCAGTTTCCATAAACTCCTGGATCACGGGCGATCGCCAACTCATCAAGAAGTGTGGTTGGTAAAAATACACAGAGAAAACTTTATCATGTCCTCTATTGTTATTGTGTGCTCCGTTTAATTGATCAGAACGCTTTTGAATTAATATCCAGGCTGAAAAACAGAATGGTGTGTTAACCAAAACGTCCAACATAAGTTTATAGAAATCAGCTGTATCTTTCACCAATTTGAATGGTAAGCATGTAACTAAAGGTCCGCAGTAGGAGGGGGGGGGGGGGGGGGGTGCAGGTCAACTATGACGTGTATGGGGGTCGGGGCCCATATTGTTTGCAAATCATAGTCAAACGTAGAAAAACTATATACTAATAACTAATCCGCGCCGGCAAGCGGTAAATGAAAATCATGTCTGGCTGAGCGTATATAGGCCTACACAAGCCATCAACAATGCTTTTAGTTATGCGTGGGCTTGAAAAAATTGACATTACAACAGTGTCTAGGTCAGGTGTCACGTGTCAGAAGGGTGGCTGTCAATCAGTAACGCTTATAAGAACCTCTGCCAGTTATGGGTGGTTTCACTGTACAAAACCGCGCCAAATAAACGTGTTTTAGTTATATTTTGAAGACGCTACACAACATTGAAAACGTGAAAAATTAGGGATTGTGGTTTCGTAAGAACTAAACTCTAGATTAGCAAGCTTGCAAATTCAAATTTTAAACTAAACCAATTAATTAGTAATTGCACATTTAATTGGCTTCCCTAACGTCAACTGTAATGAGCGCAATATTTGAAATTTTGCTAAATCCAGATTTTAGTTCTTACGAAACCACAATTCCCTCACTTGCCTCACTTTTGCCATATGCTGTAGCGTTCTCAAAATATAACCAAACAACTTGAGATAGTTTCAGTCGAACGCTATATATGCTAACTTATTTTTATATTTGATTGGTAAGGGGGGGGGGGGGGACTTAACAAACTCCTGCGAGGGGCCCGAATATGAGTTTAAGCCACTGCCAACAACGGGAAACACACCTGCCAATTATACGACGTATTTTTGGCATATTGGGAATGTTTTAAAGGGTTGTTTTAAAACTGCACAAAATGTGGATACTGTTATATGAACACAACAATCGACCGAAGCTTCCATATTGAAAGAAGAGATTCACTCGATTCCAGCAATATTGAATTAAAACTTCAATAGGTTGGTATAAGGTATCACCCATCTTCACACATCAATGTGATATTAACACTTATTTATTATTTGGTTAATTAGCCATTAATTTCTCTGATACGAAAGTTCAATGTACTATATGTAATTTTAAATGTTTTGGGTAAAATATTTAAAATAATCTTTGGGCTTAATTCAGTAAGTTGTACGAGCTTCGTTTGTTTATACATGGTTTATATAACACACTAATTGTAAGCTATGGTTATACAATTATATTTACATGATGATATGGCCTTAGAAGTTAGCCAGATAGCCTAAATCTAAATTAATTTCCAGAAATAATATAAATAAATAATTATAAATAAAATAATTGAACTAACTTGAAAACAATGACTTGATATCAGAGAGAGTATAACAAATACGAATATTATATGATTGCAGGCCTACTAAGTGTCGGTAAGCCTAGTGGCCTAGCTAGCGGGAGTTATATACTGTTAATTAGTTATTAGACTAATTATTATTATTATTTTTACTTATACTAAATAATAGTCATTTCAATAAGCGGTAGCTGGAATTGAACCGCGGTGACCACCCGATAGACCACTAGGCCTACCGACGTTGATTAGGCCTACACACCTTTGAATCTCATTTTTTAAATAGTATTGTGGAAAATCCTTGTCCCATTACAGCTCTGATTGGGATCATTTTACTCTGCTAAAATAGTAAAAGTTTAAAATGACAAATAGTGCTACATTATTAGATATAGCCAAAATACGCAGGTCATGATCCGCGGCGGCAGCGAGCCCCAACGTATCATCTTGTCATCATCTTGTCGGATGGCGTGGACCACGCAAGAAGGAATAACAGTTACCGAAACCCGTGCAGGAACTCATCCAGTGTATACATTGTTTGTACGCGCGATGCGATTATAGTGTCTTGGTTCAAATGTCCCGTTCCCATCTTCACGTAAACAAGCATCGCTTGACGGGTTGCAATCAGTTTGTCGAGGTTCAACACGGTATAGCTCAAAAGGTGTATTTTTTTAACTGACTCACTTTGGTAGCAACAACTTTTTCGTGATCAGTAAGCTTTGCCTCAGCCTTTACATTCACCGCACTCGCACAAATCACTCCCACTTTACCTACAATATCACTGATTATCATCTTTTCTTTTTTGGACTTTTCCTTCCTTTCAGAATTGCGAGGGTCCTCTTGATACGGAAAATGCTTTCAACACATTCAAAACTGTCGATGTACAAACACAAACTGTAGCGAGTAGCGAGTTGTAGACGAATCAAGCCGTCCGGCATACGGGCATAGGGAGCGCGGAGCGGTTGGGTAGCGATGACGTGTTTACCCCCACCACCGCTCACTTGCAAGCGAAGCAGCTCCGGCCAGACGCATGCTAGAAGCGCCTAGTTTTCGACTTTTCATTCATACGACTACATTCCATCGAAAGATAAAATAATCCGAAAAACACCCATATTCCCCGGAGCCTACCTTTAAGGAAATTAAGGAAACTGAGTACCATCCCGTTAGTCAGTATGGGGTTCCAATCGGAAGCATTGTCCTAATTTTGGTAATCTCTATGCTAGGTGTCTGCTGTTACCGACGGAGGAGAAGTGGAGCCAAGCCTTCGCAGCTGTCGTCGGTGGCTGTCCATTTGGCGCCGCGACCTGAGGTCGTGTGCTTGGAGGCGATAGGAGGCGGTGGCGCGGCAGGCGAGGCTGAGCTGTGTAGCGAAGCCGGGGCCGCCCCTCGGACGTTGTTCTCCAGGAGGGCAGAATAGGACGGGCGCCCGCAGCAAGGACGACAGAAGTCAAATAAAAGAAGATAAAATCATAAGCCGATGATACGTCATAACAAAATATAAAAATTGTACCTGAGAATGTAAGCTAGCTGCGATGTCAGAAAACTTGTGAATGTATAAAAAGAAAAGAAAATTGTATTGAAAGAGTTGATAGCCTATTTGGCAACAGGGGGACAGACCTAGTGGCGGTGCCACGACAATATTAGTGGTTCCAGCCATGATGCATTGCATAGATTTAGGGCGAACCGAGTTTCGGCTGATTAAATGAAATAGTAAGGAAGATTTCAGTACTTACTTGCTGCCGAGTGTTATCCAGGTGCGTTGAAGGGTGTGCGAGCGGAGTAGGTCCAGGTTCGAGGCACGGACACTGCACTATACGCGAACAATAGCAAATTTGCTGGCGAACGGAGAGGAAAGTAAATTCGCGAAAGCGTATAACGTGAATAGACGGGGGTTGTTGAAAACTGATAATCAATTGAGAAAGCTCTGCGCGCACTAAGCCGTAGTTGGCGAATAGGGATAGTGTTTTAGCAGGTTATTTTCACGATCACAGCACGGTCTACGGTGCTAAGTAAGTCTTGTGAGGTTGGGAATTCAGTGACACTGAGCTAGCGTGAGCAAGTTTCCTCTGAGCCTAGCTTCCATCCGTCCGGCCGGCCAGGGATTCAAATTACCCTGACTCGACACTGTCCGCTTGAGAAACAATAGATAAGGCAGGTGGCTATCAAAGTTCATCTAGCCTAGTGCAACTCTGTGCGTCTAGTAAGAGCACTGTTTTCTTCCTTGCCTTTGGTATCTACTACCAGGGTGAAAAACATCTATGTCGCGAAGTGTTGATTGACATTCGCAGGTGCGCAAGTGTGTGTGGTTGAGCCGGCGCCAGGTAAACTTACTGAAGAGAGGTTTACTTGGGCTGGAAGTTCCGACCATGATGACACGCGTAAGAGATGAGGAAGTGGAAAAATGCTAGAAAAAGATAAACAGGAGTAGCGGGACAGTGCGACGGCCATTTTCCTTTTCCCAGTGTAACCTGGCGCTCCATTCCTTATTGCTACGCAACCTGGGTGTTCAACCACTCAGGCAGGGGATTCGAGTCAAAATTTACGGGGGACCAGGGGAAATAGTTCCCATCAATGTACCTGGTGCGGTCGCGGTCAGAAAATTTATGTCCTGTTGAGAACTTACGCTTACTTAGAGGTCTTTAAAGGAGTGTATGCTCTCAGGAACATAGCACCCTTTTTCAAAGGGGGGAGCTGTAATGGATGCTGGGAGCATTATTTCGTTAACCATTAGGAAAGGGCGTAAGTACTCAACAGGTTGTTTCAACACTATTTTATTGTTATTTCGACAACGATTAGAATAGTGTTCTGAGACATTTTCATCATAATGACATAATGATTGCGCATGGCTGAAGCAACATTGTTTAAGTATGAGCCGGTGTACAGAGAACGGCAGTTGGCTAACGGTGCAACCTCAGCAGTGTTGACCATTAAGCACCGCTGATCGGGCTAAACATGAAGTCATAATTATCGGAATCGAACCCGGGACTGTCGTAAGTGTATAACAATTACGTCATGTCCACGGGTAGGTAGTAAATTGACTACCGATATATCTAGCGGGGTTTCGGCCAACTGTCTCTCTCTCTGGTGTCCTCGATCTATAGTGAGTGCGTCCTGTTGCCCGAGACAGGAATGTTCGACGATCAGCACGTCTCTGGGTCTGTCCGTGAGTAAAACCTAAGCATTAAAGATTTAGCATTAGAATGGAGTTATGAGTTAGTCTCTTTCAACTCCTCACCTCCCTCAGCCTCCTACTCGATCTCCCTCTAGGATTAATAGTCTGTCGGCGGTATTCTCGAGAGTCCTCAATGACTTTCGGGGCATTACAATAATAATAATAATAATATATTTTTTTTTTTTTTATTATTACAGATTTTTATTATTAGAATACAAAATGAAAAGTACAGAACAACTTGTTCCACAAAGCCATGAGGCTTAACTGTGGATTACACAAAATAATTAACAATTCAGTGCACAGTAAGATGGAAACAAAAAGAAAGTGACAGTGGAATATAGTACAACATGGAACTAATTATGAGAACGATTGCGATTCAAAATATACAAAATATCAAGATAGAAGACAGTAAAACATATGCGAGTTTGTCAACTTCTTTGAAATCACATGATTTTAATAAAGACAAAATTAAATTTATGAATACAACGATGAAAACCCAACAACTAACGTACAAACAAAGAATTGATATGAGATTAAATACTATGCAAATAAAAATCCTTTAGCCCTCTTTTAGTTATGCTAACTGAATTTAATACTTTTAGGCTAAGTGGCAACTCGTTAAAAATACGTGGAATAATTACTTTAAGCGTTCTCGCGCCGTGTTTTTTGGAATATTTAGGGACTCTATATAAATGTGATATTTGAGAACGGGTGGTGATTGGATGTTGAAGAATCATTTTGAAATCATTTTTTAAATAAAACTGAAAAGCGAGTCTTTACTTATATAGCATGTGCACAGGCAAAACGTCACCTTTTTTTATAAACGCTGGACTCAACGCAGTCAATATTTCTATGAGATTTGGTAAAGAACGTGACCATTTGATGTTGCAAAGCTGTAATATGCCTTAGATTTGATAATGACGCGTTATCCCATGATAATATACCGTACATTAATATTGATTCTGCTAGAGATAAGTCAACTGTTTTAAGAGTATCTGAAGGAAGCAAAGTTTTTATACAATACATTTGACTGAGACATGATCTTAATTTATTACATAATTAATTGATGTGCGGAACCCAATTAAACCGATTATCAATTATTAATCCTAGATACATGTGGCTGTCCAAACAATCAATAACAGTATTACAAATACAAGTTTCACCATGCATGCAATCATAGGAATGAGAGATAATTCTCACGGTGCTTAACCGATCAATGTTTGAAGGGTTACATATATGCACAATTTTAGTTTTGTCTACGTTTATAACCAAACCGTTATCGGGGGCCCACAATAGTAAATTATGAAAGTCAGTTTGTAAATAATGATTAGCAATGTTTAATTTCTTATGAACGGCAAATAGCCCTAACCCTTATAAGTTATTAATAGTCTGCCAAGTTTTTTTATGTCATTTTTATAGTGTGCAAACTTACGCAGATAAAACTCGTTTTAAGTTTTTTTAATCTCATTATTAACCACGTTTCTCAATTGTTTATATTCACATCTATATATTTCATTTAACGGACTTAGAAGCTTACAGTTTTTTCATTTGTGAAAACAACTATCTCTACGTTTTACTAATATACGTATCTCATCCGTTATCCATTCTTTATTTGTTCTATTAGTTTCCTTGAAACGTTTAAAGAACGCACTAGATGAAATGGCTTTATTGAATATTTCTTCCATGACATTGTATAGATCGGAACAGTTATTGTTAGCATCTAGGTCACTTCATTGCACAGATATCAAAGCTTAGCTTGGTATAATTTATTTTCATCTATACACAACTTATTTGTCTCCCTAAAAAATGCATATCAACTGTGCCATAGTCCAAGGCTAGCATTACCATGTAGTGGTCGCTTCCTTTTGAGGTGAATATTGCCGCATCCACGTTATTCACATCACCTCTAACAAATGCGTGATCAATGCAAGACCTTGTCAGCTTACCTGATAACATTTCCTCTCTAGATGCCTCCGTAATACATTTCAAAAACCCATATCAAGACAGTTCATTCTCATACAGTTGTACACTATTATCAAAAACATCCAATACATCAATATTTATATCACCAACCAGTATAGCATTCTTGTTCTTATGTGTGTCATAGTATGACGCAAGTTCATTGACAAAGCGAGTTTTCTCAGCAGTTGTAGATGACTTTGCCGGTGGCCTATATATTGCTAGCATTGACAATGACACACCCGACAGAAAATCAAGGGAACACGCAATTCCTTCAAAATGTGTAAAATTATTCTCTATATTGGTGCAACTGATTTCCTTTTTAATAAACAATGCCAAGCCACCTCCACTGCTGTCAAACCTAATATTAATAAAATAATAATTATAATAATAATAATAAAAATAATAATAATAATAATAATAATAATAATAATAATAATAATAATTATAATTATAGTAATAATGATAATTATAATAATAATAATAATATTAATAATAATAATTATAATAATAATAATAATAATAATAATAATAATAATAATAATACTAATAATAATAATAATAATAATAATAATAATAATAATAATAATAATAATAATAAACATAGTAATAATAATAGTAATAATAATAATAATAACAATAATAATAATAATTATAATGATAATAATAATAATAATAAGAATAATAAGAATAAGAATGATAATATGACAATTCTTATCAATGAAATCTTTTTCTTAACATTATTGAAAGTGTGTGGATTTAGGAACATGTCCATCTGAATGAAGATGGTGGAAATCCGTAATAATGATGGTGCTTGCGTACCAAAGCACATTAACACCAGACGCCACTTTAGTGATACCCATCCAGGACATGGTTAAGTTCATTTGGTGGTGGCGATAAGTCAAGCTTGGAGTGTATAATGCAATGATATGTAACACCTATAGTAGGAGCTAGATCACCAGTCCCCCAACCTTCCACTCAATAGCGAGCGTAGCAAATTGAAGCCATTTTGAATTGGGGAGGGGACAGGCTAAGTTGGACCTTTCAGTACTGCTAGCGCTGCGAGCGGCAGAAAGTCGCGTTTGAGACTCCCATTCCCGCCTGTAGTAGTTGCCTAATTCAAGATGGCTTCAAATTGACAAGCCTGTGGCTGCTAGGTTGCGCATCTAGCCTACTATAAGTGTTACATATCCTTGGTAAAACTAAAATGCCTCCATCACAGCCTGCTGGATGGGTGAACTATACCACCCAAGGTCTACTTGATCTCCGCTAGGTAGAAGTCAAGTAGGCCTGAATCCTAGCTTCGATTAATGTACTTATTTTTATTTCAAATCAATGGATGATTTTCAGAATTGATCTAGAAATCCGTAAATTGCTCTATCTAAAGATCCTTGATAGTAATGTTAAAGAGCATTTTTTACAGTTGTGCATTGTTGTCATTGAAGATCTAGAGGGCCGTTATTTGCTCTATCTTAGGGTCCTGGATCAATTCTGAGAAATGTCTATTCAATCCGATTATAATGCCAACATAACACGACTCAATACTTTCGTCAAACTTATTGAATTCAAGAACATAAGCGAATCAGAAACTGTTGGTAAAAAACTGCAACAATATAGCTTCTTTTAATTGATGCTTTTTTGTCCTTGAATTCAATAAGTTTGACGAAAGTATTGAACCGTGAAATGTGGGTTTTAATAAATCCATATAAGTGATTGTATAACAAAACCGTTTATATTTTTTAACACACGAATAATACGGAATACGTGTCGGATTAAATATCAAACCCACTGCATTTCCAGTGCTGAATACACAAATAGGGACTTAGATTAATTATGTAACTATAATAAAAAGCTACATATTCAACATAATAATTTTGCTTAAGGGCTAATCCACACAGATTTTTAAGACATACGATTTAAGGTTTAACGCGTAGTCGTAAAGTTGGATCATGGGAAACACGTACTGGCGGACAACGTCTTAAAACCTTATGCATTATGTCTTAAAAATCTGTGTGGACCAGTCTTAACAGAAAAATATAAACTGAGTTTAAACAATGTTCATGATAATGTTGTAATACACAAATGGAAATATATTTAAAATCTGAGGTAGGAAATAAATCGATATTTTTTGTCAGACTACGTACAAAAACTTTTAATTGAAGATTTGCTAAAATATATATTAAAATATCAGCAATCGGTGCTTTTTTTTTATAGCGAAATGTATCTAACAAGTCAGCAATGTCAGTAGAGTCAAGTTAAGTACAGGATGTGTTGCTATGGAATTGATTTATTACATGCTAGCCTATTTCCCATATGAAGAACAAACTCCATAGCAACCATAAACAAATCACATAACTCGACTCTGCATTCATCCCACAACACGTCAAGAAATACCGCGTGTTATATTTAGCATTGAATAGTATTCAAGCCATTTGAATAAATTACTATTATTAATATATTATCTAAGTTGTTGAATTATTATCAGAATGGAAGTCTCAGGACAAACAGAAACATTATATCACCGTGTAGTAAGCGGTGTCTGGCAGTCTATTATTTTTTTTTAATTGTAATTAGGGCCAGTGTAGGGCACAATGCCCTCTTTAGCCTGATGAGTGATGATTGGTGAATGATAATGAGGAAGGGCGAAGGGAAAGCCTGGTACCTGAAAGTAGTCTACTCCTGTCTAAAAGTACCAAGAGGACCATCGGCTTTACGTCCCATCCGAAAGGACGGTGTAACTCTGACCAGTCATATAGGTTCCTCCACTAACCTGGACTGCCGAGCAGTTGATGAGTAGAACGAAGCTGCTACACAAGCTTTCGAACCCTCAAATCTGCTCTAACCAACGGTAACTAGTGTTTCATAGGAGAGTGGTCACCCAGCCACCTCCCGACCTAGCCCGAGGTTGCTTAAGCTGTTGTATCACCGATCTTAGTTTTCTAAAATATCCGTAACACAGACAAGCTTAACTATGAACTTTAAACACTGAACTCTGATAATAAAAAAAATATTTTTTTCTTAATTGTTCAGTTACCGGTACCGGCAATATTACTACTTTAATCCACTTTATGTTGCACTAAGTTTTGTAAAACATAAGTAGTTGTGATCAACAATGTTTACTGCGTTTCAAGAACCTACTTTGGTGTACAACATAAGCTTTATTTAGTTGCATTATCTTTATTGGTTTTTTGTATAACATTTTTTAAAGTGACCGGTACAAATACGCTCGCCATACAGGTAGATTCAAACAATGATAAACAGAAAACCATTAATGATAATGTGACTAATTAATATATCTAAGTTTGTAGACCAAAGTACGTTCTTGAACCGCAGTAAACATCGTTGATCACAACTACTTATTTTTTACAAAACTTATGCAACATAAAGTGGATTAAAGTAGTAATATTGCCGGTATCGGTAACTGAAAAATTAAGAAAAAAAGAATTTTGGTTTTCAGAGGTCAATGTTTCAATTTCAAAGTTAAACTTTTGTATGTGTTGCATATTTTAGAATACTGAAAACGGTGACACATTCCGGTGTTCGTACGGGAACCGGCCAAGCGACCGCGGCTATGAGTAAGCAACAGTTAGTCGCGCACCTGCTACTGTGGGCGTGCGCGCCGTGCGGCTCCCGCTAGTGCGGCACCATTGAGCGGATACCCGCACAGTTTACGCGCAGCCTCCACCCCCGCCGGACAGACACGCGGCTATGAGTAAGCAACAGTTAGTCGCGCACCTGCTACTGTGGGCGTGCGCGCCGTGCGGCTCCCGCTAGTGCGGCACCATTGAGCGGATACCCGCACAGTTTACGCGCAGCCTCCACCCCCGCCGGACTAGACACGCGGGCTCCCGATACACTTGTTGATACTCTCTCTTGCCGGACGTGTTCAGTGTATTTATCTGTCTTATTAATATTAGCTTTAATTACGCTCACGTAGAAGTCTATTTAAACTTCGATAACATTCTAAAAAAATATATAACAATTCTAAATATAATTGTACAGTTTTAAAATTTATTGAAGGATACATTTTTTGTACATACTTCAAACTCAAGAAATAGTGAGATCTTTGACCATTAGGCCTACCTTATATAAATTTTCCGTGTTGAAATTTAAATACATTCTTAACAATAATTGTTGAATCGTTGCTACACACGCTCGTTGAAAAATTATTAATAGATAATTGAAGTTATTTTGAAAGATGATATAAATTGTTAATAATTAATATGACTTGATCGTTCAACATTCAATTTATATTAAATATAAGTGTCGATAACAACTAGACCGAGTGAACAAAAGTGGCTGCAGATCTGCAATGCAGGTATGTTCTTGCTTTCAAGTTGTTGACACATCTTTAAGGATATGTATCGATATAGTATTGTCCTAGTTTCATAATTCTCCAAACAAACTGGCCAGCTAATACGATACCAACTTTTATATGAAGTCACTCACCAATATTCATTGTGATAGTAATTTTCACGTTACTGACAAAAAGTCTTCAATTATCCCCATAAGACTTGTTGCAATTAGATGGTGGAAACTATATAAGTACAACATTACGTTGGCATTATTGGATTCAGTTATTTTGTAAGCATGGGATGAGACTAGACTGGAGTGGAATCACAAGCAAACACCAATACTGATAAATAATATCCTAAAACATAATCTTATAAATATTGATATCAGTATTTTGAAATTTAAATTACAATACAAACGATGGATTTAATGTAATTGTTTAGTAACTGGAAAATATTATGATTTCCATGACATATGTCGTATTATGTTTATCCTGAAGGGTAAATACTAAGTGTGTACTGCAATTGAAAATATTTCTCTAAAATATGCATATGAACTCTGAAAATGTAATAAGTATGAAATAAAAGCAATATAACGTATAAAACAACGCCGCATGAGAAATGCTAATATAACGTTGGTAAGAACTATCACAATTCTATGTCAAAACATTGACATAGTTCTGCAGACTTCAAGTACTTGATATAAATAATTGTAAGCAAATGTAAATATATATTTCCGTTCCACTCAAAAGGCAATTTAAAAAGCCACCACATTTGCATTCTCGCATGACATAGTAATGCCGAAGAATGGTTGCGTACATATTTTTTTATATCTGAATAGAATCTACACAAAGTAGACAAATACGCACTGGATCTCGAAAAGCAAAACATTCTAAAAATGAACTTAATGGCATTGAGTTCGACGTATTGGCTTTATATCTAGTGAGCCAATGGTCTACTGAGCGAATAGTTAAGTGCGCGAATGTTCCAGTCAGCAAAAATGAACCCAACCATTCGCACAATTGTATAGCGCACTAGAACGTTCTATACTAGAACATTCTTGCACTAGAACATTCCCGCACTAGAACATTCCCGCACTAGAACATTCGAACACTAGAACATTTGCGGACTAGAGTTTTTTTTACAAACAAAAACTTTCGCGAACTAAAGTATTCGCTCAATCGAGTTTTCTCACAGTAGAGCATTCGCTCACAAGATAATTTGCTGACTAGAATATTCGTGCATTAGAGTTTTAATGCACTTAACATTTCGCTCGCTACATATTACGTCCCCTCTCTTCGACGTCCGTGTCGGGGGCCAATCACCAGTAACGTACCCGCTTCTGTGTGTCAAATGTCGTCTTCATCGTCGCCAAGTTATAGAACGATATTTGGGCCCACTATTTTTTTGTAAACGGCATTTGAGTTGGAATATATGTCTCCACAAGAAATTAGGAATTAATTAATTATTCGGTTACCTGTGAGTTCTATTACAATAATACTCGAGTTGGCATTATTAGTGAGACTGAGACCATGTTGGAATCGAATTTTACTTGTTCGGTAAATTAGGTTTTCTATGATAAATCACTTCTAAACTTACAACCCAAGACCCTACTAAATAGACCTCTTTTTGGTAAATATAAAATCGTATTTCACCGTAGGAATCCTTGTTTTTTTACCATATATACTCCTTGTCACGTGACTAACAAGCTATATTAGTATGTATGAGTGTCTACCTATCTCGTATAAGTATCTCGTACTGAATATGTATTTATCTTAAGGGGCCAACAAGGGATCGACTACACACAGATGTCGCTATCAATTCAATTTCTTTTTCTTCAAAATATCTGGATTTTAGGTTATTTATTTTTGTATGAATCGTGGCTCCAGTACGATGGAACCCAAATGTCTTAATTTTGTCTCTCTTCGTAAATAAGAGCATGTCTCACTTTGCTCTTTGAAAATGTATTTTGTAGGCATCGAACCAAATTGCGACCAGACTTAATATTTCGTCTGTTGAAAAATTAAATTTCTTACGACATTAAAATATCAGTACAGAGCGCCAACCACCTTTGTATTGAAAGTCAACAAACAACATAACCTCCAAAGAGGTTCCAAACAGCTCAACTTTTCGCCAGAAATTACGTCACAAGTCACGTGCGCAATGTAAGTATGTATACTTATGTTCGACTTTGAAGATACATTTTTATGATATTTAAGTAACTTATTTGAGTTATCGACTACAGACGTACTTGTACTTAAATATTATACTTAACATGGAAGGATACCTCTACCTCAAAAACCGAACAAAATTTTCATTTTTAAATTATATCTCAAGAATGGATATCGAAATCGAGAATCTGAATCAACAGCGCACTGTGGTATAGTAAGTTCTACCTACTGAATGCTCTAAGTTGTGTCTTACATTATAATCAGTGTGGTTTTTATATCTAATTAATTTTAGAACTAATTATCGAATTAATAATCAAAATAACTACGCTAATGGTGATAATATTTCATTCAGTCCATAGGGTTTACCAAAACACAGTGCGCTGTTGAATCAGATCGTCGATTTTGTTGATATCTTCAGATATAATTACAAAATGAAAATGTTTTGCGGTTTTTTACGTAGAAGTACCCTACGCTCTTAAGTACGTAGTGTACATTGTCGAGAGCTGTCATATGAGGACACTCAATCCCAGCATTTACCTTAATTGTGACTAAAAATAACATTGAAGTCAGGATTATCGGCAACCAGGAAAGTCAATGAATAGACCTCCTCCCCCCCCCCCCCCCCCCCCTATCCACCCTTACAATTCTTCTGCACTCACTTTATATACGATATGGTTACTGATCATCATTTCCCATGTCTATGGATTCATAAGATTGCTTTTCGGACAGAGTTTAGAGAAAAGATGTTCCACAATAGCCTTGTCCATGCTGACCTCATAACTGAGTAAAGCATTGCCCAATCAGATCTCAGTATTTAATAATAATAATAATAATAATAATAATAATGCCTTTATTTGCAAACAGGATATCAAAATCCCACTAGTGCAAACATAATACAATACAATATTATACACTCAGGAGACAGGAGTAAGAAATAATACAACAAACAATTACACGAACAATTACAATAATAAAAAAATAAAAAATACAACAGTTACAATAAAACATAATACATAAGACATAAGCAAGTATACCTTAACAACAGCAAAATAATTACATGATAAAAAGTAAAAAAAAAAAAATAAAAAAAAAAAAAAAAAATAAATAAACTAAAAAAAAAAAAAAAAACTTTGACTACAGCGCCTGGATTACTTTATTTTTAAAACAATTGTAACTTTCAAAACAAATGTCGGTGCTCAAATGCTCTGCTAGCTGGTTGTATGTAGATTGTAATCTATTGATGGCACAATGCTTATAGAGATCAATTCTATTGCTGGGGACGTAAAATGTAGAATGTCTTCTAGTTGTTCTAAGGGGGACAAAAAAGTTTATATATGTTATCATTGGGGTGTCTACTGAATTATGCGTGATTTTGTGCAGAAACATCATATCTAACAAGGTTTGTCTCTTTTCTAGGGGCATTAACCTCATGTTTTGACAGTGTAATAGATATTCATTTCGGTGGTAGGGCTGTCTGAAATAATGATAACATACTAACTTAATAAACTTTTTCTGTACCCTCTCAATGTGGTCTATTTTGGTTTTGTGATGCGGATTCCATATAACGCTAGTGTATTCTACCTGTGGGCGAACAAGTGCTAGATATAACATTCTTAAGGCGGCTAAGTTGAAATCGCCCATACAGTTCCGCCTTAACAGACCTAGAAGTTTGAAGGCTTTAGGTGTAATTTTATCCAGATGCTTTCTGAAAGATAAATCAGAGGAGATAGTGACACCAAGGTCACTCACTGAGTTTACTCGATCTAAGTTCGTGCCGTTAATTGTATAATTATGCAGAATTACATGTTTTCGCTTGTTCGTGAATGTTAATACACTGCACTTTTTTACGTTGAGATTAAACTTCCAACAAGAACACCAGTGGGAAAAGGAATCAAGATCTTCTTGAAGCAAATCACAGTCACTCTTGGTCAAAATAGGCCGATACACCTTTAAATCATCAGCATACAGTGAACATTTTGAGGATTTAAAACAAGATGGTATGTCATTTACGTAAAGGTTGAACAACAAAGGGCCAAGCGTTGAGCCTTGAGGCACTCCTGACGTGATAACAACAGGTTTTGAGGAGCATCCGTTTATGACGACTGTTTGTTTGCGTCCACCTAAATAACTTTTTATTAGCTCAAGTAGTGGACCCTGTACCCCATAACCTTTAATTTTGTGTAAAAGAAGACCGTGATCCACACTGTCGAATGCTTTTTCAAAGTCTGTGTATATGCTATCAACTTGAGTTTTATTATTTAACTTCTTGGCAATGTCATGTGTGTATTCAACCAGGTTTGTCACAGTGGAGCGTCTCCGAACGAACCCGTGCTGCTCAGTCGCTAAGTGGAGCTTGACATGTTGGTACAGGGCCTCGTGAATCAGCTGTTCAAATATTTTAGATAAAACAGACAACAGTGAGATCGGTCTGTAATTACAGACCTTGTAACGGCTGCCCTTTTTGAAGACGGGTGTCACAAAAGCATGTTTCCAGCGGTCCGGATACACTCCTGATTTCAATGCAGTGTTAAATATATCTGCTAGAGGTCTGGCGAGTGCACGGCGACAGTGTTTCAACACCCGGACTGGAATGCAGTCAGGACCAGGTGCTTTATTGTTCACGAGTCTCATGAGACATTCCTCAACCTTCTCAGTGGAGATGACAAAGCCCGACAGGCTATTGTTTCCATAAGCTGGTGCAGTAGGCAACGCCGAATCATCAGTGGTAGAGGCCGGGTTGAACGTTGACCGGAAGAATTCCGAGAAAAGATGACAAGCTGATGCCAAGTTACTGGCTGTTGACGTCCCGTATTCGACTTCAAGTGGAATTCGATGTGCTTTGGTTTTTCGGCGTATGTATCCCCATAGGAGATTAGGATTGTCAGATACACTAGAGTTGATTTTGTCTTTGTACAGCTTGTAAGCAGCACGCAGTTGATTTTTATATTCTGTTCTCTTAACTTGGAACTCGATTTGATGACATTGCAGCAGAGAGATTTACCATCGTTTATGGGCTCGATTTTTAGCTTTTAGAGAACGAATTACATCTGAGTTGAACCATGCCGGGTATTTATAGGCATTTACTTTATAGGTGGGGACAGAATCAGCTACAGCCCTGTCCAAAATTTCATAAAACTTATCACACTTGATGTTAACATCTACACTGTTATATACCTGTTGCCAGCCACTTGTACGTAGAGTGTGATTGAGCACGTCCAGGTCAGCTTTGGCCCAGTTAAGCTTGGATTGCGTTTTGTTTCTTCTGTTACTGGCGTTTGCACGCGGAAACGTGACGTCACACGCAATAGCTGAATGATCAGAGAAGACAACTTGTTCAGCGACACAGATATTAATACTGAATTCAAGGTTACTAACAAAAACTAAATCCAGGAAGTTTTCACCACGGGTTGGATGAGGGTTTATTTGATGTAAATCTAAGTCGCATAACGCGTCAATGAACTCAGCAGCTATTTGTGGGTTGGTATTTCCAGAAATGGTCGGTAACATAAGTTCAGGGAATTCAGTACAGCATTTCCAAGAAATGTCCGGCAGGTTAAAATCTCCAAATAGAATAACACTGTCACTGGGACGCGAGGAAGCTTGAACTAGTGACGTCAGATGGTACAGCTCCTCTACAAGCTCTGACGAAGGCTTAGGAGGTAAATACGCACAACCAATGAAGATACTGCACTTCGCACTGATCATCACTTCCACCCACACAATCTCGCAGTGAGGGCTTTCAAAAGTCTCCCGTCGCCTCGATGCATACTTACTGGAAACTGCTGTGAGAACGCCACCCCCTACTTGTACTTTGCCATTAACGGATAGTCTGTCCCTTCTAAACACCGAGAACTGACCGAAATCCAAAACTTCACCTTCAAAAATGTTACCATTTAGCCACGTTTCAGTTAAACACACCACATCAATTCACTGTTATCAGCAAAGTACAAGTTAAAGTTCGCTAGCTTTTCAGGGCCCGATATGCTTCTGACGTTCAAGTAGTAAAACGACATGGAATTACTGATGCAATTTTTGGCAGGTCCTGGATTTAAGTGGACATCACCACTGACTGACAGCAGGAGTACGACAAACCACGCTACGCCACGGTCCGGTGTAAATGTGCGTACAGCTGCACGCTGGCTCGCACGCGCAACAAGTAGCATACAAGATAAATCACACTTGCTACTTACTAGCATGTCCTCCTTAACTACAACACTTTTCCACAAGTCACACGGATCTAGCCACACTTCTCTATCACTGCCACAGAATTTAACAAATTGTTTTGACACTGCAAATAGCATGAAAACCCGGAGCGCACTTACAAGCCACCCGCACGCGGCCGCCATCTTGAAACCTTCCAACCGCTGAAAACGCCAACCGCTGATTGGCTGAGACTCACTCACCAACGATGTCAGCATTCGCACGGTCTACATAATACATGATTTGACCGACGTTTGGTAAGTGTACATGTTTACGTCAGTAATATACGGTTTTATCAACGGACTGAAAATGGAATAGAAACCACAGATTCATTTTCTGATACGAATACTGTTATTGAGTGATACGATGTTTGCATGCAGGTTTGAAAACGTTTTTACTCGAGTCAAACCAAATTTGTCGATCGTTTATATATTGTCATCGACTGGAAACGTTCTCAGATTCAAACATTTCCTGATTAATCCTTAAATCAAGACATAACACTGCCTTTTTAAGATAAATTGGAATTAGTTGGAATTCATAGTCGGCCCAATATTATTATATCTTTGGTCGGCCCCTACCAATAGGGGCACCCATTGTTGTATGGATTTGTTTTGTTTATAGGAAATAACATGGCAACAACTGTTACCTTGGTAACAATGGGCGCCCTGAGGTGTAGGGGCCGACTATGAATTATCTATACAATTATTCCTCTTGGAATTAGACATTTCACAAATTCAACAAAACTAGGCAAGAACGGGAGAAGGAGATCGGTAAAAAAAAAAGTGTAAACATAACCTCAATTTGCACCGCCACCGCCGGTTTAGTTTGCTTATTAGCCCGCAAAGTCGAAACGTATTGGCGGCAGTGTGGTGTTTACATGGCAGTTACCGAAACTAGTTTTCAAGTCAACCCTACGAGAAAACAGGGTTGACACAAACCGATCAAAACCCACTCTCGAAGAGTTTATATGCAGTTTTGAAAACTCAAAACGTTATGAAATCGATTTCAATCTTCCATGTAAACGTAGTAATATTGTCTCAGATGCAACAGGTTATTTCCCGACGTTGATGTCTATTGAATTTCTACAATAACAGATCACAAGTCATCCAGTAGAATGCCGTGAACTGTTGGCATCGACTGGTATAACCGGTAAAATTTTCCATTCAAATTTGAATTAAGATTGAATTCAAAACTGTTGGATGAAAGAATTAAGAAAGCATTGATTATCTATTCTAACAGTCTCTAGCATTAAAGCAAAATATATTCTCAAGTCGATACATTTACTGCGAGGGAAACGGCAGCTGATCGTTTGAATTTAAAGTGTTCTGTTAGTGTCTATAAAACAACTTTTGAAATCGAAATTGTTGGAAGATACATAAGACAAATAACATCAGGGTCAACATATAAAGAAAACAAATAGGCCTATTATGCAATATTCATTAAATTTGTATGAAATGCGATGGTACGATACTATTATATTATGTTATAGTTTTATTATATTATCTTATAATCGTATATAATTTGAACCTAAAGAATTCTGCATATATTTGTTTTATTTATCTGTAGATCCTGATATTATCTGTATTGTGTATCTTCCCACAATCATGATTTTAAAAGTTGTTGAAAATACGACAGAAGACCTTAATATCTCATGATCTGCTTCCGTAGACTGTTAAGGTAGTCGCGAATCAGTTGACGCAATTACATATCATGCATGTGGTTCCATTTGATAATTCCAGCAATTTTAATCAAGTGGCAGCTTTTCGTTGCCTAAGTCTATAAATCCCCTAACAGGACGAACTTGGAAATTTGCCAAACTCTCCGCCTGGGGTATGTAGACCTTTACCTAGACCAACCTTTGACGATCATTTACATCAATTTCGATTGAGTACATAATGTGAGCTGAACTTGAAGTAGCTAACTGTTGCAAATGTTCAAAAATAGCTATAGTAGATCGGATGCGACGCGAGAGATAGTTTGCGTGACTGGTGGCGCTCTGCGGGGCTTTATGCAACCGTTTAAACTGTAATCTTGGTTTTTGGGGTTTTTGGGTTTTGAATTTGGGCTGACGGCAGCGCAGAGTAGTGAGACAAATGGTCCCTCGTGAACCTACTGAGAGTAAACTATGCGCCCGTACATCTAAATACAGATTTGTTTTCTGTTGACCCGTTCTTACTTAGTTAGGCCCAGTCTTACAATTTCCCAATAACTACTTTTTCGTCGAATAGCTTGTTTATCTATGGCACGACCAATCAACACTCTTACAATCCTCCAAATAGCTTAAACTTTGCAAATAACTTTCCTATTAGAACATTGTAAGACCGGCTTTTAGTCTATTATGTATAATCATAATAATGTTTCGTAGGAATACCCGTTAAAGGGTGCACACCAGCTTTACCTGATGTGCTCCTCTTCAGGTGACTAACTAGGTTAAAATGGTGTTTGGATAGCTAGGGAGGAATGTCCGAGGACTATTAGCTTGCTTTGTATTAGTATTTGTATTGTAAAATATATAATATATTGTATTAGTATTGTATAGTGTATTATAGTAGGACTCAATCTCAGCATTCGCCTTTACGACTGAGAAAAACCTCGGAAAAAACCTTCAGTCAGGACTGCCGGTAGCCGGAATCGAACCGGCGACCTCCCGAATTAGTCTCGCGTCTTACCGCTGAGCCATCTCTATCGGTATATTCTGTATTCTGTATAACTGAGTGTATACATAATATCATAAGTTATTGCTATACGCTCTGTGTGCAATGTTTAAGGTAGATATTATTACTGTGAAGTTTAATGTAAATCATCATTACCTTGAATTCTAGGTCACGCTGCAAAACATGTCACATGTACTAACCTATATTTCAACTTCACATAAAACATCATTGTTTATTTCATGTTATGTTTACTTTATAACGAGAAAAGGTCATTATCACCCAAAACATTATTTATAAACATTGTATATAATGTGATGTTTACTATTGTGGGAAAAAGGTAGTATTAATTCGGTTTGCCGTAATCGAAATCGAAATTTTCAGTAATCGAAATTGTCATTCGATTATTAATCGATCATTAATCGATTATCGAAAAAATGATAAATAATCGCTAATAATCTGTCTCAAAATCAATAAACCCGTATAATCGGTGGTCTTTGTTCCACTCCCTCACACAGATGACAGATCCCGTCCTTCGCACAGATCTGGCAATCGATTAATCGATCACAAACATAATATCGACAGTCGATTGATTATCTAATGATCGATAAGTAGCATTTTACTCGATAATCGTCGGTAAAATGTAATAATCACGAAGTTTATGTGATGTTCTTGTATTGGCGATGGCGGCTATCTATGTTAGCTCCAGGGACCAAAGTGTTAAAAGTAAACTTCTACACCAACTTAGTAATAGAAGTCATCAGTCAGGTGTCATTATGTACCATCAAACTATTAAGTGTTTAGTGTTGCGTTTTACCCCTTGGAGTAGAAATCGAGTTTACGTATTCAAACATCTGTAGTGAATTTTCGTAAAATCAGCTCCTCTTTGTGTTTGAGTTCAAGATTTAGTTTTTGTTTTGCTTTAACTCCGCCTTTTAGAATTGTTAAGTTAATTGTCTAACGAAAAAACCTAAAAATGTAAAAAATGTAAAGCTGGAAAGATAATTTGAAACAAATATATAATGGCACAACTCTGTTCAAAATAAATATATACAATAATGTGTTAGTCCTAAACTACTCACCGGACACAACTTGTATGTAAAAACTGATATAATCGATTAAATTCTCTTCTTGTGTGTCCAAATTATTGCTGAAATTACATACAAACAAAACAAACAAACAAACTCTTCACACTTAATGTATATCGGCCGGCAAGATAAATAGTAAGTCAATGAAGGTCGCCGCGTTGTAGGGAGCAGACTATATTTTAAAGTCGATCGATGATAACTGCACATGGTAATATAAATCATTAAAATTGTATGTACTGCAAGTTGAGATTAAGCTTGTGAATATTGTAGAAAAAAATATGCACTTACCGCTATTAGTTTTTTATTTATTGAGTGTTAAAATGCGTTGGAATTCTCTATGTTATACATTGTAACTGAACAAAAACCTACACTTTCAATCGTATAACTTTGCGTAGCACCTTCAAAAAGTAATATATGGTAACAAATTTTCGTCCTTAATGTAGATAACTTCATGACTAACATTAATACATTTGAAAAAGGTGATCGAACACGATCCGTTTTCGAGATATTTGCGCTGGTGTGTCAATTTTACGTAAAATCTACTCAAATTAGAAACTATAAATATACTTTATTAATAAAAAAATATATATAATTTCAAGAAGTTCAGTATTAAATGCTACTCACATGTAATAATTCTTGAAATTCATAATTTAGAATAAAAAAAAGTATTTTTTCATGTCCATTTAATTTGAATAGTTTAGTTGTTTTATTGAATGGGTAGTTCACTTCATCGATCGACTTTAAGAGTAGATCTGATGACACGAGAGCTTTAAGCTTACTATCCAGGCCAAGTCTGGTTTATAAATTGACAATTGTTTCATATGAATGAAATGAACGGTTCATACGTTGTAAATTATTTGTACAACTACCTGACAACGGATATTCGTGTTATACTTTGTTTAAGCCAATATTCTTAGTTGTAGTACTTTGTTGGTGCCAATATTCTTAGTTGTAATACTTTGTTTGGGCCAATATTCTTAGCTGTAATACTTTGTTTGGGACAATATTCTTAGTTGTAATACTTTGTTTGTGCCAATATTCTTAGTTGTAATACTTTGTTTGTGCCAATATTCTTAGTTGTTATACTTTGTTTGTGCTAATATTCTTAGTTGAAATACTTTGTTTGGGCCAATATTCTTAGTTGTTATACTTTAATTGTGCCAATATTCTTAGTTGTAATACTTTGTTTGGGCCAATATTCTTAGTTGTAATACTTTGTTTGTGCCAATATTCTTAGTTGTAATACTTTGTTTGTGCCAATATTCTTAGTTGTAATACTTTGTTTAGGCCAATATTCTTAGTTGTAGTACTTTGTTTGGGCCAATATTCTTAGTTGTAATACTTTGTTTGGGCCAATATTCTTAGTTGTAATACTTTGTTTGGGCCAATGTTCTTAGTTTGTAGTCTTGTTTAGTGTTTATTGTTTTCGCTCTCCCTCAAGTGACTGCATGGTTTGTTTACTTGCTCGAGTTCGCGTATGTAATGTCACTTGGTTGACTCACTCCCCTATCTCTATGCAGCTTTGGAATGCAGTTGTACTCAGGGTGAGTATACCTCCCCCTCCCCTCCCCCCTTTATCTTATCTTCTCTGCTAGATTATTACTAGCCAGTTCATTTCTCTTGTAAACTCCGTGAAGTTTAGACCTCTCAGAGAGCTTGTCTGTATTTTCTCTCACACTTTCGATAGTGCAGTGTATAGTGTATTGTAAAGCCGACCACTTGCTGCCCGCTCGTCCTCACCGCCCACGACTTACACCGACTTACACCGACTACCTCCGAGCTGCTCTTGGGTTCGACTGCCTTCCCGGTATTTTCATATTTCTTAGTTATTTCTAAACTCGAGTTGCTTTGATTCCATTTCATTCCCACGGTTGGCTTATCACTACGTCCATCTGTATACCTCACCACTGCACCTTCAAGCCTAACCACAATTAGCTGTAAGTGTAGTCTTAATTATACACAGTAAAACTTCTCTATAAAGAACGTCTTTATAACAAAATGATCTACACAACAAAATGTTTTTGAGGTCCCAAAATGTTCTTTTGCATGTAAAGGTACCATCTATATAAAAAAATGTTCTTTATAACAAAAAAAAAAGCTAGTTTCCAAGGGTTCGGTATAAAGAAATGTTACTATATATATATATCTAATTCTAAAATACAGTCCACTTATCACTTCTGTGCAGACTCTCAACTTGTAGATACTTATTTGTATGTTAAAACGAGGAAGATGTATTGGACACGTTTTAAAGGCAAAAAAAACTACTTCCCATGAAATGGCGAAGAATTTGTTCCTGGTGTGATGTAATGGTGGAGGGGGGAACGGGAAGAGGGAGAGAGGGGGAGGGGAGGGAAGCAACCCTGGTGGAAGTCGTGATGTATTGGGCTGAAACTTGACGGGATGAGTTGTGAATTCTGTCGAGAATGAATAACGAAGCTGAAATTGAAAATATTTTATAAAATTAAGGATTGAGACGAGTTTGAAGTAAAACCCCGGTAAGTAAAACGCTTCACTTATACATGTGTATCCAGGAAAATGTTTCATAGCATAAAAGCGACATATAATTATTGATTTTCTTTTTACACAAGGTTAAATTTAAAATATGCGTCCATCGAATAATCAGAGGGGTATAAGATAATTCCAAATACTCGCACCACTCTGACATAATATTTAATAATGTTTAGAAGGAATACCCGTTATAGGGTGCACACCAGCTTTATGTGCCCCTCTTCAGGTGACCAACTAGATTATTAGGGTGTTGGGATAGCTGAGAAGGAATGTCCGAGGGCTGATAGTAGGACTCAATCCCAGAATTCGCCTTTACGACTGAGGAAACCCTCGGAAAAAACTTTCAGGACTGCTGGTGGCCGGAATCGAACCGGCGACCTCCCGACTTAGAGTCTCGCGTGCAAATGCTCACTCAGGATTAATGGTGGAGGGGGAAGGAGGGAGACACTCAATACTTTGAACTGAGTTTCATGGAAGCGTTTGACTTTAAAAGAATCAAAGCTCAAACAACGAATTAAGCTTTCTGGTTAGGACTTGTTGAGATTTCCATTTTTTCTCCAATCCTACGCAGGTATTTATTTTATATTTTCTACTTTTCCAACATGAAATTACCAGGATAGTAATACATATGTTAATATTAGATCCATACCTTATATATATCTTCACCACTCACAAGATTTCTTATGCAGTGGAGATTCTAATAAGTTATGTCCGTTTTTACGGAGTTATATTATATGAATTATAAATATTGTATTTACATAAAATAAAAGAATTTAAATTTGAATTTGAATTATTAAATGTGAATTTAAACATTTTTTAAAGATTTCGATCTCAAGCAAAATTATTAAGTAAATTTACAAGACAAATTAAAAACACACCTAATTTACTTTAAATTGATATATAAAACAAAACATAAAATTGAAATTTTCAGATGTGAATATCTTTTATATGTGCAAAGCCTCCATAAAAACATATTAGTATTGGCTTTTAAATGTCTCGTTCATAGTACCCGACAAGACCATACATGGAAACCCTGATAACCTCACATATTTTGTCACCTGCGTCCTGTTATCACTTATCGTTACCATTTAATGGCCTGATATGCGGCGATAAATTTAAGTAAAACACATTGTTAATGACAAGGATTAGTTTTCTCGTAAGTTCTGCTGCACTTGTTATGTCTTAAGTTAGGCAGTTAAAATGTAACTGGTCATTTTACCACGATATTAAGTTTATAGCTTCCTATCGAGGGACGCCTAGAAACGTTGGGCTGTAACATCCGGGCACGTACGAACCCTTTCGTGGGGGGCTAAAGGGAGGGGAGGGGGTTTCATAATATACTCTCTTCCCCTCTTGCCCTCCCACTCTTCTTGTTTCCATCCTCTTCAACTGTATCCCATTCCTTCCTCTGTTCCGTGTAAGGAATCCGATGAGCGACTCGGGAAAAGTAGTGATGATTCGTATTTTGTGCGTTTTTAAGAAATTTCTAATTTAAAATCGTATTATCAGTACACGACTTGTTTGTTTTAAAGTCTTATTTATGAAAATTTCGTTTAATTATGTTAAAATAAAAAAAAAACAAGAACAAAACAAACGACAACAATAATCGGAGTATATCAACTGTTATAAATAATGTATTGTAATACATACTTTACTTTGTTATTGAAAAGCAGTTACTGGAACGTATAGTTTGTTTCGTCGTCTAAATAAATGCATCCCCCCACCCCCCCCCCCCCCACTCGCCCGCCCACCCCCCGGCCAACCTTAACATCTTCCTATTTACGTTTTGTGTGGTATTATATGATTTATTACGCTATTGGTTTGAAAATGGCGCAAAGAAATAAAAGTACAGATATTCCATGAGGATTTTAATGTTCTATTTTATGGATGAAGCTATGTTTCAATAAAAAATGGATGTTACTTATAATTACCAATTAAATTGTGTAATGTGTTTGCCAAACACACACTCAAAATTAAAATGTGCACTAAACAGTGAAATTATTGTTGACACTTCGCGCCATCAGTAAAATTTAGCTGTTAAGTCTAAAGAGAATGGTGTTATTTTGTTATATCTTTTCCTTACACGCATTAAAAATTCTTATATTTTTTCTCCAGAAAGTAATGAAGAATTTTTATTGCCGATTAAAAATTCTTATATTTACACACAAGAGAGCCAATACTTTCCATCAAGCTGCAGACGGAATCGACAAACGCAATGCAACCATCGCACTGTTCAAGATAATTCCACTAACTTACATCGAATCCACTGAAGAACTATTATTAGTGCCACGATGGTTAGTTGGTACCACACACATTTCTTGACATCGGAACTAGTGACATCATTGGGTCCGAAGGTTTGAAACGGTTCCTCCACTTCGGAACCGGTTCGGAACCGGTTTTGTGCCACACACATTTCTTGACATCGGAAGTAGATATATTACCGGTTCCTCCACTTCGGAACCGGTCGGAACCATTTTGTAACCGGTTCGGAACCGGTTTTTGGGTCACACATTTTTTGACATCAGAACTAGTGATTACACCGGGTCCGAAGATTCGAACCGGTTCCTCCACTTCGGAACCGGTTTGTTTGTCACACACATTTCTTGACATCAGAGCTAGTGATGTCACCGGTTCCTCTACTTCGGAACCGGTTCGGAACATGTTTTTAGGGCATATTTTTTGTTATACATATATTCATTAACAACTTCTTTTCAGCGGAACAAAAATGTATTCAGGAAACACTCTTTGAACAATGTCTCGTGACCCTTGAAATAAGCTCGATGTAAAACGCATAGACCTGATAATAGAAAACTATGTACCTTTGTCCTTTACTTTACTGTAATTAAGGCCAGTGTAGGGCACAATGCCCTCTTTAGCCTGATGAGTGATGATTGATGAATGATAATAAGGAAGGGAGGAGCGAAAGCCTGGTACCGGCACGTGGCCTACTCCTGTCGAAAAGTACCAAGGGGACCATCGGCTTTACGTCCCATCCGAAAGGACGGTGTAACTTTGACCAGTTATATAGGTTCTTCACTTACCTAGACTGCCAAGCAGTTGACGAGAAGAACGAAGCTGTCCAAGCTTTTCTAACCAACGGTAGCTTATAGTGTTTCAGAGGAGATTGGTCACCCATCCACCTGCTGACCTAGCCCGAGGTTGCCTTACTTCGGTGTTCGTATGGGAACCGGCTAAGCGACCGCGGCTAAACCTTTGGCTAATTGTGTAAATATAATAGAGGGGCATAGACCCTAAATGTCAGATCCCTAGTGTTACATAAGTGCTTCTTTGAAGAGACTGTAGGGCAGTGTGCGGAAACAGGTTGATAAATGGGAACCAGTTTAAGGGTACGCAATGTCATCACTAATCGGTACCCATTCTGAATTGTTGTTTTGCTCCTCAAAGGTTTGGCTAACATGTTTGTGGCTAAAATGACTGACGAATCGACTTTTTTCGACTCCCACAAGGTTGATTATTGAATGAGTGTTTTTTAGCGTTCCTCCAATGCGCACAATTCCATCATGTTGTAAGATTTTGATAAAAACTGAACACGTTTTCACGTTCCGTAGGAAACAAGAAATTGAAACTTAGGATTTGGCTGGTATTCGTGGAGATTCCAACAAAAATTCATAAAATTAGTGTTTATGAGCGATTCAGACCCCATTAAGCATTTTAGCCCTTCAATCTTCCCGACCCCCCCCCCCCCCCCTAAAAACGCTCCCACTCCCCAAGACACGCGTTCTCTCTCCTCGCTCAAGGTAAGTATCGCAGGCGTTACTAAACGCCGGTGGCCTAGCGCATCATTAGCATTTAGTGTGAGGCGATACTGCTGGAACTAACTAAACGTAAATCAATATTAGACTATAGGAAATTAGGCAGTTATTACAATTTGCATACGATTATTACACTCTGTGCTAACTAACACAAACGGGTCGGTGTACGTTGTCTAAATGTACGGACAATGTTTACATTATCATGCGAACATGATAGAATGAGGCAGGGAAACAATTAATTTACGTTCGACGAAAAAACATGGCCTACTGGTGTTCCAATATTAATTAAAATATGATATCCGTGAGCGTATTACGGGTATATGCTGTAAGTGAACAAATAAAAACTATATTTGATTGTAATATTGCTTTAAAATTAGCAATTTATAGAATGTTATCAATGATGTAATTGAAAATTATGTGTGTAAATGTAAAATGTCTAATGGCGAAACAAATTTCCTAATATTCTTGTTTATATATTGATAATATAGTAAAACACAATTTTAATTGTTATTGCATGTTGGAATGTGTGTACTTAAATTCAAATGCGTATTGGATATAATTCTTGCCCGTACACGTCTTCACAATCCTACCAATTACCTCAATTCTCCTACTAGTTCTGGAGGTATTCGCATAGTTTTGTCCACTCCTATAGGTAAAAGTATAACAACTGCATCTAGGCGAAGACGAAGACGAAGACGAAGACGAAAACGAAGACGAAGACGAAGACGAAAACGAAGACGAAGACGAAGACGAAGACGAAGACGAAGACGAAGACGAAGACGAAGACGAAGACGAAGACGAAGACGAAGACGAAGACGAAGACGAAGACGAAGACGAAGACGAAGACGAAGACGAAGACGAAGACGAAGACGAAGACGAAGACGAAGACGAAGACGAAGACGAAGACGAAGACGAAGACGAAGACGGTGACGAAGACGAAGACGAAGACGAAGACGAAGACGAAGACGAAGACGAAGACGAAGACGAAGACGAAGACGAAGACGAAGACGAAGACGAAGACGAAGACGAAGACGAAGACGAAGACGAAGACGAAGACGAAGACGAAGACGAAGACGAAGACGAAGACGAAGACGAAGACGAAGACGAAAACGAAGACGAAGACGAAGACGAAGACGAAGACGAAGACGAAGACGAAGACGAAGACGAAGACGAAGACGAAGACGAAGACGAAGACGAAGACGAAGACGAAGACGAAGATTTTATCTAGTCTTAAGGCTAATCTCAACCCACCCTGCAACACAGATTTCTGTCGGTTAACATTCCTTTAAAACGCCTCAAAATTGTCAAAAAGAAAACTAAAATATGTCATCCTGAAGAGTTTTTAATAATTAATGCCGTCTCTTATATAATCGTTTTTGTTTCAAAAAATATGTACCTTATTTAAACTACATATTTTAACTTTGTTCTTCACAAAGTTCACTAACAATGACAAGCATTTTTAAGACAAGGAAAACTTGCTAATATTGACACAATTATGTTAGAGCTAGGAAAATGGAATGATATTTTCATTCAACGATGGGAATTGAAGGACATTTTCTCCGTCGGGAATGAAGCCAGTTTACCCAGTGAATTAATTAAAATACGCGACCGCTTTGAAACTAAGGACTCTTCATTTAATAAAACCGCATATTTTTAAAACGCAACTTTTTTTTTTTTTTTGAAGTGGCCTTTCGGTCAACGTTATTTTGTTACTTTACGAGCCTGTAGGAATACTTCAATAAAACGAGTATTTATGTTGCAGAATCGGCTTTCGTTACAAAGAATAAAGCAGGTCTTGTTATGGCCAGAGATTGCTCGTTGTAAGGATGATGAATGGGAGCAGAATATTGAATATTCCAGAATATATGAACATATTATCGTATGTTCACCCACTCTCGATTAGTCAAGTTGCAATAATTTGGGACGTAAAACCTAAATATCGATATTTAACTTATGAACATATCATGCATTGAGTCTATTATGAAGCTAAAAAATAAATCTTTGAAATTTACTGTTGAAAAATACAAAAAACTAATAAGTTAGCAAAATTGTATTTCTTTTGTATCTGCACTTTATAACGGGGGGGAGGGAGGGGGGGGGGGGAGCCCCCCACTTCTGCACCGATTTTATACACATTTTTCTCATTGTTTTAAATGTTTAAGAACGAGATAAGATGGTTTGCTGAACGAGATAATTAAACCAGTTTTTTAAGAAAATCATTGAATTTATTGCACTGATAGTATAAATTTAACTTTATTAGAGGTATGTTGGCATTGTTGTGCAATTCTTTCCTTCTATGAGTTAATGCAACAAATGTTGATATTAATAAACATAGATATTTTGCAGGGGGGTGCTCCATCCCCCCTGGATACGCCACTGTCTGCAATCGTTCACCTCCGGGAGTACAACTGTTTGGACATCTCTCTTACTTTAGCCGTAAACCTCCCCTCAGACGGGGCTGAGCTACTTCCAAGCATTCCGCCATTGTTGCGTGAGAGAACAAGGGAAACTTTTCAGTACATGGTTCTACCCATGTTCAATAATAATAACAACTCCGGAAACTGTAAAGCGCTTTACATTGTTTGGTAAATGGGCTCATGTTACTACGGGTGGGTTCCGTAACTTGTTGAAAATGCTTTGCCCCTGGCATTCTCCAGCACGTTAAAGCATCTATAGGCACGATACTTACGCAACACCTTAAACATTGGCATGTCTGTTAAGGCCAATTAGGCGCAAGGTCGTTTTGCCACGCCCACTTCATTAGGTGTCAAACTGTGTAGTAAAATTGAAAAGATTGATGGTGGCGTAAATCAAATCAATTAGATATACTAGGCTCTAACACATGGGAAAACATATGATTTTGGCGCCATTTTACACTTTGGTTAGGCCCAGGGTTAGGTCCGTCTATAGAGCGTTTTTAAAATGCCGCCAAAAACCACCACTTGTTGGAAATGCTCAAGTGAAAACCTCGGGCTTATTCAACGTGTTGCATATGCTCAGGAATCACGTTACGGAACGCTGGGTAAAGCACATTCAATAATCAATAGGTTTCGGTACGGGCCAAGCACGCTTTTAGCATATTCAACAGCTTTCAGAACGTACCCTACATAATGCTAGTGCACATCTGTAGAAGCAAATCTGTAGAGTAACATACGTCTGTATATTATGTACTCTAATCATAAACACAAACGTGAAGAGAGAAATAATGTTGCCTAGCAAATTCTTTGTTTAAGCTTTTTGACGGTATGACATTAATTTTATAAAAATTGCAAAACATCTGTGCACAAGACAAGGAGAAAACCCAATAAAAGTCAGACGGCGTCATTGAAATTTAACACCAGCAATTTATTGCAAAAATAAGAAAAATATTTCTTCCATTGTCAAAGTTCATACTCAGTAATAAGGACTATAAGTGTGGAGCATTACATCATTTATTAGGCCTCGTTTGCTATGAAGCCTCTAAGCTACCTTTTATAAAAACACCAGTATCATACACAGAGATTTCTCAAAGTTGAAACAAACAGTCCGAAATGGGAATCGAACCATAGACGTTCTTAACAATCTTTTTTAGAAATATTATTTGTTGATTAATGTTGCTTCATTTGGACTTTTCTTAAAACCCGTACAGTCATATATAATATATATTATTATCATATGGCCCCCGCGGATATGCATATACATTATTACATTACACTAGCAAACCCGGCATGCGTTGCAATGCCACTGAAAGAAATAAAGTGTTTATGTTTAAATTATGTTTATTGAAGTACTTTTAGACACACAATATATTTTTCCGTCTGGTGGTACACAAAGGGGGTGGGGGGGGGGGTACTCATTCAGAAACCTTCGCGGGTGTGCGCACAATAACTCAACAACATTTTATCGCAGTCGGATGAATGGTTTAGGAAATCATTATTGCATATTGGTGTCAGTGGTGGTAGGGGTTGGGGGGGGGGGGGGGGGGTAATCATTCAGAAACCTTAGCGGGCGCGCATACACTAACTTACCAAAAATTTATCGCAGGCGGATGAATGGTTTAGGAAAACATTATTGCATATTGGTGTCTCAGTGGGGGTGGGAGGTGAAGGAGGGGGGTTAAGAGGGGGTTGTTATCATCGAGAAACCATCGCGGGCGTGCGCACAACAACTCACCAAAGTTTCATCGCAATCGGATGAATGGTGTAGTAATGTATACAGGACATACACACATACACGCATACACACATACACACATACATTCGTTTTTATATATATATATATATATATATATATATATATATATATAGAAAATAGAAGATTACACATTACATTACATTAGACTTATATCACATTACACTTTACATTACATTACACTTCATTACACATTATATCACATTACACTTTACATTACATTACATTACATTACATTACATTACATTACATTACATTACATTACATTACATTACATTACATTACATTACATTACATTATTGTATTTCATTACATTACATAACATAACTGTATTACATTACACTACATTACGGCATTACACTACATTACATTACATTACAGTATTAATTTACATTACAGTAGTACATTACACTACATTACATTACACATTACATTACATTATAGTATAACATTTCACTAAATTACAGTATTACATTACATTACATTACATTACATTACAGTATTACATTACACATTACATTACATTACAGTATTACATTTCACTAAATTACAGTATTACATTACATTACAGTATTACATTACAGTACATTACATTACATTACAGTACATTACATTACACTACATTACACTACATAACATTAGATTACAGGCATGTAGTTCCGCTTGTTGTTCGGATCGCAGACACGTTGGATATCTTTATAAGCTTCGACACGTGTTTTAAGTATTGGTAGCTTTCAACTTTTCTCCTGTAATAAAAATCTTTGTGTTCATTTTCTTAGAGCGTGCTCCTTACTTTCTTTTATAATACTGCCTTTGTAAATTTGCTTTTCGTTTTGTATATTACATCATTATAAGGTTTCCATGATATTATGGTTCGGTTTTATCTTCTTTTCTCTGTTTTATTACATACATTTATATGTTTAATATAATATTTAGATTTAAGTTACTTAAGTATTGGGGTATATAGACATGCCGCCATTCCTTTTGCATGGATCTCTGCTATTTTCTACAAACCCCTATTTATTATGCATGAACAGGAATACATAATAATAAATAAAACAATAAAATAAATCAACCGTCCCTGTTTTCAACTATGAAGTCGGGTAGTGGGAGGGAAGTTTCTACCATTCACTTAGGCCTCGGGTATACCTTAGCCATGGATGACTCTTCACCCCTCTCTTTCTACAATTAATTATCTGTAATCTACCTAAGGCGTATTATTTTAATGTTTAAAATTATCAATAAGTTAAATTAAGATGCGAATTTTCATGCGTCTGTTACCATCATAATTATTTATTTTTTATGTTTATTTCTTGTAAATATTCACACTAAGTCACTCTATTATGTACTTACTGAATTATGTAATGTCTATCATGTACTGGATCACCTTAAAAGGGTTGGATGGAAGATAAGGTTTCGCTAGCCTTAATCTTTCTTCTACCATTTGTCCTTTGAGATCTGTATTTCAATGTCTTCTTCTTCCGCTCTCTCCACAGTTTGTTTCTTTTCCCACCAATCATACTATGCTTATACTTATACTGCTTATACTTACATTAAAGAGCGTTCAGCAGTAGGAGTTTTACAGATGTATTGGCTGTCGACTTACTACTCAAACTAATACTAGGATTATTATAAATATTTGCCTACTTGTAGAGGGATGTCATATCTATGCATGGTATTAAGTACATTTTGTCACCAACCTATTAAAAAATAATGTACCCATTTTTAAACAGATTCTCCGTAATATTTTGCCGTACATTTTCGCCAATTGTATTTTATTTGCATAATTCAAACATAAGTACAGTATATCATTTTTGAGGTATCGTTACAAAATCTCGAAAGTGCAATTTCACGAAAGTGCAAAATCTCGAAAAAATGACTAATTCTCCGAAAGTGTAAAATGTCGAAAGTCTAAAATACCGAAAGTGTAAAATGACGAAAGTGCAATCTTACGAAAGTGTAAAATCACGAATAGTCAGAATAACGAAAGTGCAAAACACCGAATATCCAAATCTACGAATGTGCAATATCACGAAAGTCCAATTTCACGAAAGTATAAATCGCCGAATGTCCAAATTACCGAAAGAGCATATCGCTGAGTGTTCAATCTTCCGAAAGTGCATTTTTACGAATGTCATTTTTCTCGAATGTACAGAATCATGAAAGTACAAATTGTCGAAAGTGTAAATTTACGAAAGAACAGTCTCTCGAAAGTGCATTCTTACGAAAGTGTAATTTCTCGAATGTGCAAAATCACGAAGAACACGGATTGGTTGAGTGCAGAGTACGCAAGAGCCAATCGCTGTGATGGAGCTCTTTAGGATAGTCGGTTCGAATCGAAAGTACCTGCAGGGAATTGTGAATAGAGCCGGAGGAAGAACAGTTCGGACCGCATGCGCACGCGCTCTTTTTTTACCACCTCATTCCTTTGGTCCCCTGGAGAGAAGCGGACCCCAATTCACAAACGTCTAAGCGGTTGCCTACCATCACGGGGTATAAGTAAAACACATCCTTTCAAAACACGCTTTGTGCTACTGGCCTACGCAACCTCATTGTGCATCATCTTTAAAAATAAGTAAAATACTGACAATCTATCAGTTAACACTTGACACCATTTTTAAGGGTATGAAATACGCCACCATCTCGTAAAAAAAAATTATTTCCATTTTTACGGGAAATATAATACACTTTTTTAAAAATCTTTTCACGAATAATACGTGTGTTATAATGTAGAATTGGTCTAAGAAGCACATAGCACAATAGAACAATAAGGTTTGTAGTTTTGATGAGTGCTAATCCTTTGAACCCTAAGCGTAATATTTTTTTAATGAATTGTTCAGCTAAAATACAGAAATATAATAATTACGTTTTTTTATCGTGATGTGTTAGAAAATATAGATTTAAGCTTTATTAATTCACTCTAAGCATAAATTTGGATTGATAATTTTATGAAAATTCGTCAAGATGCCAACCTACAAAAATTAATTACTGAAAAACAAAATTTGTTTATTTATTTAATTAAATTAAAACTCACAAGGATTTAAATGATGTTTCACTAGTAGGTTAACATCGACGGTACCAACACTTGACAATAGTTTCAAAATTGTTAGTTTATCCAACATTGTTTATTTACGGCAATAATTTCTTCATTTTTACAGTGTTCCACCGATATGATTCGCATTTGCGGACTATTGCGGTTAGATGCACATAGTATGCAACACAAATAGCGTACGCAATTATACCTTTCTCACTATTATTTGAAATCTCGATAGCTGTCATAGAATGGCGTAAGATGCCAACCTACAAAACATTAATTACTGAAAAACATGGTTTATATTTATTTTATTTTATTAAAACTTACACACGGATATAAATGATATTTTACACATAGGTCCATATCAATGGTACCAACACTTGACAATAGTTTCAAAATTGAAGCTTTAACCGCCATGTTATTAAAAAATATTGTTTATTTACGGCAATAATTTTCTTCATTTTTACAGTGTTCCACCGACATGATTCGCATTTGCGGATCATTGAAGTTCGATGCACGTAGTATAATGCAGCAGAAATGGCGTGCGCACTCAGACCTTTCTCACTATGTATTTGGAATTTTGTTAGCTATCATAGAATGGCTATAATTTACAATGACGTGTTATGTTTTATGACTTTCACGGCAAACATGCAAAAGTTAACAACGAACTTTGTCGACAAATTAAAAAGCTTTTATCATGATCTAAATGCAGTTATTGTGATGATTAAACAATATGATATTTTAGATATAGCTTGTCTGTATCTACATTATGGAACGTTCTATACACAGATAGGTTTAACAGGTTATGTATTAGAGCCTATTGAGTAGACCAAGGCCGAATGAAACTATGCGGTAATCCATTGAAAATATAACTTGAAGGTTTTAATTTATTTAAAGAAAACTTTTTAACGGATTTAAATAATATTTCGTGCAATTATTGGCAACATGTCTAGTAATAATACAGACAAGGTCTAAGGTTGTAAGTTTAACCGCGATCTTGTAAAAAAAATATATGTTTATTATAAAGTTATATGATATGCAAAAGATTTGTTTATTTATTGAAAACAAAATCGCTCATCTGGCAACGTGGAGCGTTTTCCTAGTTAGTAACTTCTGAAATTCAATAACACAAGAGCACGTACTTTGAGACTAGGCCATAGATTTGAAAAAGAAATTCGATTTGACTGTAGGCCTCCCATAATTAATATATTTAAAATCGGGACATATAGCTTATCCCAGCAATTTCAACACTCATAACGAATCAGGAGACACGTTTGCATAAATTAGCTTACACAGGGTGCGAATTGAAGGCTTGACAGAAGGGGGGGGGGGGAGGGGGGGGGGGGATGCCCAAGTATAGTATCTGCGTCGGTATAGTAAGCGGTCTGGGGCAAATCCCCAGCCACTGGAAACAGAAATTGTTTTCAGGAATTATTGCGTTCGAGTTTGCCTTAGAAGCGATTTGAGTGTCCATTAGTTTGGTTTTTAATTGTCAAACACTTCCTGGCTAGGAATATAATGTGTAATACATTATTTATTAACGTTGCTCGATTATCATTTGATATTATATGAGATGAGATGGTATCCAGAGGTGGGGATTTAGCCATCCCTGGCGGGAATACTTTTCACTAAAACAGAACCAGGGATGAAATTACCAGAGGGGGGGAAATCCCCCCATCACCCCCCCGTTTATTCGCACCCTAAGCTTACAGCAAGCAATAGGTAACATTTGCTTCTGTTTGTTTGTTTGTTTGTTTGTTTGTTTGTTTGTTTGTTTGTTTGTTTGATCGTTTATTTTTCTGTGTGTGTGTTTTAGTATTTTTGATTTTTTGTTTTTCATCTGTCTCGTGATAGCAGTCGAACGGAGAGTCCGATCAAGTGGAAATTGGGACCACCCACAAACTTCGATGTGGGTTGAACGCTTTTAGTTTCGTGGCAGAATTGTTTTAAAAGTTATTAAGTTACACCACAGTTACAGTTTGGTAAAAACAGATGGTGTCAAAATCTGGGACAACCATTTTATAGTAAATTTCGTCCGGTTACGAATAAATAGCAATATAAAGGTAATCCGATAAGTATTGGACGTGGAAAATACAATAATATCTCTCATGATATTTTTTAAAATTTGATTGGCATTGGGGCATCTTCCTTAGTTTTAAAATATTTTTGCTTCATGGCCAAGACCGTATTTTCATTTACAGAACAGCTGAAGCCGAAAATTTGTACTTCAATATGGCTCCAAAAGCAGGGCATGATATTAGTGTAATCACTAATCATAATAAAGATTCATAATTAGTTGGCCGCCTTTAAAGTTTAAAGTACTGCTAAAAGGAGATAAGAACACATCGGTAGAATTTTGCGTGTTATGTAGTTGGCCGTGTCATTTTTACTTACAATATTGTAAACCCCTTGGACTGAATACCGTTTTTTAGGCGCGAGACGAAAAGTGGTTCCACCAACTGTGCTTGTAAACCTGTCACGATTTATTTCGAGGAATGTTTATGGGCTCATTCGGTTCGTTCATTGTCATAATCCCGACGTATGAAGGAGGAAGAAAACTAACAGTATAATTTCCTTTCATTCTTCTTCTGCATTACGAAGCAGAGTGAAACATAATTAAATGGCATAGTGCAGTGTTTCTCAAACTGTGAGGCGCTAAGAAAAATCAGTGAAGCGCCTCGGTTTTACTTATTCTCGTCTTATCAATGAGGGGTTTAGTTGCAGTAAACAGTTTTGACTGGCGTTTCGTTGCGTATTACATTTCACAATGAATAGCCCCCAGACCAAACGACGCTCTATAGTGTCTATGATGCGAACATACAACATACACATATGTCTATAATTACTGCACCTAGGTTATAAAAAGTGAGTCTTGGTGACAAAAGTTTGAGAAACACTGGCTTAGTTCTAGCCCTCAATAATCTACTTCGGGAGGTAGCCGGTTCGCATCCCAGTACCGGCCATTCTGACTGGAATACAAATTCTGGAAATGGTTGAGGCACAGATAATGGATCGCAAAGGGTGTTCTCGTCTTGCATTACAATTATCTACATTTCTTTACGTTCCTATATTCAATCGCGCATTGCGCAAAGCAGCATTGCTATTAGTAAGTATTTCAAAATTTCAACAACAACAATTATTCTTTTCACGTAATTGGGTGCAGATCCTAAGCATATTATGCTACCAAAGGGTGTGGGTTCAAATCCCCAAAGCCAAATACATATTATTTGTAATTCTCCTTTATTTTCATCTATGACTATACTCATCGTCTCAAACAGCGTTATTGCAATTTGTTATGCTGGAAGGGGGGGGGGGGGGGGGGGGGCAGTCGCCAGTCTTGAGTTCCGACAACCGTCCTCGGTCGCTCCTGCGTTTGGTCCTAAAAGCGTATATGCCATGTAGAAGGAGCGTGTGTTCGAATCCCCGGGCGTACTATAAGTTAAATATTTATCAGGATATGTATCTCTATTCACAGACATTTCTACACTATTCGTACAAAACCACTTCCCGTTTAAAACTGAATTGGGCTCGACGAGTTTCAAGAAACAAAACCAACATCTGCATTCATCACTTTTACTACGTGCTACAGATTATTGCTGCAATTAACTTATATGACTTAAAACTCACTGACCGGCCTCAGAAGAAACTGACACATGGTCTTATTGTTACCAAACATGACAGCATTTTAAAAGCTCATCCTGTCAAAACCGTAAATTTATAGGGTGAAAGCGGGTTGCCTGAAGACGTATTCATGCATTTAGCGACAAAGAGAGTTGCGTCAGGGGTATACAAGTACAACCATGGTGTAGCATTTCATAGTCCCCAAATTCGAAATCACAATACCGGGCCTATATGCCAGCCCACCAGTTCTTGAATTTCAACTAAGAAAATAGTGTAAATCGTTTGTGCTACGTTTGTGCTGGTTTGTGCCGCAAAACGTTTCGTTTGTGCTGCCCTCTAAGTACCCTTAATTAAGGACTCTAGTAAGGGGAGAGGGGGGGGGGGGGGGGCTAAATAAATGCCAGCACCCCATTTATTGAATTTCAACTAAAACGTAGGTTAGTGTCAATCGTTTGTGCTGGTTTGTGCCTCAAAAAGTTCGTTTGAGCCGCCCTATTCATTTATTGAATGTCAGATATATGTATGCATGGCTATTGCCCAGTCATTCTAGAACAAGTGAGAGGCTAGTTATTGAACAAACACGTCTCACTCGGTTACCTACATACATGCATGGATGCATATTAAAAAGCACACAACATTATGTTTTTCTAAGTGAAAACTATGCGGGCTGTGGTTTCATAATGATTAAGGACTGTATGAAAATCAATTTTTAGTTTAAAAAGATGAGAATAGTTGTTATTTTTAATGAAGATAATTGATATGCAAATTTTAACGAATGTATAACATTTTCAAACTAACGGGCGTTTTGTTTCAGTAGGTCTACAATCAATATCGTTTGAAGTTGGAAACTATATAGTTATTGAACAAATACGTTTTGATTTACTAAAATATACATGAGTGTTTATTAAGTCTCAATAACCAATCAACTACACTTAAATACCTATCCTATCTCTAAATTAATCGCATTCATGTATATAAGGTTGATAAGTATCTCATAACCAAAGGTTTGAAAACGCTAGATCAAACGGGAATCGAACCCTAAACCTTCCATCCGCACTTGAAGAATAGGATTAATCCTTCTATCTAGATCAATGCTGAAAATTATTGGAATGTGCCTCCGGTGTCGGTGCAATCTTAGATGTTAATTAAAACTGCAGGGGCGTAGTGAGGGAGGGATCAAAGTGCTTGACCCCCCCCCCCCCCCCCCCCCCGCCCCCCAGAAATTATAAAGGTCAATATTCAATATAATTTACTCATAACATTAACAGTGTTGTACTCTTTTCATAAATCTTTTAAAACTTGCGTCTAATGTCAAAAGCGGCTGCAAAACCCTGTTATTATTGAGGAAGAACACCCCTCCCACATCAGATAATATTTATTCCTCCCCTCCACCCTGAAACACAGAACACTAGTTACGCTCGTGTTCGATTTTTTTATTTTTTTATATATATATATATATATATATATATATATATAAATATATATTTTAGGTGAGTGTGACCGACGTGGCGTAATAACCCGATATATTTTTAATTTTACAAACATATATATACATATATATATTATATATACGTGTGACATACACATGATATATAAATTAACGTGTTGATGTATATACCTACTTCAAAGATTCCGTTAGTATTTCGTGTGGAATTGCTTAATTTGAAAATATACCCGCAAACAAACTGTTTATATTTGGAAAATTCTGTTTTGATCCAGTCACATTTTTTCATCCAACAGGCCCCCGCTGCCGTCAAGTATTAGCTAGCAGGTGCAGTCTTCTTTTTCAATAGATAGCACGGCCATGGCACATGCTGCCTCGGCATTCTTCTTGCCCATTCTGTTCCTTGAAAGCAAAGGTCTATGTGAATATGCAGGGACTTAAAGAAGGCGTGCCCAACCCCCTCAACGATCCAATCAGACGAAACCTTGTAAAACGCCCTGAATTTCAAAGCGTGACGGTTAAAATCTCGAAAGTGCAAAATTACGAAAGTGTAAAATGTCGAAGGTGTAATTTTACGAAAGTGTAAAGCTTCGAATGTCCAATTTAACGAAAGTGCAAAACTACGAATGGCCGAATCCACGAAAGTTCAATGTGACGAATGTTCAATTTTACGAAAGTGTAAACCACTGAATGTCTAAATCACCGAAAGAGCAATTTGTCGAATGTGCAATATACCGAAAGTGCGTTTTCACGAATGTCATATTTCTCGAATGTGCAGTATCACGAAAGTACAAACTACCGAAAGTGTTATTTCTCGAAAGTGCAATTTCACGAAAGTGTAGAGTAACGAAAGTGCAATCTAACGAATTTTCGGTGTTTTGCACTTTCGAGATTTTGCACTTTCGACATTTTGATACAGTGCCATTTTTGAGCAGGCTTGTCACAAATGTACTTAATGCCATGCGGAGGTATGACATCCCTCTGCAAGTAAGTAAATTTTTAGAATAATCATATTATTTGTTTAAGAGAAATTAATTGACTAAAAACATCAAAACTACTTCCGAACGCTCACATATGTTTTGCACAGACAGGCCATACCTTCGCGCAGTGTAAAGCTTCGGCTGCTCCGGCATTGTTCGTTGTTCTCAATGGGTTTTCTACCCAGACTCCCCTACGATATGCCAACCTGCCACTGTTCGATAACGTGACACCCAACGTTATCTTCACTCTACATGACACCTTATGACACTTTATGACACTTGCATGAGAATAGAGATCTCCTATCGTGAGTTTAACTTCCCCTGTCTGACTGACGTACTTAAATCAAGTTGCCAGTTTGCTTCTAAGTAGCAAAGGTAAGCTGAATTTAGTTTTGTGTGTTCAGTTTTGTACTTGTTTTGCTTTTATAATGAAGTTAGAGGCTGCACCAGCGGTTTTCGTCTAGGTAGTATATTTTCTGCTGATATGGAAATAGTAAATTAATTCGATATATGAAGTTACGCGCTGTAACTTAACTGTAACTCTGTAACTGTACGCGACCTAAATTAAACAATGGGAGTAATACCTATAACAACTCCAGTCTGATAATAAATAAATATTAAAATTTTTATTCGGGCCTAAACTAAATGTTAAGAAAATTGCTACAGTGCAAATTTGAAACTGGGATCCTTTACATAATGGAATAAAGCAAAACTTTCGATAATAAAGAACACATTAAATTATCTATCAATAAATAATCGATAGTAAAAACCCCTCCAACCAGCAAATTCTATTTCAAATTCAAACTATATGCTGCCATAATGTCTTCAAATATTTTTTATGGATGTAGATGTAAAAAAAAAAAAAAAAATTAGAAACAACAAAGCAATAATGTCTGTTAGTTTGTAATGCCTCATTGTGTAGCTATTGTCAGTGGCGGTTCGTGATCATTGGCCGAGGGGGGCACAAGATACTTGTTAATCATATTTCATAACAACGGATTTTCTTCTCTACGGTTTATGTATTGAACCTAATAATGACCCATTCGGTTCATTTCATTTCATTTCATTTCATTTCATTTCATTTCATTTCATTTCATTTCATTTCATTTCATTTCATTTCATTTCATTTCATTTCATTTCATTTCATTTCATTTCATTTCATTCCATTTCATTCCATTTCATTTCATTTCATTTCATTTCATTTCATTTCATTTCATTTCATTTCATTTCATTTCATTTCATTTCATTTCATTTCATTTCATTTCATTTCATTTCATTTCATTTCATTTCATTTCATTTCATTAATACATCGTGTACACACAACTGATTCATGAGGCACTTAACCATGGTTAAGGTTGAGCTTATATGAGAAGAGAGTTGAGCAGAGTTTGAGTCTAGACTTTATATTTGGACATGACTCGTTCATATTCATTCATGTTCAGTTCAATTGAAGAGAATTCAATTTAATTGGTCTCTTACTAACGAGTAGTATTCAAAAATCACTCTATGGAAAGGAAAACATTTGCGAATGTAATAAAACAAGCATGTTACAATCGTTAATAGTTATTACGAATTAAGAATACAAAATCATTGTTTTAACATTATAAAATAATAACGCAGATGTCAACTATGTAGTATACACAAGTAGTGTTGATGGACAAAATTATTCCAAAACAACTTATTAAAATTAAACTACTTTCACTAATACAAAATATGAGGTTGAAAACAACATTCAAATCTGGTAAAGGTGGTTTCTGGTCAGCTTTTAATTTAGTTTTAAAACTTTCATTTACTAACCATACTATAGTGGAAATAGTTTTCTTTTAACAAGATTTTAGTGTTTATCACTATAGTGAAATTAAAAACGAAGACTATTCTTTCAAAATGTTTATGGTGGTTGTCTGTGAAACTTTAATAACACATCCAATAGGTAGACGGTGTACTTACATCAGGGCCTTATTTTAAACTATATTATTCCTAACATATGTACATCATTACATTCTTATGTAAGATTAATAATAATACTATAAGTGCTTACTCAAAAAAGTAAATCGGGGTTTAGACTTGTAATATAATACCGATTCCTTTTTATTTATTATTTATTTATTTATTTAATGTCTATCCTATTCAGTTATAAAAACTGTTTTTTTTATCAACTGTTTTTGTTTGTATAAATATATACGTATAGATATTTGGCATGGCTGGTAAAATGCAACGATACAAAATAAAAAAATTATCAATTTTTGAAAACGCTTACCTTCAATATTAAGCTTTAGGTTCACGTTACGGAAAACTACTTGTCCGCTGCAGATGAATGTATGACGGATAGCATATTTTCTTTTCGTCCTTTAACACATCGTTCTTAATGTAATTAACAGTTTTTTGTGTATGTCATTTTTCAAAACCGGTACAAATGGTTGTTTTACACCGATGGACGAAATACTCCCATACAAAACGAATATCGTTTATGTTCACCTTTATCGCAAAAACCAATAAAAAATATCTACACTTCTTGTTTTCAGTGAGCAACTAGGTTTTCGGTTATGTGAATGATATATGTAAAATTGAGGATATGCATTTTGCAAAATTTGTATTTTTTTTCTACACTGTACATTGCTTAAAACGAATGTTCACTTTTTACAAGTAACATTTTTATTGATATATTTAAAAAAATTCACCTGGAATAGTAGTTAACAGTTCGGCAAACATTTCAACGAGAAGATTATTTGCATCCTGATGTTCTTCTCGTAAAAGTCTGCTCCCACTTCTGCAGCTGTAGAAGTAGTTCCAGCAGCTGATCAAATGAGGAATTGAGGTCAAGTTGTTCTCCGATACAGTCGAGATATTTCCATTGTGCCTTTCATGCTGGAAACTTAACTGAAGCAGGTTTGAATTGCTGAGTTAACTTTGTTGCCAGATTAGTATTGACCGTAAAGAAATGTGCTCGATGTTAATACTGCAACGTGCTCCCAAACAGAGCAGAGCGATTACAATGTTGTATCAACCACTACAAAGTTTAACGGTAGAAGGCTCCAGCTGAGTCGACGCCTCAGTTCTATAGTGAGACATCTCAAAAAAATCGAAAAATGAGATATTTATATGAAAAAATTCGGATTTTCGAGCTCTATCCAGTTCTATAGCGAGATATATTAAAATTAATAATGTAGTCAACAGAGAGCGTGTAACTCCCTATTCGTCTACTAGAAATCATGAAAGTTGCCAGTGCTATACTGAGACATCTCGTTTTGACTCATTTTACCTCCATGAAAATTCAATTAGTTCTGGTTCTATAGTGAGACATCGTGTGTCGTAAGCAGGGCGCGAGATACGGGGGGGGGGGCTCGGGGGTTTTGGGCCCATTTGGCGTTGGGCTCCAAGAGTCCCTTTAAGTCCCCTTTAGTTATCTTGAACGATTATTTATTTGTTCATTGCCATTTATGTTAGTGAGTTTTTCTTTAACGTATTATTTTACGCGTTTTTAGTGGCATTATGCCCCTAAAACGTTACCCCCCCCCCCCCCAGAGCCTCCTCGTCCTCACGAGGAACACTATTGCTATTGGTCCACCAAACTACCACCAAAAGTGACTGTTAAAACTAATAACCACGTAATATTTAGAGTAATTTACCAAAACACTAGGTCTACATTAACTATTATTTTGTCTATCTTTAGTTAGGTAGTTAGGGCATTCCGCATTATGCCCCTAAAAGGACACCATCCCCCCAGAGCCTCCTCGTCCCCACCAGAAACACCATCGCTTCCCCCCCCCCCCCCCCACCCCACCAAAACTACAATTCAAAGTGACCGTTAAAATTAATAACCACATAATGTTTAGAGTAATTTACCAAAACACTATACGTCTACATTAATTATTATTTTGTCTATCTAGTTAGGGCCGTTATGCCCCTAAAAAGATACTCCTATACCACAACGATTATTTTGTGTCTCGTGTCCTGGTTGTAAGTGAATAATCGTAATTGTTCTGGACGTTTTAGATTATATTCATAGGTTGCACGTACCTCACATCTTTGTGCGTGGCGGCCACATTTGTGATCAAACTTTGACGTTGCCATGGAGAAACAATTGAAGGCTGTTGTGGTAGAACACATTAAAGTTCTTTACAACCCAGCCTGTTTTTGAAATAAAATTGGTACGTGTGGTATTTTTTTATTTTTGTTACTTATTATTTCATTTTAAATACTAAATTAGGATTATTTATTACATTTGAACATTTGAATAGTATTTTCCAATATTCTAGGATTGGTCCTCCACAATTAGGTCGCAATCATGGCCGCTGTGACGTCACGTGGGAACTATGAATTGTGTAAAAAAAAGTAAAACAGTACAACGTGTGAACCATATTCGATTTAAATCAATTAAGTATGTATTTGTTTGTTCCTGACTATTAAAATCGAGAAGAATAAAACCAATATGATGTGGAACATCAGTAAAACAAGGGGTGCGTATTTAATGCGTTTAACAAAAAGCCAACACGCTTTGCCTGACAAAAATGACATTCGTGTAGGCCTAGCTCCTATTGTACACTGTGTGCCAGCACCGAAAGGCAGGCCTGAGGGAACATCCCAATCAGGTGAAGAACGGGAAATGGATATAGTTAAATGTTTGCGGCCGATAACTTTTCCCACATAGCCTTTGATATTTTATCCAACTAAAATGTAATACAAGGCATTTTCTTAGAAGTTTAGGGTCCACCTGAATTTGATTACAACCACTAATAACTTATTTTTCAAAAAATGTCTATTCAATCGCATAAATGACAACATTCCTATTTTAAACCAGTAACCAGATCAAACAACTCAAGAAATGAATTGTAGTTTTTTCATAATTTAAAAAAAAATTAACACTTAGGCCTATTTTGTTAAAAAATTAACATAATTTTTTTTTCTACGACACACAACAATGAGGTCATTTAGCGTCGGCCGTTGGTTACAAAAATACAGAATCATAATTGATTGCAATAAAAAACTAAACGTATAGTAAATAAAAGCCTATTATTTAGAAGAGATATTGATTAAGAACTGTATTTTTTCAGTTCTAGACTGAGACATCTCAGAAAAATGGTAATTTGAATGCGATTGAATTAATAAAAAAAATTTATAAAAATGTGATAATACAAGCAGATTTGTGTTAACAAACCAGGTAAATTTCAATAACTTGGCATTATTGGTGGATTTACCAAGTGCATGCAAATATTAAAACCCGTTTATCTCAGAACTATGAATTCGGTGATGTCTCACTATAGAACTGAGGCGTCGAAGTATCTAGGGCAGGCAAGGTGCAAAGATTAACGGCACTAAGAAGGGTGAGGTGAATGGGAGTGGTTGTAGTCACCAAACTTTTGATTGAGCATTTAGGGTTTTTATGAAATTGCCCAACACTTCAGTATTATTTCATAGTGAATGTCGAATGCGAATGTGTTGTCGTTCATTTCACCTCCAAGCGTGAGTAGTGAGTAGCGAGTAGCGAGTAGCGAGTAGCGAGTAGCGAGTAGCGAGTAGCGAGTAGCGAGTAGCGAGTAGCGAGTAGCGAGTAGCGAGTAGCGAGTAGCGAGTAGCGAGTAGCGAGTAGCGAGTAGCGAGTAGCGAGTTATGAGTAGCGAGTAGCGAGTAGCGAGTAGCGAGTAGCGAGTAGCGAGTAGCGAGTAGCGAGTAGCGAGTAGCGAGTAGTGCAGAGTGAGAAGTGAGAAGTGAGAAGTGAGTATTGAGTAGTGAGGAGTGAGGAATAATGAGTAGTGAGGAGTGAGTAGTGAGCTGCCAATACATTCGACGCGTAATATCGTTAACTGTCTATTTTTAGAGAAGTGATCAATCACCTGCTAAAGTTGCTCGTAGACTTTTGAAAGTGACATCTCTGGGGTGTCCACCAATTGCAACCCCTCCCCCTCCCCCTCCCCCTCTCCCTCCCCCTCTCCCTCCCCCTCCCCCTCCCCCCCAATCTACCGCCCTTCGGAAACACAATTTCCATATCGCTCAACGAGATGAAAACTAGTTCGAATCTACTTTGAAATAATTGCTAATTCTGTTATTGCGTCACGTTGGTTAACCTGCTCTGACGTAATTGATTTGTTTTTTACTAAACCAACAGTATAATATGAGTCCATACAGTAGTGAAACTTATATAAAACAACTTGCGCACGGCGACACTAGCGCGGCGTAGCGGGACTTTGTTTACCATTATAATATCAACCTAAGGTGTCCCTTACTTGATCGGCTTGTCTTCTACACCCACAGCCCATAGTCATGGGACCTGCGTGCGCATGTGTCTGCAGCAGACATTCGTGTATTGTGCTAAAATATCAGTGACTACTTTTACATAGTAGCCAGAGTAGCACATTGTTATGGGAATTATGGAAGACCGTATGACAGGTAGAGTGCGCTGTGAGCGATGACGTTCAGTTTGGCTATTATTTCTAGCTCAATTTCAGTTAAGTGCTCCAAATGTTATATTCCTAGTGCATTTTTTCCAGCAATTTTGATTATAAACATACTTTAGCACTTGAAACTTGATTATTAATAAGGTTTATGTAACTAAAATAACAATCAGCTGAAGAGTCTATAAAACAAGTGAAACCTAGTACAATGGTCGATGGAATAACACAGTCTACCACACTCTTCGCGCGCAGGTAAGGTTAAGCCGTCCCACAGCCATCTGTATTTCCACATCATGATTACATGCGTCAAATGAGGGGCATACTGACATTTTTGTGGGCAGGAACGCTCAAAGCGCTGCTGTCATACGGTCTCCCATATCAAAAGAATCAATGTTTGACAATGAGACGCATAAAACTTGACAGTAGGAAGATATTAAGAGGTAGACAAAGGGTGTAGCGATGTATGGATGAATAACATGGACTTTATCTAAAAAGGACAATATAAATGTCTATACTCAATTTAGATGTGTTGTACCCATGGAATGCTTAATGCTATTGATGGGGATGTTAAACAAATGTATGATTATACCCGTAGTAAATAATATGGTACTGTACTGTTAGTTAAGCGTTTCAGTGTTTTTGAAAAAAAGCATCCTATTTTTAAATATCGCTTTATTGGAATAGTAACCTTTATTTGGCATTTGTGTTTGTTGCAGACGATATTAAATTAAAATATATATATCTCCATAATTACTTTCCAATTAATTACAATATCAAGCGTTTATTTCATATTATGTCTTACAAAACACACACCCCGATTGACAGTGTTATAAAATGCACAAACTCGTCGGCGTTCTTAAACCATGAATTTTGCATCGTTTTTTTTAATCGCAATTTCTGTATTAAAATAGTTTAAGTGTATTTGAACCTCCCATTTTGATCGCACATTCATAATAAAATATATAACTTGGAAGATCACAATATTTGATAACTGGATCGCTTACAGTCTAAAATCTTGAAATCAATACATTTCGTTTTCATTTCATTTGCAACTTACAATATACTAGTCCCAACGAAAGTATTCGCATACTGATCTCAGGTCATTGTCTACTTCCCCTTTCAATCACGCCAATTGAAAGAAAATGAACGAATACCTGGCATTCGTCGAGTGCACAGGCGGTTTGGGCACACCCACCGTTACAGGTATAACCAACGGAAGGTTCTAAATAAGTCCATGGTTAGATTATATGGTAGGAGTTAGCAAAGTAGAAAAATAAGTTGTCACCTTGGACTCGGCTGTGTCGTTAGCATCAGAATACTTTCGTTGGGGCAACTATAGATACATTAACCTCCTTGTTGTATTCAAAGCCCGTGTGCGATGCGACAGTCACGTGTCATGCAATCTAAGCCGTGTCCTTGTACGACAGTCTCGAGCGAGCGTGGCTAATCTTCACTTGGCTAAGTGCATACATGGCTGGAGCAGAGGGATATCACCGTACTTGTACGGCAGTCTCGAGCGAGCGTGGCTAATCTTCACTTGGCTAAGTGCATACATGGCTGGAGCAGAGGGATATCACCGTACTTGTACAGCAGTCTCGAGCGAGCGTGGCTAATCTTCACTTGGCTAAGTGCATACATGGCTGGAGCAGAGGGATATCACCGTACTTGTACGACAGTCTCGAGCGAGCGTGGCTAATCTTCACTTGGCTAAGTGCATACATGGCTGGAGCAGAGGGACATCACCGTACTTGTACGACAGTCTCGAGCGAGCGTGGCTAATCTTCACTTGGCTAAGTGCATACATGGCTGGAGCAGAGGGATATCACCGTACTTGTACGACAGTCTCGAGCGAGCGTGGCTAATCTTCACTTGGCTAAGTGCATACATGGCTGGAGCAGAGGGATATCACCGTACTTGTACGACAGTCTCGAGCGAGCGTGGCTAATCTTCACTTGGCTAAGTGCATACATGGCTGGAGCAGAGGGATATCACCGTACTTGTACGACAGTCTCGAGCGAGCGTGGCTAATCTTCACTTGGCTAAGTGCATACATGGCTGGAGCAGAGGGACATCACCGTACTTGTACGGCAGTCTCGAGCGAGCGTGGCTAATCTTCACTTGGCTTAGTGCATACATGGCTGGAGCAGAGGGACATCACCGTACTTGAACGCATTCAGCGAGGAACGAGAACACGGAACTAGTGCACGTAAATAGTAATTTGATTTCGTGTCACTTGAGCATTCGAATCAATGGGGTAAGAGAATCGGATCGCCTGGGGAGGTGGAGTGCGCAGTCCGCAGTCGCAATACTAAAATGCGCGAAAATAATGCCAATCCAGCGCCAGGAGGGACAATTTTGTCGCTAGCTACGCTGCTGTAAGACCCAAGCACCCAAAAAACCCAAAACCAAGGTTGCAGTAGGAACGGTTACACAAAGCACCGCAGAGCGCCACCAGTCACGCAAACTACTCTCGCGCCGCATCCGAGCTATTTTTGAACATTTGCAACTATTTCAAGTTCGTCTCACAAACTATGTTCTCTAATAAAAATTGGTTAACGGAGTTGCATACAAGCATGTTGTACTATTGTGCTAAAACAACTAAAATGAGTATTTTCTCTATTATACTAACCCTAAACTTAAAAAATACATCAAAATTTGGGTCACATTAAAAAAATCATAACTGGTAAATAATTATCAGATAGTGACAATAATTCTTTAATAGATAAACGAAACGTTCATTAAAGTAAGATACAAAAAATTTGTTGATTAGTTGTTTTCCTTGAAACCTTAGGGCGGAATGCGAATATTAATTGCGTAAATGTTTTTTTTTCATTTTTTGTCATTACCTAAAAACCTATGCATACCACTGACCAATAATAATCGAAATGTTATTTCCAACATGATATGTATGGATTGGTCTTTAGGCTATTCCACTTCCAGTTAACTAAAAACCTGGGACCAGATTCACAAGGGGTCCTTAGTCTTATTCTGGTCTTAATTATGACTGGCCAAACTCTGGACCTACTGTAAAACCAGACCCAGGTCACATGAAGAAGTTGCTTATTCCTTGTAGGAACAAGGACACAATTCTCTTTCTAATAATATGTTTAAAAGTCGTTCTAAGATATTTTCCTGGATTCACAAGAGGTACAAATTTAGGCTGGTCATAGAGATAAGAAAGAAAAAAGACAGGGCCGCTTTTGAATCCGGGTCCAGCTTTTTATGGTTGTAACTGTTAAATATTGTTGTCGGCGATCAAAAAAAGATGTAAAGAAACTAATAATTGCAATTCGCGCATGTCAGGACGTTCAAGAAGTCAAAATTAATTCGAGAATCTAGATAAAACCGGCAGCGAAACGTAAAATGCCCGCCGGACATTTCTGCCAATAGTGGAAACGCCTCCGTACAGAATTATGAAGAACTTTTGATCGTTCTGCCATTTTGTGTCTATCAAACTTATGATCAGCCTGTAAGCTTGAGTCTCTTATTCTATGGATACGTCATAACAACGTGGTACATAATAAATAATATAAACCCCTTTCTGTAATTGAACGGGTAAACAATAATTAATAAAAGATTTAATTTCGCGATTCAGTTATGACATTTCATATTTGTTCCTACTAATTTGCTATTTAATCCTTGTATAAAGTTGGTATTCTTTAAATAGTCGTATAATTATACTAAATATTTTCGAGAGTTATTTGTAAATGAAGGAGTTCAAAGTTTAATGCCCATATAACTTGTGACATGAAAGCATTTCGTTCTACAACGAGCCACAATTAGGGACGAATTCTTGTATGCTAGGTTTCACAACGTGAACTCAGAATACGGTTTCTACTCGGAACTTCGTAGTCACTATGAGGTTTTGTGTTCACTAATTGAGACCCAATCGCAAACTCCTATAATATATTAACTTGTTTCACTTTAAATTCCTACAAGCACATTTAGCATTGAAAACGTTTAGATGCCAAAATTAATTCTTCATTGTCTGGTATTGTTGAATGAAAGGCTGTCGGTGATATTAGAACCAGACACAACTAACGTTGTTAGTAATATCTGCAGTGTGATACACGGTATTAAAAAGCTGAAAAGTTGAAAATTAAGGGTTTGATATAAATTTAAGATTATAATACCTTTTTGTAATAAAACGTGTATTATGTTAAGGTAAATCACACACAACTTGTGAATTATAAATTGTATTTTGCCTACAGTGTGTGGTTTAGTTTTAGCTGTATGTGTGTGTATTGGTAGGAATAGCTTTTTGAGATTGGAGTGTAAGGCTTACACCTAGAGTGTACAAGCTTACACCTAGAGTAAAAAAGTGCCCTAGTAAGGGAATGGGCCGAAAGGGTGTGTTGCTCCGTGAAACTGAGGGTTAAACGTTAAACGAGGTTGCGCTTCTCTCACCAGCCAGAATCCACCTTTTGAGAAGTTTCCCCAACGTTTAGTATTCTCTTGCTTACGAGATAACCGATTCCAAAGGTACCAACTTAAGATACTTGACGATCTTACGTTGGTTACCTGGAACGGAGGGCGTGGCCAGGCAGGCGTGTGTACTCTACTCAGCGGAAGACTGCATTTACGAATATGTGGAATGTTTTGATTTTCATGGAATAACCGCGGTGGAAGTGGGCCATAGATAAGGATCTGAGGTCGGAATGCGAATACTTACGTTGGTGCTACTATATATATAAAGTCGTCGTACAACATCTTCCGTGATGCGTCCGTCACGGGTGGGTGAGCGGCAGCCAACCAGCGGACGTGGCTAATTCAAATACCTGCTCGGGCTGGCCGAGACCGTAAACACGTCTTTGATTGATGACGAAAGCATAGCATAGCATAGACGAAAGCGTTATTGTAAGACGACTTTATATTCTCTTACGATTTGATCATACTCTTCCACAACCCAACTGATATGGCCACCAGCGGCTTCCGAAATGAAGAAGTAAGAAATACCTATCTATAGGTTATTCCTACCTAAGAAACACGCTGCCAATCAATAACCTCAAAGAAGGCGATGAAATTGAGTAGATAATCAATGTCAATCATCCCCATTATTCAAGAAAGCACTCACCTTCTCGGCCGGGTCCGACAGCTACAAACCCCATGGAACAATAACTTGACCACTACGGATACTGCTAAGTAACCCTTTCAGGTTAGTGATTGGCAGGCTGTTAGTTAAGTTGGAACCAAGTATAGGTGATGTACATCCAGTGGCGTATCCAAGGGGGGGTGGGGTTATGGGGTTTAAACCCCCCATGCCACAAAACATTAACGGAGAGAAGGAAGAAAAGCAGTAGGGAGAATGATACCTCATTGTTTTTGTATGTAATTGATAATATTAAATATATAAATATAATATTAACTGTATTTAATTATTTTTGTAATCATTTTTACATTCTGTAACCTACTGTATGATATTGTCCGAGTCTGAAACGTGTGAACAGGCGTTAAAACGTCATTGTAAATTGCTGGATACGCCACTTTGTACATCCATTCATTCTTACACAACGATAGCAATACTTATTTATCTTTAAGATTATAGAGGACTCAAAACTAAGGGCGTATCTCAATGCTCTAGTTTGATGCTAGTCGACTAGCCTAGTGCACTAATACAACAATCAATGATTGTTGTAATTTATTGTCACTTGTGACATTAGTCCACTAGGCCAGTCGACAAGAGTCAAAATAGAGCATTGAGATATGCCCTAACATAGATAGCGCTGCTAAGCAACCTCTTTTCAGTGCCATTGATGAATAACAACAATAAAACAACAATGAACCTTAAAGTTTAATCACTTCTAATAGACGTTTATTTTCTTACCACCAGAATGCATCTAGTCTATTTTGAGTGCTCTATAAATTCATGACTTCAGTGCCGAGAAGTTATCGTTTATTTTGGTATTAGCTGGTGCGTGGGCTTTGTGGTCAGCCCTTTCGCCACCTGTCTGGTAACTTCCTGTTCCTGCCTTCTAGCCTTTTGGGAGCTTTGGGCATCTGTTAGTGATGCTTCCGTTTAAACGGAGCATTGGAAGCTGAAACACACCCGGAACTGAAGTCCCACCTTTGCGCGCCAGGTCTGTGGCTCGTAGATTAATTAAAAGTCACGGACAGACAGAGAGAGCTAGCTTAGATATGTTGATGGAATATTCTAAAAACTACACCCAATTATATTCAAACTGTGTGAAGCCAACGGTGTAGCCGCGGTCGCTTAGCCGGTTCCCATACGAACGACGAAGTTAAGCAACCTCGGGCTAGGTCAGGAGGTGGATGGGTGACCACTCTTCTCTGAAACACTAGTTACCGTTGGTTAGAGTGGATTGGAGGGTTCTAAAGCTTGTGTAACATCTTTGTTCTCGTCAACTGCTCGGCGGTCCAGGTTAGTGGAGGAACCTATGTGAGTGGTCAAAGTTACACCGTCCTTTCGGATGGGACGTAAAGCCGATGGTCCTCTTGGTACTTTTCGATAGGAGTAGGCTACGTGCCGGTACCAGGCTTCCCTTCCTTATTATCATTTATCAATAATTACTCATCACGCTAAAAGGGGCATTGTGCCCTACACTGGCCTTAATTACGATAAAATAAAATAAATAAATAAATAATTCTGTGTGATATTTTCTAGCAGCTTTGTTTTTAAATATCCATAAAATGAGAGTTGTGAAGGGATTTTATCCAATGTTAAAAATAAAAAAAATACACATTTTGGATAATGCATCGCTTCAATGTTTCGTTTGAATTCACGTTTATGTATATCGGAAAACTAATGCTGATGAGTGATGATATTTGAGGTTTTACGCCCCATATTTTGGACAGCTAGTTGCTCGCTGAAAGATAGATGAGTCAAGGTTCATGATTGTATTATTCTTTTACACGCATGTGTTCATGCTCTCAAGTTGTGTATAAAACTATTTGCCAACATTTTTCGTATACGAATGTTTTCGTCCGACAGCTTGAAATAACCATTCTTCCGATTTATGACAAGTATATAGGCTCTTTACCAAATGGTTAAGTTTTTTCAGATTTCATCGAGCAAAGAAGGGTGTGTAAATAAGGGCACAATAGTTGAACCTTCACACTTTCGTCTTGAAGCGATCTAGTAATTTTCGGTAAAGAATGAAAAACGTAAAAAAAAAAACGATGGTAAACCTTCCCCAAATGCGGTATTGTTTTATGTTTGAACATGCATTATACACTATTTAATGTTTACTTAGCACAAACTCCTTCGTGATAATACTTAAGAAAAATTAATAATTTGGCTGGATCAGCCTTCTAACTGTACTAGATACAATAAGTTTGACAAATCGTAATGAAAAGAATTATATATTGGGATCAGAACTAAATTTTGCCATGTTCAGAGAATTGATTTCAAATATGTGTTTCATAATTGTGCCTCAGTTAATAACGATAGTAGAAAATTAAATATGTAGCCTTTGAGTTCCAACACGTGGTAACACATGCATAATAATTCCTTTTAACTGGACGAATATGAGGCAATGCATGTTAGGTTACCGTAAAGTTCTGTGGAAAAAAAAAAACAGTTACAACTTTTCCATTACACATATACGCGTATTGTGTCGGATGCATCTTTTAGCAGTTCTCATTTTAACAGCCTATATTGTATTTCTCTCGCCCAGTTATTTATAAGAATGGGAGTATTCGTTTTTTACTGGCTGAAAAAAAAGTTTGGAGCAAAAAGCTTTTACAAGAATCTCTGCAAATTCCATTTTATAAAATGCAAGGGATACTATATTAAATTAGAAAACGAAAATGTCAAAAGAAAAATTTCCTTAACGAAATCAATGACTAGGCTAAAAAAAAATCTGAGCTGTATTCCGATTATAAAACTTTTCTCCGCTGTTTCGTCCGCATCTGATGTCAGCTGACTTCCGGTGATATTTACGAAATAGGACGAATATCGTTGATACACCTTCTTAAAGTTCGATCAAATTAAAGCAGAACGAGTCTCAACAGAACTCAATTAGTTTATTTGCGTATTTAATAATCAGTAGGCATTCTAAACCTAGAAGACTCTATAAGAAATGTAACGTGCAAGCAAAAATGTTTTGTCTGTATTTGAAAGTGAACATTTAAATTTTTGTGTACGTTGTCTTCTTTACTTACTTATTTACAAACTTAATTATAATTAAGGCCGGTGTAGGGTATAATGCCCTCTTAAGCCTTATGAGTGATGAATGATAATGAGAAAGGGAGGAGGGGAAGCCTGGTACAGGCACGTAGCCTACTCCTGTCGAAAAGTACCAAGGGGACCATCGGCTTTACGTCCCATCCGAAAGGACGGTGTAACATTGACCAGTCATAAAGGTTCCTCCACTAACCTGGACTGCCGAGCAGTTGACGAGAAGAACGAATCTGTTACAGAAACTTTCGAACCCTCAAATCTGCTCTAACCAACGGTAACTAGTGTTTCAGAGGAGAGTGGTCACCCATCCACCTGCTAACCTAGCCCGAGATTGCTTAACTTCAGTGCTCGTATGAGAACCGGCTAAGCGACCGCGGCTTAACCGTTGGCTGTCTTCTTAAGGATACACAATTCTTTTATATTCATCTTTATATGTTCAGTATTACAAAGCGTTAAGATCTTTGGGCATAAATGATAATGGGGTGATCCAAACACAAACCCAACCGTTCTTATTATGTTTGAGAGACGCCATATTTGAAACGCCCTCAATTCACATAACAGTAGAATATTACACCCATATATAAAAGTTAGTGATTGCTTTTCGAAACGTCGAGACGATGTGTTCTAATCAGAGCAATCAATTCACAACACAGGTTAAACCACCGCAGAATGCTCATCTCCGCCCATCAGCGGCCCTGAAAGTCTAAAACCCGCATATATAATATACAATAAACACCGGCTTACACGAGTCTATAAACTTCTCATTATAGGTCATATTCCCATTCGTAGTAACCGATAGAGGTGGTTCAGCGGTAAGACGAGAGACTTCATTCTGGGAGGTCGCCGGTTCGATTCCGGCCACCGGCAGTCCTGATTGAAGGGTTTTACAAGGTTTTCCTCAGTCGTAAAAGCAAATGCTGGGATTGAGTCCTACTAACAACCCTCGGACATTCCTTCCCAACTATCTATACACTCTAATAACCTAGTTACTCACCAGAATAGGGCACATCATGTTAAACTGGTGTGCTACCTATAACGGGTATTCATACGAAAAATTATTTATTATTATTTATAGCATACAACCAGCGTATATTCAGCATCACTTCCAAGCATTCTCGTAGGACAATTGGTACTTAGGTAAGATATTTTAATTCAATAGTAAGACTCACTTCTAAATTCTAATAATTTATTAGCAATGTATTTGACATTGAAGTTTTATATACCTGATAGTCAGATTGATCAGCCGTTTGAGATTACCACACGACACAGAACACGCTAAAAGTATTACAGTGCTGAAAATACTCGCCGTGCAGAAACACGTATATGCAAATTTTGTGATAAATCAATATTCAAATATTATTGTGTTGACCTATTTAGAGTCCAATCTAGAATCTCTTTTATATTTTATATAATACTATATATTGGAAGCAAGAATAAACCTTAAACCAACAACCTTTTAATATAAAACAGTTAATAAATAATTGAATATTCAACTGTTTACATATGTAGAGTAATTTCAAGAATTCCTTCTTTATTGGAATCATGAATAAACCTATCTTTTCAAATCTTAAACACCAAATAAACAACAAAAACAACACAATATACCTGTAGCGTTTAATATACAAAGTAAAACATATAAACCGTGCGAGCCAACGGTTCAGCCGCGGTGGCTTAGCCGGTTCCCATACGAACACCGAGGTTGAGCAACCTTGGGCTAGGTCAAGAGGTGGATGGGTGACCGCTCTCCTCCGAAACACTAGTTACCGTTGGTTAGAGCAGATTGGAGGGTTCGAAAGCTTGTGTAACAGCTTCGTTCTTCTCGTCAACTGCTCGGCAGTCCAGGTTAGTGGAGAAACCTATACGACTGGTCAAAGTTACACCGTCCTTTCGGATGGGACGTAAAGCCGATGGTCCCCTTGGTACTTTTCGACAGGAGTAGGCTACATGCCGGTACCAGGCTTCACCCTCCTTCCTTCCTAATTATCATTCATCAATCATCACTCATCAGGCTAAAGAGGGCATTGTGCCCTACACTGGCATTAATTACAATAAATATGAAAATAAAATAAATAAAAAAAAAACGTGAAACTCAAGACTGTAGAAACTTGTTATCAAGTTGTGTAAAGGCTGGTCCACACAGATTTTTAAGACATAAGATTTAAGGTTTAACGCGTAGTCGTAAAGTTGGATAATAGAAAACACGTACTGGCGTTTACTTAAAGTTTTAGTTTTAAAACGTTGTTTTTATGCGTTATTTTTTGTCATAAAGTTGGACAATGTCCAACGTTACGCTTGAATCTTTAAAAAAGTTACTCAAATCTCAAGTCAATGGACCATCTACTTTAATAATACTTGTGAATTAATTGTATTATGTGCAGGTTTTGTTGTAAACAAGCCTAATATAATTATTATGTATAATACGAATTTCATTTTAATTTGTATTGTATCACAATGATGTATCAACTGAGGATAAAACGCTACAAAGTACTTCACTTTACTAGGCCTTTCTTGAACGAAACGAAATCATGTAAACCAGAGCCCTAAAAACAACGTCTTAAACCTTATGCATTATGTCTTAAAAATCCGTGTGGACCAGCATAAACATATCAGATAACGTTGGAACGTATTCGGTTTCCATCTCACACAAAAAGCTTCAACCTTACAATTCCCTTGTTCTTATCATCACCAACCGTGTTATCAGGGCTACGTTCCAGTAAATGCAGAGTTCCACTATCTTGTGTTGTCAAGAGAGTTCTGGTTCATTTGAAACTCTTGATTAGAGTTTGGAACTTGGGTAAATTTCTTCGCCCACCCCAACTGTCCCAACTGATGACTGCGAAACTGATCCAATCTGATAGAGTCAGAAACACAAGTCTTATCTACTCACTCACCGCGGGGACGGGAGGGGGTTAAACCCTCAAAACTCCGTTTGGGTAGAATGCAAACTAAATTTGATATTTTTTGAAAGGTAATTTGTATTTTTAACGAACGAAACAAGACTATAAACCAAACGCAAATAAATGAGAATTTTTCAAATTGTTGGGTGTAAAAACATATGAGATGGTATAACTCTACTGTATTGTAATTAAGGCCAGTGTAGGGCACAATGCCCTCTTAAGCCTGATGAAAGATGATTGATGAATGATAATGAGGAAGGGTGGAGGGGAAGCCTGGTACCGGCACGTAGCCTTCTCCTGTCGAAAAGTACCAAGGGAACCATCGGCTTTACGTCCCATCCGAAAGGACGGTGTAACTTTGACTAGTCATATAGTTTCCTCCACTAACCTGGACTGCCGAACAGTTGACGAGAAGAACGAAGCTGTTACACAAGCTTAAGGACGGTGTCACATTGACTAGTCATATAGGTTCCTCCACTAACCTGGACTGCCGAGCAGTTGACGAGAAGAACGAAGCTGTGACACTAGCTTAAGGACGGTGTTACTTTGACCAGTCATATAGGTTCCTCCACTAACCTGGACTGCCGAGCAGTTGATGAAAAGAACGAAGCTGTGACACAAGCTTAAGAACGGTGTAACTTTGACTAGTCATATAGGTTCCTCCACTAACCTGGACTGCCGAGCAGTTGACGAGAAGAACGAAGCTGTTACACAAGCTTAAGGACGGTGTAACTTTGACCAGTCATATAGGTTCCTCCACTAACCTGGTCTGCCGAACACTTGACGAGAAGAACAAAGCTGTTACACAAGCTTAAGGACGGTGTAACTTTGACCAGTCATATAGGTTCCTCCACTAACCTGGACTGCCGAGCAGTTGACGAGGAGAACGAAGCTGTTACACAAGCTTTCGAACCCACCAATCTGCTTTAACCAAATGAAAAGGTATATTGATTGATAATTTTATGTTTAACGACGTACTCGACTACTGGTTCATATGGGAGATTGGAGGAAAGGGACAAGTATGACGTAAAAGGGAGGAAAATGGGATTGTTTTTCCTCTGGCTTCTCCACCTCGACCTGTCCGGGAATCATACACACCAGCCGGCATAGCTCTAGGGATCACCACCATGATGAGGTAACATCCTTGTGCAGGAACGTTTATTGTAAGCATGCAATGGTCAGGTTTGATTTATTATTTTCTAATGTGCGTGCTATGAATTGAAATTGAATCACAATGCAAACAAATGAAGGTGTCTGATAAAGATATTCAAAACATTTTTACTAATCAACACAATCTAACATCATACATCTAACATCATCTAACATCTAACATCTAACATCATTTTACAAATCGTTCTTCACATTCAGTCATAATTACTAGAGGTAATAGCATCTACTGTAAATTTAGAGGAGCGCGTAGCCAAGTGAAAACTCAGTGTACGTTATTTTTTCACTTCACTAGGACTTTACTCAAATATGTACTAGGACTGTACTCTAAGATACACTAGGACTGTTTTTAAATATGTAATAGGACTGTACTCTAAGATGCACCGGTGATTTGTTCCTGCCGGAATCAAACTGAAGTAGAATGAATACAATCATTGAATGACAACGTGTTTTCTTCGTAATTTCGAGATGTTTGTTTGATAACCAAAGGTTTAAAATTCAAGAGAATTTTCGAGTTAAGGAAAATTGTAGAGAATAAATCTATTTTAGTTCATGAGCTAAGCATATCGCAACCGAGGCACAAAAAATGGCAGAACACTGTTGTTATCTAAAAGATAAGGTTTGTTAGTTTAAATATCACATCAGTGCCTTCAGACAGGTGATTGATCTTTCTCATTCAACAGTTTTTTCTCATGTTCGATGTCATTGAGCTCTCCCAAGCCCTTTATAAGGATAGTTTTACCGCTGATTGAAATGATTTTATATGCATATAGCTTTTATTGACTAAACTGAATGCTTAATTACGTTACAAAGACCGTATGACAGGTAAAGTGCACTGTGAGCGATGACGTTCAGTCTCAACTTCAGTGAAGTGCTCCAAATGTTACATTTCTTATATATTATTTACAGTAATTTTGAATATAGACACACTACAGCACTTAAAACTTAATTCTTACTAAGCGTTATGTTATTAAAATAACAATCAGCTGAAGAATTAAAAAAACAAGTGAAACCTAGTACAATGGTTGATGACATAACACAGTCTATCACACTCTCCACGCGCGGGTAAAGTTAAGCCGTCCCACAGCCATCTATATTTACACGACATCATAATTGTATGCGTCATGTGAGGGGCATACTGTCATTTGTGTGAACAGGAACGCTCGCAGCGCTGCTGTCATACGGTCTCCCATTATTTCTTCCTTATTTCATTTGGAAACTTCACCGTCTAATGTTTCTAGAGAGCATGTTTACAAATGAATGTAACGCTATCTAGCTTGTGTGCCAAAACATAACAATGCGCCATTTCAATTTCCTCACAAAACAGTGGATTTTGTTTCACGCTCTGTTTAGATATTTGATTTCAAAACTTTTTACCATTTTGAAAATACTGTGTAAACTTATTTAGGTGGCTCGTTGGTCCATTGGTTTGCATCTCTGCTTCCAATGCAGAAGGTCCCGGGTTCAAATCCCGCTTTATGCAGAAGTTTTTTAACTTCTAATGTGGATTCAATTCCATTACTTCTTGGCTTGGAATATGTAAACGGTGACTTTGGAGCCGTCCTAGCAACAAAGCACTCAATAAATTCAAAGTTGTTCTGAATCGGCCTTGTTGATTCTGGCATTTGTCCGCAGGTGTTCGCACTGTCCAATCACTGATTCATATGTTTCGTATTTGAAATATCGATCTTTGATTGGTTATCGCTCACTCGTCGATGGTGTTTGAAGCCTACAGGGTTGGTTTAGTCACTTTAAATTAAAGTCCCCCACTGCAAATCAGTTTAGTTACTGAGTGGGTTAGACTCTAAATGTGAATTTATTTATTTATTTTATTGTGAACATGTGCCGTCATATTATTTCAAGCTAATATATTTGAAGACCAAACTTGAAATGAAATAAACCATTTAAATTATACCAAATTCATAATATGGTTCATTTATTAACTCTAGGATTGTGATTAGTGCATAAGTTATGCAATCATTGTGTCAAAGTCTTCTTTACTGAAGTGGCTAAAGATTGAAGATTGCGTATGCATGTGTGTTTTATATTTTCATTTATCTTAAAAGCTATTTTACATCGCAGTTTGATTTATTTACCTTCTGTCAACACGTTACGTAAGATATTTTAACACTCCCATATCGTTTTTATTTATCTTGGGTTTCTACGTAATAGATTAGATTGTCTTAAATCTAAATAAAAAATTGACATGTGTCATATTTTAGAAGTGCAACTTCTCAAGTACACCGTGGCACATTTAGATGCAAATCTACTAACTAAATATTTGTGCTATTAATACCCTTCGTTCTCTTATATAAGTTTATGTAATGCAACACATTGTTTACATAGTGGGAAATCATTTTAATAAACCACTTTGCAAATGAGATTTTGTTAGACATACTGAAGAAAAATAGATAAGAATTAATATGTTTATTTATTTAATGATGACCACATTTACCATGATAATCGAAATGATGGTTATATGATCATTAAAAACGCCCACTACATCCACGGCCAAGCCAAGATTCGTCCCTGGTACGCGTTGATAGTGGTTCATCAAAGTAACGTTTAAAATACAGTTGCATGGCTATACAGGTGTAAAAACATTGGAAAGAGTACAATTATACGCATATCTTGATAGCAGATTGCACTTTATTGCACATATGGCCCCGATACTGAGATTTTGGATTGTATATTTATTATTTAATGCTTTTATTATTATGTACATTATTATTTCTTTAGGGAAACATGTCAATCAAAGAATTATCATTTTACCATCTGGAAAGAGTATACCATTAATTTATAAACGTTTTAACCAAGATAACTCATTGTAAATCTAGTTTGAAGTATACATAATGTGGATTTTTATAGATAGACGGTCAGCTACGCACTTTTGTGGTCTCACTCGGCCGGACCAACCGAGAGTAGGCTCAAAAATTTGTTATTTTTACCTGATTACAGCAAAGGCAATCCGGAAATCGAAATGCGTAGCTTTCACTATTTATAGCCAAAAAACGGCAAAAAACGGGAAATTTAATAAGTACAAGACCAATTGAGTGATTTCGCTAGGGAAGGTGGCAAAAAATCCAATATTGTTTTGAAAATAAAGAAACAATAATGCGAAAATGACGGTTTGTAGCGTTTGGCGTTGAGATTCTAAAAAACGATAAAAAATGGCACAATTTATTAAATAGCCTAACTGACCAGTAAATTGAAAGAGGTAAGCTAATTTGATTATGAAATAATGTGAAACTCTTTATATGTACCCTTAAACATTACCGGCAGATGAAAAAGGGTACCAAAAAGGCACCGCTGGCTTTTAGATCGCTTTAGTGACTTTCTGGGAGAGAGGGCAACAAATGCGGTTAATGGCATCGTGCGAACTTCTTAACCATTAACGTTTACCTTTCAGATACTAAAGGGCAAAAATTGTCAAAATAACCGGTGGGGGGGGGGGGGGGGGGGGTGGGGGGGGCTGGTTATAAGATTATTAGTGTAAGTATTTTTGCCAAAATAGAATAAACCCAAATACAGTTGGAAACGGTAATAAAAGATGTCGCAAAATTGTTGGTATTATTTCAAGTGCTTGAAGAACGGCAACAAAGTCACATTTAATTATATTGAAATACTATTTGTTGGAAACAATAATTAGGTAGGAAGTATCATTTGCCCATTGGACAAGATTATGAAAGCCGTTGGTCAATATTTAAGTGAGTTCTATTTACACGAAAATGAAAAAATCCAAATAGGCTAATTGTTTCCAATTATTAAAAAGATCAAAATATACAAGGAAAAATAATATATGGACGGGATGTGTTCCATCAAACTCATTAAGTTCTAGACGGTTTGTGTAGCGTAGTGTGTAAAACACCAATCTTCGGTATTTGCATTTCTATGCCCTGGCCATATGTATGTGTAAACTTGTTGAACAAGTCATTGTAAACCTATGAGAACGAATTGTATCAAATTATGTAGAATATGTTCGCTCATGATTTTATACATTATTATACAAGTAAATAAAACACCAATGTAAATACAACTAACACACACATGTGAGATGACGTTAACAACAAATACAAATTGTTCCTCATTGTATCCAACTCCGCTGTAAACGTGAAACACATCGGTGACCTTGGAGCCATCCTAGCAACGAAGGACTCAATAAATTCAAAGATGTTCTGATTCAGCCTTGTTTATTCTGATAGTTACCCACAGGTGTTCGCACTGTCCAATCACTGATTCACATATTTCATATTTAAAATATCGATCTTTGGTTGGTTATCGCTCACTCGTCGATGGTGTTCGGAGCCTACAGGGTTGGCTCAGTCGCTTTAATTTAAAGTCCCCCACTGAAAATAAGTTATGTGATCGAGAAGATAGAAACTCTTCATATGAATTTTAATTTTTGTATTTCATACTAAAAATGTTAGCTGAAAGTCGATAGTGTCATGAAATAGATAATTATGTATGCTTAAAATAAAAATGTTGTTGTCTCACCATAAGAGTATTCAATTCTCTATAGGATGACACATTTTTATTTTCGTTTTGGAAATTTTTAAAATCATTTCAAAGCAATTTTAACAGATTTAAATCGGGTGTTCCGCAAGGTGGCTGAACACACAGCTGCTGTCGTCGTGCTTTTGACGCGTTGAGGCGTATCGGCCAATCAGGTGGCTGAACACACAGCTGCTGTCACCTTTGTGCTTTTGACGCGTTGAGGCGTATCGGCCAATCAGGTGGCTGAACACACAGCTGCTGTCACCTTTGTGCTTTTGACGCGTTGAGGCGTATCGGCCAATCAGGTGGCTGAACACACAGCTGCTGTCACCTTTGTGCTTTTGACGCGTTGAGGCGTATCGGCCAATCAGGTGGCGGAACGCTCCCGCAACGCACCTAACGCGTCGCTTCTTACACTCTACTGGAATCGCACGTTAAGGATTTGTTATGTAAACGTAGACACTAAATAATTCCCTAGCTATAATATCAACCTCGTGATTTATGAAGAATGATGTCACAATATGTAATTAGGCTTGCAAATCTTAATGGAATTACTCTAACAACCCGTTGTGTGCGTAGAATACTTAATGAGGTTAACGTGTCGTACAAAAACAACTCGAAAACAATCTTACTAGAAGACGATTTATTTGCTAGTTCGAAAGAAGGGCGAGATTAGAAGTTACTTCACTGTCACTTTCCCCAAAAGCTTCTCTCTTAAATTTACCCCAGGGAGAAATAATTTTAGTTGCA
>OX246741.1:50485624-50493124 GCA_945910005.1 Isoperla grammatica
CTGTTCTTTGTCACGATTGTTAAACGTTAGTACAATCACAATCTTTATTAAAACGGCTTTCTCATATTTTGTCGCCATTTTGTTTCAGAAGAATATGTTTCAAGAATTGTATTGTAACTGTAACTTTTCAAACGATTTTGCCACAAAACTAATGGTGTTTAATTACATTGATGTTCCACATTTCAACTTGATCGGACTTTCCGTTCGACCGCTATCGCAAGACAGAAAGTAAACAAACAGAACGAGTGCCATAGAAGTAGAATGAGACGCCCGCTACGCTTACTTAACAACTAAAAATAGTTGTCAAAACATTTTGAGGTCCATAAATTCAAACCTTTTTCAAAACTGCGTGAAAGGCAAAGTGAAGGTTTGCAGTTCATATCACCGTGAGTTTATTGACTCGATAAAAATAATGTTATCGCTTTTCATGAAACTCAATTTGACAGCTGCAAGATAAATAAATCCACTGTATTTATAATCTTAACAACCGGATATATATGAAACAAATGCACAGAAAGACACTTTTAGCTGCAGAATTCCTTACTACTTAGTTAAATCTATGATAAACTGTGTTATCGCCCTGCTAATCGTACCAAATGTGATCTTGTTATGAATCAGTTGACAACGACTAAGTCTATCACACGATATTGATGGAAATGTTTACACAGCCAGTTTTATCTAACAGACAGGAAGTGTAATACAGTGATTTTACTCATCAAACCAAACTAATGGAGCGGTTCCTAAATGCCTATTCCCTTACTGCCAACGTTGGTGTAAAGGGCAATAGTTGATTCCCTTACTGTAACCGAAAAGTCTGTTTCCTTCAATAATTCTAACGTCCTAACGTAAGTATTCGCATACAGACTTCACATGCTTATCTACCGCCCCCTTCATGCGCGGTAATTCAAAGAAAATCAGCAGATTCCTGGCGTTCTTACGCACATTCGTGAATGCAGTCTTCCGCCGAGTAGAGTGCACAAGCCTAATAGCCACGCCCACCGTCCCAGGTAACCAACGGAAGTTTGTGAATTATCCCTTATGAGCCTGTTTCAATTAGATTGCAGAATCTAGAGATGTAGAAAATTAAGTTGGCGTCATTGAACTTTTCTGTGTCATAGTAATATAAAAAGTTGTACAACTATTATATACTTTTATACTATAGCATTTACTATATACTATCGTACAACTATTGACCTTTATTCTTTATACGGCAATCATCGCGAAATACGTCATAGTTAGTCTGATACATGCGTCAAAAGAAGTGAGCTCACAAATTACACAAATAACAAATTTGTATTCATTCCTATTTAAGTTGTTATATACGTTGAGTAATAATACCAGGGTAAGCCAAGAGCGTTCACACAGTACAGGAATTACCATCGTACCAGAGTAGTATATCAAGTTACTTTTATATGTCCATGGACTATCTACGTTCCAACAGGAGCGCCTATGATAGTGCAGCCACCTAAACCTTAGATTCTCATCAACTGTGAGTTCCGAAGGCAGTGGGCTAATAAACATAAATAGTCATTAGTCAACATAACCTCAATTTCACTTTGCTAAACTCAAAGTGTCCTGTAAAAGTAATATGGATTTGACTGCATTTATTGGACTGCTGACGACTGCGATACGCTCACATTACTATTGATGGTTTGCAGGAACCTTACAACGATGTGTTAGGCGGCCATTTTGGTTCTATGTTTCAGTATATGGCCATAGAGAAACAGTTGAAGATAAAATTTTAGTAGCAACTAAAAAAAAATAATTAGGATTGTTTTTTTTTATAATTTTGATTTTTTGATTAATATGTGATTTTTATCTTTATTTCATCTGTATTTGAAATTATAAACATTGTTTTTATGCAATTTAGAAATCATACCCGCTCATCTTCTCTAATGATTAATGACCCCAGTATGGCAGCTGTGACGTCACATGCAAACTATCAATTGATCTGTGGCCATACCGACTTACAAGACTCTTGATGCGAGTGAGGTTATGATACAACAATGAACAATTATCAATGTAGACAACTGGGCTGCGTTCACACGACAAAGATTGAGAAGGGTTGACTTAACCACCCCCGTAAATTACCTAAGTTAGGTTTCGGTTACCAGTGTAGCAAATTTCAAGCGTTTACACGTAATTTCAACTACCTGTTTACTATGTCAGTAGTGAGAACCAAGTCTTATACTCAAACTTCGTAGTTCCAGTAGTGATATACTACAAATGATGGTACTTAATTCCTTTGCATGCAATTACACTTAACTTTGATTTAGAAGTTCATTACAGTGGCAGATAATCTTTATACTTCGAAGCATTGGAAGTTAAGTTAATATTGACTTTTTAAAACTTGGCTGTCGGGTTTCGCCGCGTCCATCGATAAAAATATCTTGACGTTTCGGGTCGATTGCACGGTCCGTCTTCAGAAGATATATCCTAGAAGAGTGCACACACGGAACAAAGCTACTCAATCCCGACCGTTCGTGTGAGTCAACCCCAACAAGTTGATAAGCTAACTGCACAACTTGTTAAGGTTGACTCACACGGACGGTCGGGATTGAGTAGGTTTGTTCCGTGTGTGCACTCTTCTAGGATATATCTTCTGAAGACGGACCGTGCAATCGACCCGAAACGTCAAGATATTTTTATCGGTGGACGCGGCGAAACCCGACAGCCAAGTTTTCATAATGACTCCGGCCGCGAAAGCCTACGACAAGATTTAATTTTGATTTGTTCCTGGATGGTACATTTGAGGAGAGGCTGCGTGACGGGAGGGGTAGTGGGAGGGGGGGGGAGGAAGAGTTGATTAGCTCATTAAGGGAATAAGTCATTCCCACTGCTTGCTTCGTTCCTCGTCACACTTCAATAGTTGCTTGCATTTTAAAATTTCCTATGGGAACGGTTCTATATATCGCTTTTATACTCCGGCATATTAATCTAAATAAAACTAGGAAATGAAGTTGGGAATTGAAGAAACGCTGCCAATTGTTCTTGTGTTATCGGTGCGAATGAAAGATCCCTGCTGTATTAATAGGTTGCACGTACGTCACATCCGTGCGCGTGGCGGCCACATTTGTGACCAAACTTTGACGTTGCCATGGAGAAACAATTGAAGGCTGTTGTGGTAGAAGACAGAAATTCTTAGTTCTTTAAAATTCAGTCTGTTTTTTGAGATAAAATTGGTATGTGTGTTAATATTTTATTTGTTTATTACTTATTTTTACTTTTTAAGTTCTAAATTAGGCTTATTTATTACATTTCAATAGTATTTGCCAATTATCTAGGTATGGTCCGCATCAATAGGGAACACGCGTATGAAAATTTTAATCGATTTTTAAATACATTGTCTCTCATTTAATAATTTGGTGTCTTTGAATTTTGAAAAACGGATCAGTCTATGCCTCAAAATAATTAGTTTTGTAACGATAAATAAAATGGCGCGAAAAACGAGCCGCCGCCATGTAGAGTGGATTTGACGTCATGGTTTTGTTCTTTGTACGCTCACCGCCTCAGCGATTGGTCTGTTACGCCACGCCTACTTAATCATTGCGTCACAGCCACCTGTACGCGTTTCAGATCCCCGAGTTTAAACTTCAATAAATACGACCACATTAACCCTATTTAAAAATTTCTTTTTTACGTGCGACTTGCATTAATATACTTTTTGTATCTAATACTATTAAGTAAGTGTTTGGTTTAACAAAAAAAATCGTACGCGTGTTGCCTATTGTGTCGCAATCATGACCACTGTGACGTCACGTGGGAACTATGAATAATTTAACCGTGTGATCGGCTGTAGTCCCAAATTAAAAGCTATGCGAAAATATTATCTGGGTTTTAAATAAGCGCAGCGAGCGTTTATATTCTACTTTTATGGCACTCGGTTTTTGTTAAATTGTTTGTCGAAGTTTGTATGTCTCGCGATAGAGGTCGAACGGAGATTCCGATTATGTTTATTTTGGAACATTCGCAAATTTCGATGTGGATAGAACGCAATTATTTTGTCAGCATTGTCACCTCGAAAGTCATCAATGTAAGACTATCTCTGAGCGTTAAATAACATTTGTAAAGTAATATTATCACTGTTATAAATAAAATGTGAGTGAAATGGCGTCAACGTTCCTTGTACATAAAGCGTAAGAAAGTGGCCATAGGACCCAACCCCCCGCGCGGAGAACACTTCATGGTCAGGGATAGAATAATATTGTACGGTAGTTTACTAATAATTGTTACGTATACATATTTATATGAATGATGATTCAAGAAAAATATTTCGACAAAGATTTTATTTTTGTTGTAATGAACGCTAGAAAGCAGTTCATCATTAAAATTATTGTCATTGATTTCCATCAATATTGGCTGATGAGCATAATCATTCAACAGGTGAAAACCAACTATGTCTAGTGTCCATTGATTGGCAATCATAGGTAACACTACATTAATCAATTAACTTCAACAGTATCGAGCTGTAATGGAACATTCATGCATTACAGTTAAACATCTCATCTCTAAAACATGACGTTCAAAGTGCATTCCTTCATCCAGTCAGGATGTTACGTCACTGTGTAATAACACACCATGCTGACACAGCACTAGACGTCTTCACGGCTACAGCTTGGAGTTGCCGGCACTCGGCTGGAATCAGCCAACAGCTGATTGGTCAGCTCGAGTGCACAAAAATTAAATTAGCCAATCGATAAAAGCCATAGTGGACACATGGCACAACTAAGTCTAAAACACTAGTCACCTTAGGAGGGGAAATGTTAACTAATTTCCCCTTCAGCCATTTCCCACAGGAAATGTGCTCTCTCTTATCTCAGCTATCTTAGACTAAGGACGTGTTTTCCAGGTTAGGGAATGTTCGGTTTATTCAACCCCCTTGTTGTATGTAAGAAGTGAAAAGTCTTTTATTAAACTTATACCTAATTGTACATGGGTGTTATGATTACTATAGTAACACGTCCGACTCTCCCAATTCATTGATCCCTCAAGAAAAGTAGTCTAATTGAGCCCTGGTATTTATTGATCAGTATTTGATGATTTAATTTTATCGAATGTTTGTATGTTCGCGGCATTATGTTCACCGCCCTCTCGATAGAGCGGGCAGGACTTTGTAGTTGTGACAATGGCGGAGAAGCGAATAAAAGGTTGACGAGTGACAAGGTGCTCGAACATATATTCGTGTTATTACTGAACTTACATTGGCGACGAGGATAATAAGGTACTGTAATGATTATTAATTACATGTGGATTTGAATACCGACGCATTCGAGGTTTCAATACCGTACGTACAAGCTGGATTTGAGGTTTCAATACCGGACGGCAGGAATCCCGTAGGGACGCTAGGCCTAGGCCTAGTTTGCCTCACGCTAGTAGTATGGCGTGTGTTGAGCCAGGCATGTCGCAAGCGTTGCCACACTTCGACTGCTCTGATGAGTCGGGAGATATCGCCCAGCGATGGACGAGGTGGAAACGGGCATTTGAGTTGTATGCAGAAGGTCAGGGTATCGATGTGGATGTCCGGAAACGGTCCTTGTTAATAAGCTACGCTGGTATGCCCGTGCTGGATATTTACTGTGCACAAACTAAGGAGCCGGATTTAGCCAGATTAGAGAACGAACTGCATTTTGATTATGCTGTACGCATCTTGACAGCATATTTCACGCCCGCCACTAACATCCCCTATGAACGCTATGTGTTTCGAACTATGGCCCAAGACAAGACTGAAACTGTCAAACAATGGGTAACACGACTTCGTTGTCTGGCAGAGAACTGTGAGTGGGGTACATTCACAGACGAGCAGATTCGAGATCAGGTTATTGAGAAGTGCCAGTCCTCTCAACTTAGGCACAAATTACTTGAGAAAGGCAACAAACTAACCTTAAAAGCGGCATGTGCGTTAGCAACGCTGTTGGAAACAACACAGCTTCAAGCCTCAGCTATGGAAAATTGTGGATCTAGCTATAGTAAGATGGGCACAGAGGAAAGCATAAATAAGTTAGAGATCAGTGGGAAACCAAATCAGGGGTCCTCGCGAGGCTGCTATCGATGTGGGTATACAGGACATGACCAGAACGATTCGCGCTGTCCTGCTTTGGACCGGGAGTGTAGACGATGTAATATTCGGGGGCACTTTGAAAAATGTTGTCGGACTAAGGATACTAAGGGAGAAGATAGAAAGAACAATTCAGGGTCATACTGGTACAAGAAAACTAACTAGGTTCAGAAGAAACGTGTCCACCAAGTAGAATCGGAGGTAGCTTCGAACAGTGAAAATCCAAGTTCCGAAGATGAACAAGTGTTCATTATGAGCTCTTATTCAGTTAACCAGCTAGGAAAATCTGAAACAATTAGCGTTGCAGTCGGTGGGGTAGCTCTGGAAATGATCATTGACTCTGGAGCAAGTTGCAATGTTATTGATGAGGAGACATGGAAAACCTTGAAAAAGCAGCGTATACGATGTAAATCGTCACCCTCTAGTACGGTCTTGCACCCCTATGGTGGTGGTACTTCGATTCCTGTAATGGGAAAGTTTACGACTAAAGTTCAGATAGCAGGTAAATCAGAAAAGGCTGAATTTTACGTAATCAAAGAAAAGGCTCAGCCAATCTTAGGCAAGATGACATCTATAAACCTAGGCGTCTTAAAATTGGGACTTGATGTCAATGAGTTGAATGTCAGCGGTAAACCTAACTCAGGTACGCTCATCCCACGTAAAGATTGTAAACTAGGGAAGTTAAAGGATTTTCAGCTGACTCTGGCAATTAAGCAAGACGTAAAACCCATAGCCCAGCGTTTGCGAAGAGTTCCAGTACCACTGCGGAAGAAATTGGAGAAGAAGCTAGATGAGTTAGAGGAAATGGATATCATCGAGAAGGTAGATGGTCCCACTACCTGGTCTTCGCAACTAGTTGTAGTCCCTAAAGGAGACGGAGATTTCAGAATTTGCGTCGATATGAGGCAAGCGAACATGGCAGTGTGTAGGGAGCGTTACCCAATCCCCACATTAGACGATGCTCTTCCTGATCTTCATTCATGTCAGTATTTTAGTAAACTAGACAAAAAATATGCATTTCACCAGATCGAATTGGATTCACAATCGAGAGAAATTACCACATTTCTCACCCATAAGGGAGCCTATAGGTATAAAAGGCTAATGTTCGGTATAAACTGTGCACCGGAAATGTACCAGCACATAATGGAGCAATTGCTCCAAGGTTGTGAGGGTGTCAAAATCTATATTGATGACATTCTTATTTCCGGGAGAACTAAGGAGGAACATGACTACAGGTTGAAAAAAGTATTGGTGATAATAAAAGAAAAAGGGTAAACATTAAACCGGGATAAATGTCAGTTTGGCAAGACTGAAGTTACGTTTATGGGCCACAAGTTGACTCGCACAGGTGTCCAACCAACTCAGAGCAAGATTGATGCAGTTACCAATTGTAGGGCACCCAAAACTTCGGAAGAGATCCGGAGTCTCCTAGGTCTGGTCAACTT
>OX246741.1:50500624-50675624 GCA_945910005.1 Isoperla grammatica
AGGTTTGCCCTCCAGCCTTACAATCAGAGCCTTAACGGCATCTACACTGGCATGTTTACCTTCACACAGGATATGAAGCGGTGTTTCATCGTCGTTAGTACGAGCCTGTATGTCCCCGCCCCTAGATATGAGGAGTGTCATGATCTCAGTGTTACCGTTATCACAAGCATAATGTAAGGCCGACCAACCATCGGAGTCTTGGTTGTTAATGTAGTCAGATAAAGGTTTGCCCTCGAGCCTTACAATGAGAGAATTAACGGCATCCACACTGGCATGTTTAAATTTACACAGGATTTGAAGCGGTGTTTGATCGTTGTTTGTACGAGCTTGTATGTCCCCGCCCCTAGATATGAGAAGTTTCATGACCTCAGTGTTACCGTTCCTACAAGCTTCATGAAAGGCCGACCAACTATCGGACTCTTGGGTGTTAATGTAGTCAGATAAAGGTTTGCCCTCCAGCCTTACAATAAGAGACATAACGGCATCTACACTGGCATGTTCACTTTCACACAGTCTTTGAAGCGGTGTTTGATCGTTGTTTGTACGAGCTTGTATGTCCCCGCCCCTAGATATGAGGAGGTCAATGACCTCAGTGTTACCGTTATCACAAGCATAATGTAAGGCCGACCTACCATGGAGGTCTTGGGTGTTAATGTAGTCAGATAAAGTTTTGCCCTCCAGCCTTACAATAAGAGACATAACGGCATCTACACTGGCATGTTCACTTTCACACAGTGTATGAAGCGGTGTTTGATCGTGGTTTGTACGAGCTTGTATGTCCCCGCCCCTAGATATGAGGAGTGTCATGATCTCAGTGTTACCGTTATCACAAGCATAATGTAAGGCCGACCAATCTCTGGAGTCTTGGGTGTTAATGTAGTCAGATAAAGTTTTGCCCTCCAGCCTTACAATAAGAGACATAACGGCATCTACACTGGCATGTTCACTATTACACAGTGTATGAAGCGGTGTTTGATCGTCGTCTGTAAGAGTCTGTATGTCCCCGCCCTTAGATATGAGGAGTTTCATGACCTCAGTGTTACCGTGTATTACAGTATAATCTAAGGCAGAACAACCTCTGAAGTCTTTGGTGTTAATGTAGTCAGATAAAGGTTTGCCCTCCAGCCTTACAATCAGAGCCTTCACGGCATCTACACTGGCATGTTCACTATAACACAGTGTATGAAGCGGTGTTTGATCGTGGTTTGAACGAGCCTGTATGTCCCCGCCCTTAGATATGAGGAGTTTTATGACCTCAGTGTTACCGTTTTCACAAGAATAAAATAAGGCAGACCAACTATCGCAGTCTTGGGTGTTAATGTAGTCAGATAAAGGTTTGCCCTCCAGCCTTAAGGTAAGAGACCTTACGGCATCCACACTGGCTAAGTCATTCATACTCAGGATATGAAGCGGTGTTTGGTTGTTGTTTTTACAAGCCCATATGTCTCCACCTTTGGATACGAGAAGAGTTATTGCTTGTTCGATGTTCTCAGTCATCTTGGCAGCGAGGTGTAGTGCAGAATCACCTTTAGAGTCGCGTGCGTTGATGTATCTAGCAATTGTATCTGTAACACGCTCAAGAGGTGAAACCCCGGGTTGACGAGAAGTCGATACCTTGTGCGATGGTGGAGATTGCGAGTTGATTCCGGAAGTGAGTGCTTTCATATTTTTTAATAGACGTTTAGCGTCTTGAGCCATGCCATGTTCATATGCGATGTGCAACCAAGTACCTGATGAAGGCATTGTTTTATTGTTTTCGAGAACACTCAAGAGACGTTCTTTTGTCGATCTCATTTTCTTGATATCTTTGTCGTCACGTTTGTTTGCCAGCTGCGCATGTAAGAGTTCGAAGACTTGCCAAGACTCACTGTGGGTAGCGTACTCCAGCGCACTCAAGCCCAATACTTTGTCGTCCTGGTAAAATGTCGCCTTGTGCTCCAATAGAACCTGCACCATGCTTGGAATGTCCGTGCGTATCCTAGCGTCCCTGTCTGCCGCTGCCAGATGCAATGCGGTCCGACCGCCCAGGTCTGTAACGTTGACGTCTTCCTTCCCTGCAGACAACAATGACGTCACCGTCTCTAGATCCTGGTTGACCACAGCCGTGAGCAGATCGGAATTCCTTGCAAGCATCAAATCCAAAAGTCGGCGAATCAATTTGAATTCGTCACTAAACAAGTTTCTTCGAAGGAAAACTTGGTTTTTTGCGTAATTTTGAGATATCCATAGTGCTGCGAAATATTCCGAGAAGGCTCTGTGTAAGAAGATCGGTTTACTTTTTTCAATGTTTGTAATAATACCGGCCTTGTAGGCATACTTGCTAATATCGTACAGTATCTTCACTTGTTGCGCTTTGATTTTTAGACTGTTGTGTAACTCGTCAACGTCGAACAGAAGCATGATGGAAGCCCGCATATGGCATTTGGAAAAGTTTTTCAAAGCATTATTTTCTTCATAGTTATTATTATGTAGTTTGCTCAAACCTATTTTATCTAAATAAATTTTAAATTTCTTGGACACAACCTGTTTAAACATTGTGACAATATTGAGTTTGTCAGGTATATCAGCTGTTGTTTTCTGTTCTTTAAAGTAATCCGAGTAAACCACCGCTACCATCATTGTCAAAAGTGGAGTTCCCATGAATTCTCTGCCAATGTCGTCTAAAGAATCCGCTATTAAATTTATTAGTTTTTTTATAAGTTCTCCCAGTTGATGTTCTCCCATTTGATAGTTTGTTGTTGAGGTTGATATATCTTTTTTCCAAAATTCCTTAAAGAATATTATTTGATCTTCTTCACTGAATTTTCTTAAAGTGAAAGTGAGCGTTTGTAAGTGTGTTTCCAGGCGGCGTTTAAGTGCGTGCCGTGATGTTATGTAAATTTTGCATGTTGCAGTTTTGAGTAAGCTAGTGACTAAGGACATAGCCTTTTCTGTGTAATTCGGCGCTACCTCGTCCATCCCGTCGAGAAACACAACGCACTTCTCCTTCCCCATCATGAATCGAAACAAACAACCCTCCATTTCAGTCTCGCTGATGTTAACAGCCAACGACAAAAACTTGACAGCGTCATCACTAAACTTGTCCAGCTTGTCGATGTGATCCTTCAGGTCGACTCGGATGACCCAGAGCAAAGGATGGGCCTTCTTGGTCTCCCATGCGAGATGAGTGACGAATGTACTCTTCCCCATTCCGGCCTCGGCACAGATGACAATTACTCTACCCTCAAGGTCGAGTGCGGTGACGGGGTTGTACGGGGTCGTATCGTCTTTTATCATGAATTCGTTGATACTATCGACGCTGCCTTTAGTGTTCAACCACTCGAGATTTCCATCGGAACACATCCTAAGCTCATGCAAATTCCCTTCATGTTTAACCGCATTATTGATATCCTCGTTGGTACATTCCGATCCTACCACGAAGTGGCGAAAACGAGAGTCCCTACTGAAGTCTGTAATATAACCGACCTTTGCCTTTGCTGGAACTAATTTCTGCAATTCCTGCTCCGTTATGTTACGTACGAAGTACTTATCTGAGTTCTTTTCTTTAAGAATGTCTTTGTTTAACCGCGTTCGCCTCTCCAGAGTTCGAGGAATGTAGTAAGAAATTGGCTCTTCGAGTAGAGGTCCAAGCAACACGGGTCCTGTGGAGAAGCATTTCTTGACTAAATCATCATTGAAATCATCAGAAACTAAATTAGTACCCTTCTTTAGCAGGTCCATCATTTTAACTAATTTATTTTGGAATGAAACGACCGTGTTTTCCAACTTGTTTTGACATTCGGTGTCTAGGTGTGATATCGTAATCGTATCTGAAATCTCCCAACACACAGATTTAGGCATACATTTCTTTAGATTTACTGTGAATGCATCATTTGTAGCAGACACAATTATAATTTTTTGTTTACAGTCGTTATCGAATTGTTGACTTAAAGTTGTGCACATTGCTTGATGCTCATCACTGGAGTCACTGACGATCACCAGCCTCTTGTTTCTATTTCGTCTCCATTCCAACATCCAGTCATCGGGTTCTTTCAATAAAGAATCCAAATCAAGTACTTTTGTGTAGTGGTCATTGAATTTCTGAAACGAATGCACGAGTTTTGTGCAACATAGATTCATGCACATTGGCGAGGGACTAATATGCACAAGGGCATACTTATCAATGGTTTCCATATCGTAAAGATGTTCATCCTGAAATTGTATGCTGTTAATATACAATCGTTTTACATCTTGCGTTGCGAGTGAGGTTAGTCGGAAATCATTCAATATTTGATCCAATAGGTCGCTGTCTTTAGTTAAACTCTTCTTACTCTTAAGCCACCATTGACTGATTGAGTCGATGTAACTCTGACATAATTGGTCAATATCTGGGTTTACCATGGGATTACACATCAACAGTTCACTTTTGATAAGTTCTTTTATTTGCTCCAAGGAAGCTTGCCTAGTTAACAATATGCAGGCATCCATAAAATCCTTGACCTCCTCAACGTTTTTGTGGTCACTCTTAAGATGTTCAAAGATATCTGCGTCGCAATTTTCTTTGTCATTAAAATTAAAAATTAACCCTGTTTTTAGGTTTGACTTGAACAAAATGTCTATTTTGCTACTGTCGAAAGGTGTCTTGCGCTCCTTAACTCTTTTGGACAAATCATTATGAGTTTTCGCGTTTGTGTACAAACAAAATGTACTGTTTTGTATTGCACAGCCTTCGAATAAGGATTGACTGGAAGCGGTTTTTATTAGCTCCTTTACATCAACGTACGATTTTAAGTATTTCCTGAGTGAGAAGTCACCTGTACCCTTTAGATGATTAATACCAAGCGTGGCAGACTCCTTGTGCTTTAACTGTATAAAGCACGTCTGCCACACCTGGGGATTGTCCTCTGTTCTATACTTAACAAACACGTCGTCCCAGGCCCCAACCTTGTCCACATTTGACGCCAGGTGGAACTCGGTGACGATCTTGCTGTTCTTGAGACGCAAGAATAAGTAAGCGAGCAATCTTATTTCAAACTGTGTGCCTGATTCTGTTGCCTGACCTCTCGTCTTATCGTAGGTGATCGAGGTTGAAGCGGCGACGCTGGAAAATGAAACCATTAACATGGTATAGGCACTTTTACGCGCAGTTTAGTGGGCGCTGACATCTTTGACGTCCGCCATTATAACTATTTTACTTCCTCAATGCACAGCCTTCTCGACGAGTCAATCCGGGATAGAATCTCAGTTTGAACCGACGTTTAAGAAGGCTTTGTGTTCAAGAATGGTTGCAATGGCGGTCGGAAGTTAAGAGTTGTCAAAAATATAATGCCTTATATTGAGATTCCATCTTAGATCGGTTGAAAAGCCAATCAGTCACAAAAAAATGTGTAATTATATTTGGCTGTTTTCCAAAAAACCTTCGTATGACAGCATTTGGATATTTTTAATCCCCGTTTTGGTTCTCATAGAATAATTTCATTATAAATTAAATTAAGTGTTAGCCAAGATATTCATTCTTGATGTCTCCATTCTTTCACTAGACAATGTCATGATGTGGAAATGGAAATATGCAGAAAATAATACAAATAATATAATTTAGAAAAAAGTATTCATCAAGCTATTTTAAATCTGGGTGAGGTCGTGAAAGAAGCCATACGAACAACAACAACCACAACTCACCCATGTGTGTTGGCCGCCATGTTTAATGACCCATGTGTTGTGTCCGCCATGTTTAATGACCCATGTGTTGTGGCCGCCATGTTTAATGACCCATGTGTTGTGGCCGCCATGTTTTATGCCGGGAGGGGTGAACAACTCTCGCCTCTCGATCTTCCGTCCATCCCTGCGGCTGCTATCTGTAACCAGGGTGCATTGCGGTTAGTCTGTGCTACTCACCATTGCTCTTATATTTTATAATACAGCACATGCACAGCTGGGTATGTTATACATACCATATTTGTTTTATAACTTTTTTAGTCCAGCCCACTCTTTCCAATAATTGACTTTGCCATAAAATTGGTTATTATATGTTTCAGGGTTGGAATTTTTATGGCGGTTAAGTTTTTTTGGTTATTGCCATTGTCATTTGTATAAATGCACTTTTCAAAACGCATTTTTTGAAGAACGTCTCTAGAATTCACTGGTAATATAGATAGCAGGCAGGCATAATAATAGTTTTGGTAGGTATGACAAAAGATTGGCTGTCAAGGTTCTGACGCTTGCTATATAAACGTAAGTTATAACCAGACAGGCAAAGAAGAAACAATTACATTTGTTAAAACACATTGAACAATATATCTTAGAAAATGTAACAGAATTTTCAAATTTTCCGAAGAAAATGTATCACTCAGCAATTGAATGAAACGCTAGTAATAAGGTTAACAAAGAAAATTAAAAAGTACTCTTAGAAAATTGAAACGGATATCGATGGCTTGTAGGGTACTGACTATTCGAGATCGCAAAACATCGATACGCCCCTAGCGGACCATATTGTCCCTGAGCAAAAGGGTCTAGCGCTCTGTCTGCGGATTCTCGCACAAACAATACGGTACTCATCTCGTTCTAGCTGTTATGCTATTCATTTTAAAGGAAAAATTTATAGGGAAGCGTATTCAGTTTATATGCCAATAGTCATAAAAAAGGTTATTTCAAAATTATAGACCAAGTAGTTTACTTGTTATACCTCTCACGCAAAGAATCGGGAAATGAGCAACATTCTAATTGTTCTTTCAACCTCAATTGTCGAAAAAATAATGATCGGATTTTGACGACATTTCCTTAACAATATGAACCAACAATGTGAGATAATAAAGAAATAAACTTTCTTGATAGGAAGTTCCCCGAACGAAAATTCATAGCATGTTCTTACATGTAAGGTGCATTGTTTCACGGCCCCAACCATTGCTTTTGAGGTCCAACCGTTGCACCCTGCATATTAGTGCATGCTATGAATTTTCGTTGGGGCATTTTCTATCTAGAAAGTGTTTTGTTTATTATCTCACATTAAAAATACATTTTTGAATGAACTCTCGTCCAAATCCGATCATTAGTTTTTCGAAAATTGAAGTTGAGAAAACTATAAGAAATCGTATGCTCATTTTTCGATGCTTCGCATGAATTGTTATAACAAGGAAACTACTTAATTTATTTATTTATTTTATGTCTATCCTATTCAGTTATAAAAACTGATTCACAATGGACCTTAAATAAAACTAAGCTATGCAAACAATTAATAATAATGAAATCATTAATAACAATAACAACAAAAACAAAACAAACTACTGAACTATATAAAATATAATTAGAACAAGAAATAATAATTGAGAAATGAAATAAAATCAAATGAAGTGGAACTTTAATATATTAAATAATGAAAATAGAAGTATGCAAATATGAAAGAACATGAAGAAACAAAAAAATTGTGGGAAAAAAAAATATATATATATCATAGTTGAGATCTTTCGGGTTGACTGCCGCGCTCTTTCTTGAGACAATTTTGGTCCTTAAAAGGACGGTTGTGTCGACGTTTTGGCCAAGTAACATTGACCATCAACACGTTCTTCAGGTATGAGGGCCAGATATATAACAAACAACCGGCGCGCCCATGGGAAGCCCTCTCTCTCCGGTCATTGCGAATTTGTTTTTGCAGGAATTTGAAACCCAAGCACTACAGACGGCGCAGCTTAAACCAGCGATCTGGTTACGGTACGTAGACGACGTCTTCGCAATATGGCCACATAGTAGAGAGAAGTAAGCAGAGTTCCTAGAACATCTGGACAACCGCCACCCACTGATAAGGTTCACGATTGAAACGGAACAGGACAAGCAGCTACCATTTCTGGACGTCCTACTAATCAAAAGTCCAGACAACACGCTAGGCCACACTGTATACAGAAAGCCCACACACACCAACAGGTACCTGCACGCGACGTCGCATCATCCACCGAGGCAGCTACAGTCAGTGGTGAAAACACTAGCAGTCAGGTCAACGAGATTGGCGGACGACACTCATAGAGAAGCCGAGATGAAGAGCCTTGCAATGCCATGATAAGCAACCGATACAACAACTACACAATCAACAAGGCCTTCGAGATAAGAACAAAAAGCATAGAGGCAGAAGAGAAGCCTAGATCAACAGCTTATCTGCCATATGTCAAGGGCACCACTGACAAAATAAGCAGGATCCTGGCTAAACAAAACATCAAAACAGTGTTCAGACCGCATCGCAAGATAGGCTCCATGCTGCGAAACCCTAAGGACAAAGTCCCGCTCGAACCACACGGAGTTTACGAGATCCCCTGCGGCGCATGTGAACAGACATACATCGGGCAAACAAATAGACGCATCTCGGTACGCGTCGGCGAGCACAAACTCTCAGTTCAACATGGCCGTGGTACATCGGGACTGGCTCAACATGCCATGGATAAACTACACCGAATAGACTTCGAAGGCACAAGAGTGTTGGCACAAGTAGCCAATTTGCAGAGACGCATAATAAGGGAAGCCATCGAAATTGAGCGACGAGAACACTCAATGAACATCAGAGGTGATAATCTAAGATTACCACCATCCTGGAAGCCAGCTCTACACATGCAAACAGCCAGTCTTGTCCCAGCAACGGTGGAAGAGGGCCGTGAGAATCAGCAAGTGAGCGACGCCGACTCTCCGCGAGTGCGACCGAGCACCGGCCGAGAGCTGAAAAGCACGAGGACCGTGAGACTGACAAAGCCGCCTCAGCAAGCGCTGAACATCGCGCCGCCGAAAACTGACAAGACGAGACGGGAGAAACAGCGAGTGAGCGACGCCGACTCTCCGCGAGTGCGAACGACCACCGGCCGAGAGCTGAAAAGCACGAGGACCGTGAGACTGACAAAGCCGCCTCAGCAAGCGCTGAACATCGCGCCGCCGAAAACTGACAAGACGAGACGGGAGAAACAGCGAGTGAGCGACGCCGACTCTCCGCGAGTGCGAACGACCATCGGCCGAGAGCTTAGAGGCGCGACGGCCGCAAGACCGAGAGAGCCTCCTCGGCAAGCGCTGAACACCGCGCCGCCTAGTAATCACGGGACGAGACGAGAAGAACAACGAGCGAGCGGCGCCGACTTGACCCGAGTGCGAACGACCATCGGCCGAGAGCTTAGAGGCGCGACGGCCGCAAGACCGAGAGAGCCTCCTCGGCAAGCGCTGAACACCGCGCCGCCGAGTAATCATGGGACGAGACGAGAAGAACAACGAGCGAGCGGCGCCGACTTGACCCGAGTTCGATCGACCACCGGCCGAGAGCTGAGAGACGCGACGGCCGCAAGACCGAGAGAGCCTCCTCGGCAAGCGCTGAAAACCGCGCCGCCGAGTAATCATGGGACGAGACGAGAAGAACAACGAGCGAGCGGCGCCGACTTGACCCGAGTTCGATCGACCATCGGCCGGGAGCTGAGAAGCACGAGATGCCCGCCTAGACAGAGCATCCGCAGCAAATGCCACGATACGACCAGCGCTCTCATTGGCGGAAAGGTAGCCAATGAGAAACGAGAACAGCGGTCCCCAGCCCCGTTACAAGGGCAGTGCACACAGGACAGAGCGTCATTCAGCAGTCACATCTCATCGAGAGAAGAGCTGAGTCCTGAAGATGGCCAATGTTACTTGGCCGAAACGTCGACACAACGGTCCTTTTAAGGACCAAAATTGTCTCAAGAAAAAGCGCGGCAGTCAACCCGAAAAATCTCAACTATCACATCCATCGGTCCGCGAAAACCTACGAGGTAACATATATATATATATATATATATACCTACGGTTTTTAATTTCTGGATTTCACATAACAACCACGTCAAGAGTGTTCTTGAAAAATATTCATATAGATATATATATATATATATATATATATATAAAAGTGAAAAAGAAGAAAAAAAAGAAAGAAAAAAGAAAAGAAAAAAAAGAAGAAAAAAGAATCGAATAAAGTTATAGACAGTGATACGGCCAGTGTTACCAAACAAGAAGCAATTGCTGATAACATCATGATATGCCTGTCCAATGAGTGTAAACAGATTATGAACAATGGATCGTGGTGATAATCATGCTTTCCTAATAGACCGGACCAGTCGGGTTGATATCATATACTTATCACTTATATTAAACATAAAACATCGTCTGGTTGCCAAAAGTTTAAAATTTCTTCTAAAATAGTTAAAAGTAATTTGTTTGCTGATCCACCATCTTACGTATTATTGCACATGCTTCTTTGACGTAAGATTATCCCCAAAACGACTGAATAAGTAAATACATCTATATATTAGTCATTCTGTCCGTATAATGTATTCTTAAATAATTGGTATTATTGTTTGGTGATCCGTGTGTAAGATACTTTGTTAGTCACGCCAACATCGCAATATCAGCTACAATTACACACGAGTTGCTGTGTCTTAGTAATGGCTTTCCCGTCGGGGCTCCATCGTGATAATTATATTTACAAAATATATCGAGTAAAATAAGACATTTTGTGATTATAAATTTTCCATATGATTTGAGAACGTGACGAACATTTAGTACAAAATAGGTAACTGATTTATAACCACCATTTATTGTCGTAATAACTCGGGAAACTTATTAACTTCTGTACCAATTTGTCCACAATACTAATGGCGTTCAATCCCCATCGAGGCTTGGGAATGGTTCAAATTTCAATTTGATCGGACTCTACATTCGACCGCTATCGTGAGACAGAAAAAGAAAAAGAAAAGAAAAAAGAACTTGTGCCATAATAGTAGAATGGAGACGCTCGCTATGCTTGATAAGTGGCATAACATAGTAAACAACAAACCGAGGGGCACAAAAGACTGTCACTTCATGGTTGTCCTTGAAGCTCTTGTGTCGTCACGAGAGGTTGTTGAAACTCGCATCTGAATCGGCCACACATATTTTACTCAAAACTATCTGTTAAATGATGACCCCAGCCAGTGTTAGAGTTTAATGTCTTGTGAGGTTGATTGTCAAACACGTCACTTAAGACTCTTCAAGGTATTTAGCCTAACGAGTACAATACGAGCTAACATTCAGATTCTTCAAAATCTTACTAGATCAACCGAAGAAGCAATCAATAACGTTTTAAAGTTCCCTCATGCAGTTTAATTGATTAACAGGATTTAAATAACAAGATATTCTCCTAACAAAGATAAGCACTGATAACCTTGATGTTTTGTTTGTGCCTCTAAACATCAATCAACGAATTTCAAAGATTTTAAAGCCAATTCTACCGTCAGATATCGGGAGTTCTTTATGGTAGGTCGAAATACAGAGGTAAGTGGTTAGTCAACACAATTGTACCATGAATCAATACTAACTCTTCGTTTAGTCTTGTTCTAGTTTTGATGCGTTTTGGCCAATGCTTTAGCTTACTGTGTTCCTTTGAACACCTACTGGAAGAGTGTTTATTTAACTGGCGTGGATAAAACTCATTTCAAATATAAGTGACAGCTATTAAAACTTATAATTAGACTTATAGTTGGGTAAAAGGGAGGAATTAATTTCCAGAGTCTCTAAAGGAGAATAGTACCTTTTTATATTGTGCTTAACTACAAAACCTATAGTTCATATCTGTAATAAAACCATTAACTAGTCACTTATTAGAAGTAAATCTTATGCTGAGTTGAGTGTTTGCTGGAGTAGCATCCTGCTTCACTCCGTCTGAATTGCTTCCTAACTATTAAACTCACCGTCCGCCAATGCCCGCGTCGTCTCAACGGTCTATCCTCGGCGAGAACAGGGGTAAGAAGACTCTTGAAAACAGTCAGCCAGAATCGCTAGGCGTACTTCTACGATAAGAAAGATAGATTATTAGCAAATTTGTATCGTTTATAAAATTAAAGTGGGTTATCTCTATTGCAACATGAAGCAATGTACAAGTAGTGAACCAGTAGATAGCTAAACTTCTTGGTATAGCAGAATGGATTGCTTTTAAATCTTAAAATGGTGACGTTTCGAGTAGGTTACACAACTCATCTATGAGATGCATAGTCAAACGCCAAGATTAGTACAGGATTTGTTTTATTTCATGTTATTTTCCATGAGAAGAACAAACTCCATAGCGACCACAAACAAATCCTATACTCTACTCGACTGTGCAAAACTCTTCTCGATCCATCTCCACGCCGCGACTGTGACCCGCCCTATCATTTATTGCGTATTCTCCATTCGTGGTTCACCCCACAGCCGCTCTACAGGTTCGATCCCGGTGGCGCTAGTGTTGGTATCGCACGATGTTATCTCTGAGATGCTTGTCGTGGTTTCCGCACGTTGTTGATGCGATGTGTAGTATAGGTCTCTCTCTCACTCGCCTGAGGTTAATAGGATGTTTGGGAATTTCAGTGGCTCCACGGACAAACGGGACCGATGGCGATGGACAATGATGTACAGATAAAGACACCGATACACGTGCATAAAGTTATGACAGGCGAAAAAATAATAATTGCTGATAATATGACTTAAATTTTTTTAAATATTTTTATGTATAATATTAAAGAAAAATTATCGAAAGTGTTGTGTATAATTTACTAAAAACCTAAAAACTTTAAGATCTATTAAATGAATTTGTAAGAGCATACAACTCAAAAATAAACTTTAAATGTGTCGTGTGAAGCCAACTGCCAGCATTCAGGTTAAGCAACCATTACATTACATTAGACGTAACAATTGATAGTAAGATTCTCCTTCACAAAAACTTATCAACGCTTTTTAACGTTGGTTAGTAAAGCTAGCTTTGAGGAAAAAGCTTTTCGTTTTAAATATCTGTATTAAACTCAAGTTTTACCTTTTGCAAGCAGTGTATGGAAACCCAATGTATTTAAGAAAAAACAACTTCAAATTTATTGAATAAAAAACATCTTATACACTTAAATGTACTATACCATTGTGCAGCCATTGCTGGAGGTTTTTGTATTTAATCGTTTAGCATAAGTTATACGAGAGGGAGGTAATATTATTTAAAATCTGTTTCATATACTTGTGATCACTATAACTCTGGGAAACATTTTAAGCAATACTGCGAACAATCACATATAGTTGGCTCAAAGTAAGTATTCTGATGCTTACGACACAGCCGAGTCCAAGCCTTATCCCTACCATCTAATCTAAACAGGTCAATTGTGGATAATTTAAAACCTTCCGTTGGTCACATGTAACGGTGTGTGTGGCCAAACCGCCTATGCACTCGACTAAGCCGAAACATGCATTTACGAATGTGTGAAAGAACGCCCGGCACCTGTTGAGTTTCTTTCAATTGTCGCGGTTTAATGGGGCAGTAGACAATAACCTGAGATCGGTATGCGAATACTTACGTTGGGGCTATAGTTGTGTTTCGCGTTGCATTCCTCACAATGCCAGAGAAGACCCAACACCTAAAAAATAAAACGTTTTATTATTTACAGTTATAGAGACAAAAATCAACCTTTTTTAAGGAAAGGCTGGCAATGTACATTAAATGAACTCAATGGTCCAACGTCCTGATTAATACACAATATATACGATTTTACAAAACAAATTTAAACTATTTAAATTAATATTACACATCCATAAGTCAAAATGACAACTTACAATTAAAATGTATGTTTTGGAGGGGGGGGGGGGGGGGGGGGTCGACTTCGGTTTCATCTCAGTGGCCGATGTCCTGATGCGACCACATTAATATCAGTTACACATGAGAGTCGTGATGTCAAAGGAATGTGAATCGTGCTGCTATCCAGCGTTTAATTCACCGAAGTGTTAGTTTGTCGGACACTCAAACAAGGAGTTTATTTCTTCGAATATCGGACGGAAACTGGAGCACAGAGCTAGCAAAGTGAAACCAACTTACAGGTGGATTGCATCTTAGCGCAACACTGGATAATTATAGGGTTTTATTGGCAGACATCTCGGAGAGGGGGGTTTGGGAGGTGGGGGGAGGGAGCAGAACCTATTTTCTCACTGCAAATACATCTTATCTACGTTTTCATAACCATCGATATTGCAAAGTATGAGAACACATACTTAAATGTGTATCATACATTAATACAATAAACCGGCTTTCTATGTATCTCATCACACACCCTTCCCGGTATGAATGCCATTTATCAGCTAAGAAGCTACTGTATTTTACCTCTTAAATTGTTCCATTATCATGTAGATACTCTTTGCAATGCTAATTTCTTAATTAATCTCATAGGCTTTTGTCAGGGACGGCTTTATGACTTAATATGACCTTGTAGTACTAACCTATAGCGGTTGAATAGAAACACTGCGGTGCTGACACATTCTTGGTAGGGGGCGAGCCTAGCGGTGAAGCTCTAACTGATGTCGGTTGACCCTGGAAGAGATGAAAAATAAGTGTGTTTTATAATGTGTAACATCTTTATCGACTGAAACTAGATCCAGTCTGTGGGGCAGCGCAACTGTTTTCTTGTCGCCGCCTTTATAAGGGTAAATTCTACGTATTTCCTGTCTTCACACTAGACGCCAAAGACATTGGAATAGTAGAATATCTTTGCTTAGTTATGCTTGGTAGTTCGACGATCTCTCTCCAGGGGAATGTTTGTGACTTTGATCTCTGAAAACACATCTATTTGTTTTTATTCGGAATCAATCCATATTTTTGTAAAATATTGGTTTACACACATTCCTAAGAGTTAAGATTTAAGATTTCATTTTCATGGCGTTGTTTTACTTGGGATCTCTCCCATAGCAGGTAAAGTCATCGTACAACAACCTCGGTATTGCTCCCATCACGGGTGGTTGACTGGTTGAGCGGCAGCCAACCAGCGGTCGTGGCTTATTCAGATACCTGTTTGGGTTGGCCGAGACCGTAAACACATCACTGACTGATGAAGAAAGCATTACCGCAGTTGTTGTACGACGACTTTCCCCCTTATAGTAGTTATTTTCTTGCCACCAGAATGCGTCTACTTTATTTCGAGTGGCCCATAGGACACATTTGACTACACTTGACGCCGTATAATGTATAGCTTGGGGAAAGCCGAGGTCACTTTGAACATGGGGTAGTCGGACCCTTGGTGAGTATCTAGTAATAACATATTATTATATATTTATCGCACGGAAGCAACTGCTGACCACTCTCACAACACAAATGCACTTGTTTACAATTTGTGGTAAAATTAATTAAATTATTAGTTATATTTAAAATTGGAATACATTTCTGTTTGATTTACTTAGATGATGATGGAGTTACGAGTCGGCTTAAGTGAGTTAAGCATGTTTAAGTAGTAATCATCATGAGTAAGCCTGTCTTTTAGTCTGTAGAGCGACACAAGTGTGGTAGAGCCTAGTCTACAGTTCGTCTCCATTCAAAATACACGCTGGCAAAATGTTAACTAAAATAAACTGTTTATTATTTTTCGAGACTAATGCTGTCAATCATCCCCTTTTTTTGACAAACCACTTACCTTCTTATAGTTAAACAGCCCAAACAACATGGACGTTCGACTTCGACCATGAATATTCAGGATAAGCAGGTCTCATAACGGGTTTTTAAGCACAGTAGTAAAATAGCGGTTTCATTTAGTGATGGTCAATTTCCTTGAGAAAGAGATAAATGGGTGACCCTTTAAAAAAGGACCGAATCCAGAGCGCCTGTCTTCGTTATTGCCTAGCGAGTGGTTTTTATTATTTGAAAAGAAATCGTTGATGGTCACATGTTTTTAAACTGTGCATCCTTCCTGGTGACAAGCTTGACGTTTACTACCTTGCACAGTAAGCGAGAGATAAGCTTCCCTTTGAGGAGTCCTCTTTACCGACGTGTTTTGGATAGAGACGAACTTGTGTGTATTCACTGGGCAATCTGAATGAATTATGTTGTTTTGTAGAGTTCATAATAAAAAAAATTAATAAATTCCCATTTTGAGTCCACCCACTCAGTAACGAAACTGATTTGCAGTGGGGGACTTTAATTTAAAGCGACTTAACCAAACCTGTAGGCTCCAAACACCATCGGCGAGTGAGCGATAACCAATCAAAGATCGATATTTCAAATACGAAACATATGAATCAGTGATTGGACAGTGTGAACACCTGCGGACAAATGTCAGAATCAACAAGGCGGATATAGAACAACTTTGAATTTATTGAGTGCTTCGTTGCTGGGACGGCACCAAAGTCACCGTTTACTTATTCCTAAGACAAGAAGTAATGGAACTTCTGCCTGAACCGGGATTTGAGACCGGGACCTTCTGCATTGGAAGCAGGGAAGCTAACCACTGGACCAAAAAGCCACCTAAACAAATAACATGTTTGATGCTTTATGTCTGAAACTCTGCATCCAATATGAGGCGTCAAAACTACTCTGTAAAATGTCATTGTTAATAATTTATGCGATGTGCATATGTGAAATTTCGATACGTTGTAAATTATTATTATTTTATTTATTCCGGCTACCATCTAAGAATCTTAGCCTGGTATTAATATGTATGATAGATACGTATCGCCTACACACAATGTTGACAGTTAATAAACCGACAATTGTGAGAGAATAGGAAACCAATGTTAGCAAGGTCTCTACTTTTTTCTGAACAAACCATCCAATTGTTGTGTAGGTGGCGAAGAAGTGGGAGACAGATGGGGTGTCTGAGATTCTTTTCTTCGTGATATAAGGAAATTCGTTCTACTGCAAAGAAACTATTTTCCGCTACGCAACATAAGCAAAGGTTCTCACAAGAACATCTTCATCTTCCGCCATTTTGATTCTGACTCCATTGAACACTTGCACGAGAAACGTTGGGATAGTGTGAATGTTTCAATATTAACCAGTAAATCTTAGGATGTTGAGTTTGTGAAAGTAATTGATAAAAATATTCTATCTACAGCATTTAGAATTGTACAAATAGAATCATAGATTGTGGCCAATACATCCTGTCCCGTTTATTTGCATTAGGCCTATCAAAAAACTTACACAAGGTGTGTAAGAGATGTGGTCTATTGGTTTTCTTGTATCAGTTTTAGTTCGGGCTAGGCGCTGTTTGGAAAAAGATAACGTGCAATATGACTACCAGTGAATGGTTTGTGTGAAATTAAAATTCAGAGTTGACAACTGTATTAACACTACATGAGAAAACAAAATATAGTTATACAAATGTTCGCTAACATCATGTTTTATGTTTTATAACCTCATCTGTATTAAATACTTTTTTTGTAATTATGTTTTATTAAAGCATTGTTATCTCTCCTAAAGTAATCGTTAATGAAACACTAATTTTGTTTATATACAAGTAAAAAAAATATGTGGCAAGCATATTTATTTATCTGGTGTTGGATGTATATTTAATACCTCCCTAGCATGACAAAACATTAGAAACAAACAACCAGCAATTTATTGAAATAAACAAATATATAAATGTTTATAATTTTTAATATAATTGAAAAATAAATATATTAATTAAAATAGCAAATTAAAACTATTTTACCGAAACACTTCGAGTTGAGAAAAACAAAATAAACCAACATTATTTATAATAAAAAAAGTAACCGATGAATTTGCAAACTTTAGTTTAAGTTGCCAAGTCCCGAACTGTTTCATGAATTACAACAATAAATATTAAAATGTATTAACTAGAATTATTACCTTTATTGATTCATAGTAGAAAGTATAATACATGACCAAAAGCTAACTACAAATTCATTGGCCAACTTTGTTTAATTATAATTGATGTGTGTGTTTTTTGTTTTTCTCACCTTGAAGTGTTTCATTAAATTTATTAAATTTTGTAAATGTCATTCATATATTCTTCAATTATATTAAGTAATATAACTATTTACATATTTGTTAATTCCTTTAATTACTATACTAATGGCCAAAAAAAGGCTTGGCCACAATTTTAAACATCTTCCCTTAAAAGTTGAGCCTCTTATGATATGAATGTTTTTGAAAGTGAGCCCTTTTTTGAATTGTTATTAAAGTTGATTATGTACGTTTTGGGCTTTGTCTTTACTTGCAATGTTTTACATTTTAGTTTGGTACATACCACTCCCAACGTAGCTAGTCTCACATCGACTTTAGATCCTTCCCTCTACCATGTCTTCACGCACGCTGTTTAAACGAAAATCATGTAGATTCCTGGCGTTGTTTTGCACCTTCGTAAATACGGGAAAACGTGGACGTAGACGCACTCTCTTATCAACGCGTTACACAGAGACGTAGACGCGCTCTCTAAAGGCTAATCCAAACAGATTTTGAAGACATAATGCATAAGGTTTTAAGATGTTGTAAAAAAACAACAATGAAAACAACGTCTTAAAACTAAAACTTTGTGTGAACGCCAGTACGTGTTTCCTATGATCCAACTTTACGACTACGCGTTAAAACTTAAATCGTATGTCTTAAAAATCTGTGTGGACCAGCCTCTAGGGTATTGTGGTGACTGCTAGCAGGCAGTGTTTAGATGCCGGAACGCTCGCAGCGCTGCAAGCAACAAGCTGCCTTCTTATCCACTCACTCACCACAGGTAACAGATTGTCTGTGTCAATACCTTACATTACAGTACACACCCTAAGTAAATAAAATGAGGTATAAGGCTTTCTTTCTTTGTATTGCGTCATTCATGCTATATTTGTCGCAGCAATCTGTGAACACAAGTATTATTTTTGTGGCGCAGTATTTTCTCAAACTATGAATTGAACTGCGCGATCACTCTTTGTGGTTCTATGAGACAATTTGATTATCCCCAGCGCTATGAGTAGGCCTACCATGACCTTTAGGCTGTATGCCCACCTACGTTATGAGTAGGCCTACAATGACCTTTAGGCTGTATGCCCACCTACGTTATGATTAGGCCTACCATGACCTTAAGGCTGTATGCCCAACTACGTTATGGACTCAAAATTTCTGTCAAATTGAAATTGATTTAAATTGCTCTAGAATTCCCCAAAAGTATCCAAAATATCATCGCCTAGGTTAGGGCCTAGATAAATAAACTTTCTTTAATATAAATGTTTTTATATTCCATCACTATTTAAGTTTTACAAATTAACATATTAAATTGCAAATGGTGCGTTGAAATATCACGTTACAAGAGTTAAATAACTTACTTTGAATAACGGAGATATTTATTTCAACAAGGAAACATTCAAAAATATTATTAATAAAATTATATAAATACATATTTAGAGTCCACCTACTCAGTCACATAACTTATCGTCAGTGGGGGACTTTAATTATGGTTTACTGTTTAACCATTTAAAGGCACTTTAAACAGATAATATTCAAGGTTTTCGAATGGTAGGTCCACCTACAATCTCAATTGCGTTCGTAATTATATCCCACCATCCGATCCATTAGGTTCTAATTAGGAGCAGTTTGAGGTCCCACGTCGGGCCTAGCGGGTACACAGATGTATTATTCAGATGGTGTTTGATCACAAAATGAGAGAGATACATAAGACAAAATGGCGGATACTGAATCGGTTTGCATTCGTGGAGAGAATGTCAGTAGATTGTGACCAAGTACATGTTAGCTTGAGAGGGAGATCGACGTTAGATAATTTGAATAAATTGATGTAAGCAGATAGAAATAATTCGGACAGAAAGATGGCAGGTGTATATTAAAGACGAATAACGGTTGCTGTTACCAATGCAAATGAACAGGGTTTGAGTCCCGGTGCGGCCTTTGGTTATATGACTTTCAAACTTTACTTTAATCTATATTATATTTGTGAAGAAGTAAACGGTGAGTTTGGACGGAGGTGTCATTGAAACGGAACGCATAATAAATTACTTAGTAAAAAAGAGTTATAATAATTGAGTATATAGCCAATGAATACTTAATTGTAAAGCGAGAGTAGCAAGCGTCTCTATTCTACTCTTACGGCACTTGCTCTGGGATTGGTTTTTGTTTCTGTCTAGCGATAGCGGTCGAAAGGAAAGTCCGGTCAAGTTGAAATTTGACCATCTACAAGCCTTGATGTGGATTAAGTTTTGTTAACTCACTTATTTAAGATGTAAGGTTTAAGATTTTATTTTTCTAACTGTTTAACTAAGGATCGCTACCATTGGCCGGATTTAAAATGTCGCCTCTCATTAGCTGGGCTAAGAAATTTTGGTATAAGAGCTAACCCGAGGCCGTCGCTATCGTACGAGAACGAAGTGAGTATAACGAAGGCCTCGGCTAACCTTGCTATGGTTACCTTTAATCTTTAATCTTAAGAATGCGTGTGAACGCCATATTATTTTTGGCTTGATTTGATTTTGTTAAACCTTAAATCTTAAATAAGCGAGTATACAAACCTTTAAACAACATTACTTTTGTGAAAAATTCGGCAAGTATACGAAGTTATATTAAAGTTCACAAAAAGTTTTTTCTTAAACAATTTGCTGTCAAAAATTAATTTTAGACAGCAATTTTGTAGCACATTTTCGTTCAGTCACAAATATGTTAGTTTTATCTCGACCCGATGTACAAGTGGCATTTATACTGATCGCAATAAGTCAAAGTGCCCATGGCAACGAGAACAAAGCTCTTTGGGAATAGACCAGCGCAATAGGTTCTTGGATGGCTGTGCACTGGTCGATGCACATTCTTGAAATATGGCGGTAGTTGTGAAACTTCTAGCCAGAGTAGACGTGGACGTACGCGCTCGCTTATCAACGCGTCACACAGAGCTATTCTGTAGTTTATTTATTTAAAGAAAATAAATCTGAAACTTGGCCGCTATGGTGGGTAGCTGTGCTAGCATACGATACTAATTCGGGAGATTGTCGGTTTGATTATTTGCTCATTTTCAGGTTAAGTGCACTATTCAATCTAAGGCCCTACCATGCCATAACTGTACTGTTCAGTGAAATATTGGCTACGCTTTCGCTAAATAAAATATTCGCGCACTTGTATATATTTGACTATATTGAGCCGACCTACTATTTAGTAAAATGCCATTCCTCCCAAACTCCACACTTATTTTTTTGTTTTCGAAATAAAAGCCATTGTATGACACAATGCCCCACTTTACCCAAATGACTGATGAGTAATAACGAAGAAGGGATAAGGGGAAGTCTAGTGCCGACAGACACCTAGCCTACTCCTTTCGAAAAGTAACAAGGGGACCTTCAGCTTTACGTCCCATCTGAACATACGGTGAAACTTTGACCAGTCATATAGGTTCCTCGACTAACCTGGACTGCCGAGCAATTGACAACAAGAACAAAGCTGTTACACAAGCTATCGAACATTCCAATCTGCTCTAACCAACAAACTAGTGTTTCAGGGGAGAGTGGTCACCCATCCACCTTCTGACCTAGCCCGAGGTGGCTCAGTTTCGGTGTACGTATGGGAACTAAGTAGGCGACCGTGGCTAAACCGTTGACTTTACCCGCACTGATCAGGGTATATAGATAGGCGAATATCAATTAATTTGGCAATACTGCTGTCTTTGTTATGCTTGTGAGAACATGATATTGTGTGACGCGTTCCTTTGCCTTACCAAAAAAACAATATTCAGGTCCGTATTGATCAGTGGAAACAGATCGTTTGTACGAACCACGCGTGACGTCACGAGACCAGTTGCAACAGATCGTGTGTACGAACCACGCGTGACATCACGGGACCAGATGCAACAGATCGTGTGTACGAACCACGCGTGACGTCACGAGACCAGTTGCAACAGATCGTGTGTACGAACCACGCGTGACGTCACGAGACCAGTTGCAACAGATCGTGTGTACGAACCACGCGTGACGTCACGAGACCAGTTGCAACAGATCGTGTGTACGAACCACGCGTGACGTCACGAGACCAGTTGCAACAGATCGTGTGTACGAACCACGCGTGACGTCACGAGACCAGTTGCAACAGATCGTGTGTACGAACCACGCGTGACGTCACGAGACCAGTTGCAACAGATCGTGTGTGCGAACCACGCGTGACGTCACGAGACCAGCTGCAACAGATCGTGTGTACGAACCACGAGTGACGTCACGAGACCAGTTGAAACAGATCGTGTGTACGAACCACGCAAGACGTCAGGGGACCAGTTGCAACAGATCGTGTGTACGAACCACGCGTGACTTCACGAGACCAGTTGCAACAGATCGTGTGTACGAACCACGCGTGACGTCACGAGACCAGTTGCAACAGATCGTGTGTACGAACCACGCGTGACGTCACGGGACAAGTTGCAACAGATCGTGTGTACGAACCACGCGTGACGTCACGAGACCAGTTGCAACAGATCGTGTGTACGAACCACGCGTGACGTCACGGGACCAGTTGCAACAGATCGTGTGTACGAACCACACGTGACGTCACGAGACCAGTTGCAACAGATCGTGTGTACGAACCACGCGTGACGTCACGGGACCAGTTGCAACAGATCGTGTGTACGAACCACACGTGACGTCACGAGACCAGTTGCAACAGATCGTGTGTACGAGCCACGCGTGACGTCACGGGACCAGTTGCAGCAGATCGTGTGTACGAACCACGCGTGACGTCACGAGACCAGTTAAAACAGATAGTGTGTACGAACCACGCGTGACGTCACGAGACCAGTTGCAACAGATCGTGTGTACGAATCACGCGTGACGTCACGAGACCAGTTGCAACAGATCGTGTGTACGAACCACGCGTGACGTCACGAGACCAGTTGCAACAGATCGTGTGTACGAACCACGCGTGACGTCACGAGACCAGTTGCAACAGATCGTGTGTACGAACCACGCGTGACGTCACGAGATCAGTTGCAACACATCGTGTGTACGAACCACGCGTGACGTCACGAGACCAGTTGCAACAGATCGTGTGTACGAACCACACGTGACGTCACGAGACCAGTTGCAACAGATCGTGTGTACGAACCACGCGTGACGTCACGGGACCAGTTGCAACAGATCGTGTGTACGAACCACACGTGACGTCACGAGACCAGTTGCAACAGATCGTGTGTACGAACCACGCGTGACGTCACGGGACCAGTTGCAACAGATCGTGTGTACGAACCACGCGTGACGTCACGGGACCAGTTGCAACAGATCGTGTGAACGAACCACACGTAACGTCACGAGACCAGTTGCAACAGATCGTGTGTACGAACCACGCGTGACGTCACGAGATCAGTTGCAACACATCGTGTGTACGAACCACGCGTGACGTCACGAGACCAGTTGCAACAGATCGTGTGTACGAACCACGCGTGACGTCACGAGACCAGTTGCAACAGATTGTGTGTACGAACCACGCGTGACGTCACGAGACCAGTTGCAACAGATCGTGTGTACGAACCACGCGTGACGTCACGAGACCAGTTGCAACAGATCGTGTGTACGAACCACGCGTGACGTCACGGGACTAGTTGCAACAGATCGTGTGTACGAACCACGCGTGACGTCACGGGACCAGTTGCAACAGATTGTGTGTACGAACCACGCGTGACGTCACGAGACCAGTTGCAACAGATCGTGTGTACGAACCACGCGTGACGTCACGAGACCAGTTGCAACAGATCGTGTGTACGAACCACGCGTGACGTCACGGGACTAGTTGCAACAGATCGTGTGTACGAACCACGCGTGACGTCACGAGACCAGTTGCAACAGATCGTGTGTACGAACCACGCGTAGCGTCACGAGACCAGTTGCAGCAGATCGTGTGTACGAACCACGCGTGACGTCACGGGACCAGTTGCAACAGATCGTGTGTACGAACCACGCGTGACGTCACGGGACCAGTTGCAGCAGATCGTGTGTACGAACACGCGTGACGTCACGGCACCAGTTGCAACAGATCGTGTGTACGAACCACGCGTAGCGTCACGAGACCAGTTGCAGCAGATCGTGTGTACGAACCACGCGTGACGTCACGGGACCAGTTGCAGCAGATCGTGTGTACGAACACGCGTGACGTCACGGCACCAGTTGCAACAGATCGTGTGTACGAACCACGCGTTACGTCACGGGACCAGTTGCAACAGATCGTGTGTACGAACCACGCGTGACGTCACGGGACCAGTTGCAACAGATCGTGTGTACGAACCACGCTTGACGTCACGAGACCAGTTGCAACAGATCGTGTGTACGAACCACGCGTGACGTCACGAGACCAGTTGCAACAGATCGTGTGTACGAACCACGCGTGACGTCACGAGACCAGTTGCAACAGATCGTGTGTACGAACCACGCGTGACGTCACGAGACCACTTGCAACAGATCGTGTGTACGAGCCACGCGTGACGTCACGGGACTAGTTGCAACAGATCGTGTGTACGAACCACGCGTGACGTCACGAGACCAGTTGCAGCAGATCGTGTGTACGAACCACGCGTGACGTCATGAGACAAGTTTCAACAGATCGTGTGTACGTACTTCGCGTGACGTCACGGGACCAGTTGCAGCAGATCGTGTGTACGAACCACGCGTGACGTCACGGGACCAGTTGCAACAGATCGTGTGTACGAACCACGCGTGACGTCACGGGACTAGTTGGAACAGATCGTGTGTACGAACCACGCGTGACGTCACGAGACCAGTTGCAACAGATCGTGTGTACGAACCACGCGTGACGTCACGAGACCAGTTGCAACAGATCGTGTGTACGAACCACGCGTGACGTCACGAGACCAGTTGCAACAGATCGTGTGTACGAACCACGCGTGATGTCACGGGACCAGTTGCAACAGATCGTGTGTACGAACCACGCGTGACGACACGAGACCAAACGCAACAGATCGTGTGTACGAACCACGCGTGACGTCACGAGACCAGTTGCAACAGATCGTGTGTACGAACCACGCGTGACGTCACGAGACCAGTTGCAACAGATCGTGTGTACGAACCACGCGTGACGTCACGAGACCAGTTGCAACAGATCGTGTGTACGAACCACGCGTGACGTCACGAGACCAGTTGCAACAGATCGTGTGTACGAGCCATGCTTGACGTCACGGGACCAGTTGAAACAGATCGTGTGTACGAACCACGCGTGACGTCACGAGACCAGTTGCAACAGATCGTGTGTACGAACCACGCGTGACGTCACGAGACCAGTTGAAACAGATCGTGTGTACGAACCACGCGTGACGTCACGAGACCAGTTGCAACAGATCGTGTGTACGAACCACGCGTGACGTCACGGGACTAGTTGCAACAGATCGTGTTTACGAACCACGCGTGACGTCACGGGAGGACCCGAAAGCCAGGTCGGAAATTAGTCTCGTATATCGTCCTGGAGCTAATGAGGGAGAACGGTTTATCCAGTCATTTCCCAGCCTAACCGTGTCCTGGAATTAGATTCTGTTTTGCTGCAGCGGATTCGATTACTTTACGTCTACACTGATGTGATTAGAGACGAGGACAAATAAGATACTTGCGTGGATATTGATACCGGATTAAGGGTTTGATATACTTAAACGTGAAATATCTGTTTTAAGTTAGAATTCATCAAACTTCTTAATCGGCCGTATTACTAATCTCGGATTGGTTACCATGTTGTCAAGTAACATTATATAAAAAATGCACGGTGGGTTCTACCTGGCGCCATTTTTCTTCTCCGATTAACACATTAAAATTAAAGTTATTTAAGGATTAGAAAAAATTAAAGGATGAAAGTTTGGTGAAAGTGGACCCTAATAGCTTTCCTTTGTCATGTTGTCTGGATTTCGTTTCAATGTAATTTTGATTAAATTTCTAAATCTATGGAGATGATGGTGTGTTGGCATTTGATCTGTCAATAGAAGACGAACGTGTTTAACCACAAAACATGAGAATTTCAGCACCTATATCCCCCGACAAAGCATACAACAAGTAATATAATATGTAATTTTCAACGATTACTTTTTTAGTACTTTACAAAGGCATAGAAAAATCATTTTCTTAAACTTTATCGGGGGATATACGTGTTAAAATCCTCATGTTTCCCCGTTAGCATATTCGCATTCTTTTAAGAGCGTTAGGAAGTAGTTTTGATGTTTTTAGTCAACTAACTTCTCTTAAAGAAATAAAAGGATTATTATAAAAATTTACTTACTTGCAGAGGGATGTCATATCTACGCATGGTATAAGTACATTTGTGAAATGCCTGCTCAAAAATAATATACGCACGTTTGAATTATACAAATAAATTACTTTCGTCGAAAATGATCGGCGAAATAATACAGAGAATCTGTTAAAAAATGGGTACATTATTTTTGAATAGGTTGGTGACAAATGTACTTAATACCATGCATAGATATGACATCCCTCTACAAGTAGGTAAGTATTTATAATAATCCTACTATTAGTTTAAGAGTAATTGGTTGACGGCCAATACATCTGTAAAACTCCTACTGCCGAACGCTCTTAAGAGATAAAATGTCAACAACATTCCCAAAGATGTTGAACCTTGAAATAATAGATGCCCATCAACATGGCCGCTGTGACGTCACGTGAATAGGCTACTCGCTGATATATAGAAACTGATGGAAATGTAAAACGTATTCCTTGTTTTTATGACCCGCTTTAAACATCATCCCTGTTTTATATTATCAACAAAATATATATTTTCTTCAGGCGATAGTGTATAAACAATAAAAATTAATTGAACAAAAAAATTAACTAGGTTTATACAATTTACAACCAGTATGAAACGAACGATCTGATATTCAGTGGTAATGTAGGTATTTAATATCTTACACTATGCTGTGTTTCGGCAACAATACACACACTGTACTAAGCAGGGCCCAGATTCACATAGGGCCATAGTGCTAAGACGTCCTAGTTTATGCAAATATTAGTGATATAAATCACGCATATGTCATTATGAAGTTAATGAAAATAAAATAAAGTAAAAAATATCAACAATTTAGCTAATGACATTTTATTTGTGAATGCGTAGTAATACCCAGGGATGATTTATCTTGATTTCTCAAGCTAGAACATGCCTAACTTAGGACATTTTAGAGTTAGGCATCTCTGTGATCCAGGCCCTGATGTTTGGGATTTTAATGAACTTTAAAATGAACTGCACGTTAACCTTAATATGAGGTTTACAATATATACACATATGCATAACTTCACTGTGCATTGAATCTAGGGATGTATGTTAGGAATGAGTCACTAAAAAGTATACAAAATTGTATTGTGGAATAAGCTCAGATCAATAAAGGAAAAGTTTAATATATGTTGAATAAGTTCAAGTATACTTGTGTGCATATCTCGTTATGTTTACCATGGTCGGATTATTTTCTTGGGCGTTTCCTCATTTAAGATGCCCGGTGAAGCAAAGTGTATTGAAAATATTCGATGGTAGAAATGAACTTATAATAATTTTGTATTTGAATATGTAAAACAACGTATACAGCCTTCGTGGAGGACTTGTAAGTGAAATTGACGTGTGCACAGTAATTGTCAAACTAAGTACACGATTTGTTGCTATGGAAATGTTTTATTACATGCTATTAACTAAAAACAAAACTCCATATCAACCATCTAAACAAATCACAAATGCGTATAGGATATAATTCTTGCCCGTACACGTCTTTACAATCCAACCAAATATCCCACTTCTCCTACTTATAGCTTATACCTTCTTATAGCTTATAACTCATTGACTCGTTATACTACGATATAACAGATTATTAAATTAGATTATTCTTTATTATTTTTATTATTATTATTATTATTATTATTATTATTATTATTATTATTATTATTATTATTATTATTATTATTATTATTATTATTATTATTGTTATTATTATTGTTATTATTATTATTATTATTATTATTATTTTTATTATTATTATTATTATTAAAATTTTTATTATTTTTATATTATTATTATTATTATTATTATTATTATGATTATTATTATTATTTTATTGAATGTATCACATTCATACAATCTCGGTCAAAACCGGCGTTAACATGTTATACGGACGTAATGTCAAGTATTTCCATGTGTCTACCTTATTTAACTTCACTAATCACATGTTACTAGCTTAAACAGTCATCAATCTCGGTCAAAGCCGGTGTTTACATGTTATACGGACAATACAGATGTAATGTCAAGGATTTCCATGAGGTACCTTGTTCAACTTCAGTCGTTACTGTCTTATTAGTACTTGTTCATAGTATACACTGCATAATGATATGATCTTATTTGCGTTGTCTTCGTGTGTGTCTTCTTTGCGTCGTGTTGCTGTGTGTACGGTCGTGGCCGATTTCTCGATGCCATCCTAGTAATTCTACTTTATGGACAATGGAAAACCACGAAAACCATTATTATTATTATTATTATTATTATGATTATTAATATTAATATTATTGTTATTATTATTATTATTATTTTATATCTAGACGAACTTTTATCACATTTTATCATAATTCTTTTTGCTTTTATTCTTTATAGTGTTAATTTTTCTTTGGTCCCTAGTATTAATCTAGATGGCCTGAATATTAATCCCACAAAGTCACAAGCTATAATATTTGGCTCCAAAATGTCTCTTTCCAAAATAAACAAGGTAAAATTCCCCAACTTGTAGTAAACGGAGAGCTGATAAGCTATTCCAGGTCAGTTAAGAACCTCGGGCTTATTATGGATGAATGCTTGTCATGGTCGGATCATGTTTCATACATATGTCAAAAATCGGTAAATGTAATGCATTCGTTGAAGAGGGTACGTAACTTTTTACCCACCAAAATTTAAGTCATGCTTATGCAGTCTCTGATTTTCTCCATGATTGATTATTGCGATGTGTCGTACAATACAAATCTCAGACAACCAACATCCAACAAACTGCAGAAAAGCAAAACGCATGCTTAAAATTTATATTCAAACTAAAATGTTACGATCACGTATCTCCATACAGAGCCCAAATGTCTTGGCTTACCTTCGAAAAAGGCCGCCTCTGTAATTCACTCTCTCTCCCAGGGGCGCCGACTATGTGGGTGCTCAGGGGCTGAAGCACCCATCGGATTAGTTGGAGGGGTGCGCAGCACCCCTTTAAATATCCTGACTAAAAGAAAAATTATGCATATATATATATATCAGAGTTTTGAGGTCTCAGTTAAAAAAAAGTTTAACATTTTTTTTACGATTATGTTTCTATTTTAATCTTGGATACAATCAAAGTAATTAAATTATTATTGTTTTTTTTGGCATTATTATATGTATATTATTATATATATATTTTAAATGTTTAAATGCATTATTTTGGCATTGCATTCAAGCCACTTTTATTCTAGAACGCACCAAACACACTCTAAAAACAGGGTTTAAAAATGTTCGCCTGCGGCGCTATTATAGGGGGGCTCTGCCCCCCAACCCCCGTGCTTGGTCCCTTTTCTGCGAAGTTAAGCACCCCTCGGAATTTGGAAAACCCGGCGCCCCTGCTCTCTCCTACACAAAATCATCAACAACGCTGCTCCAAGTTATCTTGACAACTGTGTTAAGCTTCTAAATAGCAATCATGATAACAACACTCGTTCACAATCATCCTTGACTTTGCAAATTCCAAAACATAACACGACTCTACATAGTAACTCATTTCTCGTATCCATAGCTCGAGCATGGAATCTTCTTCCGCCAACCATTAGGGTCGTCAAGTCTTCACAGATTTTCAAGCAAAAGTGTCATTCGTATTTCCTCAATGCTTCCGTGTAAATAAAAATATGTCGACGATCAGTAAACTCCACGTATCTCCACGTATCACTACATAAAGTGTGTTTTGTAATGTGTTTATGTCGATGTGTTGTGCAGTGTGTTTACCCTCATTTTTTATATTATGTACAATTATTATTCATCAATCATTATTCTATGTTCAAATATTGTTGGCATTGTCTTAATTAACAAATATATAATGTCTTAATTAATTAACTTAATTAATTAACAAAAACATAATGTCTTCTTATGGTATAATGTTCCTAAAATAAACATGTTTATTTCGTTTTACTATTATCTTAGATTTAAGTTAGTTTTAGAAAGTTTAAAATGTATCGTGCTAATTTTAGCCTATGAATGTATCCTATACATCTAAAATACACACGTTTATTTCGTTTTACTATAATATTAGATTTAATTTAGTTTAAGAAAATTTAAAATAAATCGTGCTAATTTTAGCCTATGAATGTATCCTGACATGCTTGGTCAAGCAGAAGAAAAGGCCTTATGGCCTAAAGCTTCGCCACGTTAAAAATAAAGACTATTTTATTATTATAATTATTATTACTACAACGATAAGAAAGAGAGATTATTTGCAAATTGCTATCTGTTATAAAATTAAAAAATGCTATCTGTATTTCAACATGAAGCAATGACCTTTCGTTTTTCTTTAATATTGATAAGTGCCGAACGAGTAGATAGCTTAACATGACTTTCGGGTATAGGGAACTAGCAACACCAATAGACACAATGAAACAAATAAATTGAATCGATGGACAAACAACAAGCTGTCCAAAAATAATTTCCTTCTGATTTTGGAAAAAAAAAAAAAAAACACATACGAAACTTTCACTTAGTCGCTGTCTATCATTAAAAGTTTTAAATGGCGAGCAGTAACTATTGCTACACTTGTTTTGTTTTCTATGGTTGCAAATTTATTATTTTGACAGCTGATTGTTTGTCCATCAGTTCAATTAATTTGTTCCATTGATTTCTTTTGGTGTTGCTAGTGCCCTATAGAAGAGTGGATTGCTTTTAAATCTTTAAAATGCTGAAGGGTTTAGTAGGTTACACTACTCATCTATGAGATGCACAGTCAAACGCCAAGGTAAGTACAGGATTTGTTTTATTTCATGTTTTTTTCAATAAGAAGAACAAACTCCATAGCAACCACAAACAAATCCTTTACTCTACTCGACTGTGCAAAAACCTTCTCGATCCATCTCCACGCCGCGACTGTGACCCGCCCTATCATTTATTGCGTATTCTCCATTCGTGATTCACCCCACGGCCGCTCTACAGGTTCGACCCTGGTGGCGCTAGTGTTTGTTTCGCACGATGTTATCTCTGAGATGCTTGTTGTGGTTTCCGCACGTTGTTGATGCGATGTGTAGTATAGGTCTCTCAGTCGCTTGAGTTTATTAGGGTGTTTGGAGATTTCAGTGGTTTCACGAAGAAAACGGGACCGATGATGCTAGACAATGATTTACAGATAAAGACAGATACCCGTGCATAAAGTTATGACAGGCGAAAAAATAATTATTGCTGATATTACGATTTAAAAATAATTATAAATATTTTTTATGTATAATATAAAAGAAAAAGTATCGAAAGTGTCTTGTATATTTGAGCTAAAAACCTAAAAACTTTCAGTTCTATTAAATGAATTCGTGAGAGCATAAAACTCATAAATACACTTTAAATGTGTCGTGTGAAGCAAACTGCCAGTATTCAAGTTTAAAAGCAACCTTTACATTACATTAGACGTAACAATTGATAGTAAGATTCTCCTTCACAAAAACTTATCAACGCTTTTTAACGTTAGCTAGTAAAGCTAACTTTGAGGAAAAAGCTTTTCGTTTTAAAAATATATATTAAACTCAAGTTTTACCTTTTGCATGCAGTGTATGGAAACCCAATGTATTTAAGAAAAAATAATTTCAAATTTGTTTCATAAAAAACATCTTTGATACACTAAAATGTATTATACCATTGTACAGCCATTGCTAGAGGTTTTTGTATTTAATCGTTAAGCATAAGTTATACGAGAGGGAGGTATTATTATTTAAAATCTGTTTCATATTGTTGTGATCACTGTTACTCTGAGATGCATTTAAAGCAATACTGCGAACAATCACATATAGTTGGCTCATAGTAAGTATTCTGATGCTTACGACACAGCCGAGTCCAAGCCTGATCCCTACCATCTAATCTAAACAGGTCAACTGTGGATAATTTAAAACCTTCCGTTGGTTGCCTGTAACAGTGTGTGTGGCCAAACCGCATGTGTACTCGACTAAGCCAAAACATGCATTTACGAATGTGTGAAAGAACGTCCGGCATCTGTTGAGTTTCTTTCAATTGGCGCGGTTTAATGGGGCAGTAGACAATAACCTGAGATTGGTATGCGAATACTTACGTTGGTGCTATAGTTGTGTTTCGCGTTGCATTCCTCACAATGCCAGAAAAGACCCAACACCTAAAAAATAAAACGTTTTATTATTTACAGTTGTAGAGACAAAAATCAAACTTTTTTAAGAAAAGGCTGGCAATGTACATTAAATGAACTCAAGGGTCCTGCGTCCTGATTAATACACAATATATACGATTTTACAAAACAAATTTAAACTATTTAAATTAATATTACACATCCATAAGTCAAAATGACAACTTACAATTAAAATGTATGTTTTTTTTTGGGGGGGGGGGGGGGGGGGGGGGTCGACATCGGTTTCATCTCAGTGGCCGATGTCCTGATGCTTTCACATTATTATCAGTTACACATGAGAGTCGTGATGTCAAAGGAATGTGAATCGTGCTGCTATCTAGCGTTAAATTCACCGAAGTGTTAGTTTGTCGGACACTCAAACAAGGAGTTTATTTCATCGAATATCGTACGGAAACTGGAGCACAGAGCTAACAGAGTGAAACCAACTTACAGGTGGATTGCATCTTAGCGCAACACTGGATAATTATAAAAGGTTTTATTGGCAGACATCTTGGAGAGGGGGGTTGGGGAGGTGGGGGGAGGGAGCAGAAACTATTTTCTCACTGCAAATACATCTTATCTACGTTTTCATAACCATCGATATTGCAAAGTATGAGAACACATACTTAAATGTGTATCATACATTAATACAATAAACCAGCTTCTATGTATCTCATTATACACCCTGCCCGGTATAAATTCCCTTTATCAGCCAAGAAGCCACCGTATTTTACTTTTTAATTAGTTCCATTATCAATTAGACACTCTTTGCAATGCTACTTTCTTAATTTATTTCATAGCCTTTAGTCAGGGACGGTTTTGTGACTTAATATGACCTTGTAGTACTAACCTATAGCGGTTGAATAGAAACACTGCGGTGCTGACACATTCTTGGTAGGTGGCCAACCTAGCGGGGAAGCTCTAACTGATGTCGGTTGAACCTGGAAGAGATGAAAAATAAGTGTTTTAAAATGGATAACATCTTTATCGACTCAAACAAGATCCAGCCCGCAGGGCAGCGCAACTGTTTTCATGTCGCCGCCTTTATAAGGGTAAATTCTACGTGTTTCCTGTCTTCACACAAGACGCCAAAGACTTTGGAATAGAAGAATATCTTTGCTTAGTTATGCTTGGTAGTTCAACGATCGCTCTCCAGGGAATATTTGTGACTTTAATCTCCGAAAACACGTCCATTTGTCTTTAGTCGGAATCAATCCATATTTTTGTAAAATATTGGTTTACAGACATTCCTAAGAGTTAAGATTTAAGATTTCATTTTCATGGCGTTGTTTTACTTGGGATCGCTCCCATAGCAGGTAAAGTCGTCGTACAACAACCTCGGTATTGCTTCCGTCACGGGTGGTTGAGCGGCAGCCAACCAGCGGTCGTGGCTAATTCAGATACCTGCTCGGGTTGGCCGAGACCGTTAACACCTCACTGACTGATGAAGGCATTACCGAAGTTGTTGTATGACGACTTTCCCCCTTATAGTAGTTATTTTCTTGCCACCAGAATGCGTTTAGTATATTTTGAGTAGCCCATAGGACACATTTAAATACATTAATGTCGTATAATGTATAGCTCGGGGGAAGCCGGGGTCACTTTGAACATGGGTAATCGGGCCCTTGGTGAGTATTTTATTTATTTATTTATTTATTTATTTAATGTCCATCCCATTCAGTTATAAAAACTGATTTACAAAGGAGGACCTTAAATAAAACTAAGCTATGCAAACAATGAATAGTTATGAAATCATAAATAACAATAAAAACAAAACAAACTACTGAACTATATAAAAATATAATCAAGAACAAGAAAAAATAATTGAGAAATGAAATAAAATCAAATGAAGTGGTAATTCAACATTAAAAAATAAAAATAGAAGTATGCAAATAAGAAAGAACATGAAGAAACAAAAAAAAATTGTGGGCAGAAATTAATATATATATATATATATAAAAGTGAAAAAAAAAGAAAGAAAAAAAAAGAAGAAGAAGAAAGAAAAGAAAAAAGAAAAAGAAAAAAGAAAAAAAAAACAGAAAGAAGAAAAAAAAAGAAAAAACTGATTTGTTAACGGTCCCAGCTCAAACGAAATGAGGATTGCAAAAAATCAGAAACTGCAATCTGGGAAAATTAAAATTTCACGTAAAAGCAACCCGGGAAACCGCAGACGCCTTCTATCTTCACTTCGAATCTTGAAAGTCAGATGGTCTTGAAAATCTTGATCCGAGAACCATTTATAAGTAGAGATCAAACTGAATCAAAAGAATTCAGGAAACCGGATATAGATTCCAGCAGACCAACAAACCAACCATCTAAATAACATTATTATATATTTATTGCACGAAAGCAACAGCTGAAAATTCTCACATTGAAAATTCTCACTTGTTAACAATTTGTGTTAAAATTATGAGTAACATTTGAAATTGGAATACATTTCAGTTTGATTAACTAAGATGATGATGTAGTTACGAGTCGGACTAAGTAAGTTAAGCATGTTCAAGTTGTAATCATCATGAGTAAGCCTGTCCCTTAGTCTGTAGAGTGACACAAGTGTGGTTGAGCCTAGTCTACAGTTCGTCTCCATTCAAAATACACGCCGGCAAAATGCGAACTTGTAGAAACTGTTTCTTGTTAATGGAGACTAATGCTGTCATTCATCCCCTTAATTTGACAAACCACTTACATTTTTACATAGTAGAACAGCCCAAACAACATGGACCATCGACTTCGACCATGAATATTCAGGATTAGCCAGTATAAAAGCGGGTTTGTAAGAACAGTAGTAAAATAGCGGTTTCGTTTAGTGATGGTAAATTTTCTTTAGAAAGAGATAAATATGGGCGACCCTTTAAAAAAGGACCGAATCCAGAGCTCCCGTCTTCGCTATTCTCAAGCGAGTGGTTTTTATTTGAATAGAAATCGTTGATGGTCACTTGTTTTTAAACTGTGCATCCTTCCTGGTGACAAGCTTGACGTTTACTACGTTGCACAGTAAGCGAGAGATAAGCTTACCTTTGAGGAGTCCTCTTTACCGACGTGTTTTGGATAGGGACGAACTTGTGTGTATTCACTGGGTAATCTGTTTAAACGATGTTGTTTGGAAGAGTTCATAATAAAAAAATAAAATAAAATCCCATTCAGAGTCTACCCACTCAGTATGGAAACTGATTTGCAGTGGGGGACTTTAATTTAAAGCGACTTAACCAAACCTGTAGGCTCCAAACACCATCGAAGAGTGAGCGATAACCAATCAAAGATCGATATTTCAAATACGAAACATATGAATCAGTGATTGGACAGTTTGAACACTTGCGGACAAATGTCAGAATCAACAGGGCGATTCAGAACAACTTTGAATTTATTGAGTGCTTCGTTGCTAGGACGGCTCCAAAGTCACCGTTTACTTATTCCTAAGACAAGAAGTAATGGAACTGAATTCTTAATAGAAGTTATTAAACTTCTGCCTAAACCGGGATTTAAACCCGGTACATCCTGCATTTGAAGCAGGGATGCTAACTACTGCACCAACGAGCCATCTAAACATATAACATGTTTAATGCTTTATGTCTTAAACTCCGCATCCAATATAACGTGTAAAAACTACTCTGTAAATTGTCATTGTTAATTATTTATGCGGTGTGAATATGTGAAATTTTGATTCGTTGTAAATTATTGTTTTTTTTATTTATTCCGGGTACCATCTAAGAATCTGAGCCTGGTGTTAATATGTATGATAGATACATATCGCCTACATACAATGTTGACAATTAATAAACCGACAATTGTGAGAAAATACTCACTGAGAAACCAATGTGAGCAAGGTGTCTACTTTTTTCTGAACAAACCATCCAATTGTCGTGTAGGTGGAAAAGAAGTGGGAGTAAATGTGATGGCTGAAATTCTTTTCTTCGTGATATGAGGAAATTCATTCTAACGCAAAGAAACTATTTTCCGTTAAGCAAAATAAGCAAAGCTTCTCACAAGAACATCTTCATCTTCTGCAATTTTTATTCGGACTTTATCGAACTTTTGCACGAAAAACGTTGGGATAGTGTGAATGTTTCAATGTTGTCCGATGGACTTTAGGATGTTGATTTTGTAAAAGTATTTGATAAAAATATTCTATCTACAGCATTTAGAATTGTACAAATAGAATCATAGATTGTGGCCAATACATCCTGTCCCGTTTATTTGCATTAGGCCTATAAAAAAACAAACACAAGGTGTGTAAGAGATTTGGTCTATTGGTTTTCTTGTATCAGTTTATTTCGGGCTAGGCGCTGTTTGCAAAAAGATAACGTGCAATAGGACTACCAGTGGATGGTTTGTGTGAAATTAAAATTCAGAATTGACAACTGTATTAACACTACATGAGAAAACAAAATATAGTTATAAAAATGTTCGTTTACATCATGTTTCATATTTCATTACCTCATTTGTAATAAATATTCTTTTTGTAATTATGTTTTATTAAAGCATTGTTATCCCTCCCAAAGAAATCGTTAATAAAACACTAATTTTGTTTATATACAAGTAAAAAAAGTATGTGGCAAGCAGATTTATTTATCTGGGGTTGGATGTATATTTAACACCACCCTAGCATGACAAAACATTAGAAACAAACAACCAGCAATTTAATGAAATAAGCAAATATGTAAATATTTATAATTTTAATATAATTGAAAAATTAATATATTAATTAAAATTGCAAATTTAAATTAATTTACCGAAACACTTAGAGTTGAGAAAAACAAAATAAACCAACATTATTTATAATAAAAAAAGTAACCGATGAATTTGCAAACTTAAGTTTAAGTTGCCAAGTCCCGAACTGTTTCATGAATTACAACAATTAATATTAAAATGTATTAACAAGAATAATTATCTTTATTGATTCATAGAAGACAGTATAATACATGATCAAAAGCTAATTATAAATTCTTTGGCCAACTTTGTTTTATTATAATTGATGCGTTTTTTGTTTTTCTCACCTCGAAGTGTTTCAACAAATTAATTTAATTTTTTAAATGTTATAAATATATTTTCAATTATATTAAGTAACTTAGTTATTTATATATGTGTTTATTTCGTAATTACAATACTTATGGCCAAAAAAGGGCTTGGTAACAATTTAAGATATCATCACTTAAAAAATGTGAGCATCTTCTGATATGATTGTTTTTATAAGTGTGCCATTTTTTGGATTGTTATTATAGTTGATTATGTAAGTTTTGGGCTTGGTCTTTTATTGCAATGTTATATATTTTCGTTTGGTATATAGAAGTCCCAACGTAGCTAGTCTCACATCGACTTTAGATCCTTCTCTCTCAACCATGTCTTCACGCACGCTGTTTAAACGAAAATGATGTAGATTCCTGTCGTTCTTTTGCACCTCCGTAAATTTTGGAAAACGTGGACGTAGACGCGCCCTCTTATCAACGCGTCACACAGAGACGTAGACGCGCTCTCTTATCAACGCGCCACACAGAGACGTAGACGCGCTCTCTTATCAACGCGTCACACAGAGACGTAGACGCGCTCTCTTATCAACGCGTCACACAGAGACGTAGACGCGCTCTCTTATCAACGCGTCACACAGAGACGAAGACGCGCTCTCTTATCAACGCGTAACACAGAGACGTAGACGCGCTCTCTTATCAACGCGTCACACAGAGACGTAGACGCGCTCTCTTATCAACGCGTCACACAGAGACGAAGACGCGCTCTCTTATCAACGCGTAACACAGAGACGTAAACGCGCTCTCTTATCAACGCGTCACACAGAGACGTAGACGCGCTCTCTTATCAACGCGTCACACAGAGACGTAGACGCGCTCTCTTATCAACGCGTCACACAGAGACGTAGACGCGCTCTCTTATCAACGCGTCACACAGAGACGTAGACGCGCTCTCTTATCAACGCGTCACACAGAGACGAAGACGCGCTCTCTTATCAACGCGTAACACAGAGACGTAAACGCGCTCTCTTATCAACGCGTCACGCAGAGACGTAGACGCGCTCTCTTATCAACGCGTCACACAGAGACGTAGACGCGCTCTCTTATCAACGCGTCACACAGAGACGTAGACGCGCTCTCTTATCAACGCGTCACACAGAGACGTAGACGCGCTCTCTTATCAACGCGTCACACAGAGACGTAGACGCGCTCTCTTATCAACGCGTCACACAGAGCGTTTTCCTAGTGCTTAAACTATTTCACTTCTTTGGACACACGGCCTCCTCGAGGGTATTGTGGTGACTTCTAGCAGGCAGTGTTTAGATAACGGAACGCTCGCAGCGCTGCAAGCGGCAGGCTGCCTACTATCCACTTACTCAGCACTGGTTACAGATTGTCTGTGTCAATACCTTACATTACAGTACACACCCTAGGTAAATAATATGAGGTATAAGGCTTTCTTTCTATGTATTGCGTCATTCATGCTATATTTGTCGAAGCAATCTGTGAACACAAGTATTATTTTCGTGGTGCTGCAGTATTTTCTCAACCCATGAAATGAACTGCGCGAACTGAGTTAGCAGGTAATCATAATATCACTTTTTGTGGTTTTATAAGGCAATCCGATTACCCCCAGCGCTATGAGTAGGCCTGCCATGACCTTAAGGCTGTATGTCCACCTACGTTATGAGTAGGCCTACCATGACCTTAAGGCTGTATGTCCACCTACGTTTGAGTAGGCCTACCACGACCTTAAGGCTGTATGTCCACCTACGTTATGAGTAGGCCTACCATGACCTTAAGGCTGTATGCCCACCTACGTTATGAGTAAGCCTACCATGACCTTAAAGGCCTATTTTCACATACAAGTAAGTATTTTTTGTTTTCAAATATACATTAAAAAAATAAGAAAACCGCAGTTTATGGCAACTTTGGACGAAGCCTACTCCCCCTACAATGATTTGTTTTGACGCGCGCCTCAGGGCATGTGACGTTGTTGGATGCGGGCCGAGTGGCTGGGCGAGGCGCGACTCGGGTAGGAACACCCGTTGCGTGGTGCAGTAAGGGGTTGACACGACAGTCTGTATGGATGGTTGTTTCTCAGATTTGCTTCAAGAGATGTACAATGAATAGTTTTATTAATAACTAATGTGAGTGCTAATATCCAGCAGTTTATTAAGAGAGTGCACGGACAAGTGGATTGTGTAGAGTACGTCTTTAGGTTCTAGTTGATTTATTTGTAGTTGTAGTTTCATTATGCTTGTCGTGGAGGCATTAAGCATAACGGACATTGTAAGTGTCAAAACTGTTATGTTATTATTGTAAATGACCATTTAGACTATAGTGTACGTATCGCACCAGCTATAATTGTTGTGCGTACGGATGCAATAACAGTCTTGTAAGCCCGATCGACATGTCGTTTCACTGTTTTCCAAACATGGACAAATCTCCAGTGCCTTTGGGTTTTTAGCCAGTGCGACATAATACTGGCTATCGAAAATTAATAGTAAGAACTCTGTAGGCCTACCAAGCAAATACACTCGTGTATGTTCCGAACATTTAATTAAAGACGACTATGAAATTACCAATAGTTTGAAAATGGAAAATGAATCTTATGTAAAAAAAATCGAAACGTGTGTTAAAAAAATGAGCAGTACCGTCTGTCAAATTGAGAGGCAGCATTGATACCCCTTTAAAAACAGAGCGCAGTTCATGTTACCTTGCCGCTCGAAACAAGCATTGTCTTATTGAAAACATTCAAACCCAAAGTGCCCAAAGTACATCTCCACATCACGCTGTACTACTCGACGATTAATGTTTATGTAATGACGACTCACTAAATCACGAAACATTTCAGAATAAACCTAAAGAGATAGAAATAAAGTTTGAGCTTGATATTGAAACACTAATAAGAGCCAACCAGTTTGCGGAGGGGATGACGTTTTGTGCAAGTTCGGAAAGTGAAACCGATGAATTAACGACCACGACGAATCGTTTGAAACAGAAGATTTTGACGAAAGTGAATCCGTCAATGATAGTGAGAGTGATCACACCGATGACAATCAATTCAATACGATGACAATACAAGTTCCTCTAAGCCAAACATACGGCATCTCGAACATACACCCTTCAACTGTCCGATAGTGGTCGGGGGCGGTGGGGCGCGCCATGGATGGCCAGCAGTGAAGATGAGTGAGCGCGACACAGCTCGCATCCAACTACGTCACGCGTGTGACGTCACCCAATGAACATTCTTGATTAAAATTGCTCATAACTTGTTTAAATACGGACCGATTTCTTTCATTTTTGTTCCTAAATTCTTTAAATAATTCAAGGTCTGACATTGTTTAACTACAATGCTAGATGACAATATGCCTTTAAGGCTGTATGCCCACCTACGTTATGAGTAGGACTACCATGACCTTTAGGCTGTATGCCCACCTACGTTATGAGTAGGCCTACCATGACCTTAAGGCTGTATGCCCACCTACGTTATGAGTAGGCCTACCATGACCTTAAGGCTGTATGCCCACCTACGTTATGAGTAGGCCTACCATGACCTTAAGGCTGTATGCCCAACTACGTTATGAGTAGGACTACCATGACCTTAAGGCTGTATGCCCACCTACGTTATGAGTAGGCCTACCATGACCTTAAGGCTGTATGCCCACCTACGTTATGAGTAGGCCTACCATGACCTTAAGGCTGTATGCCCACCTACGTTATGAGTAGGCCTACCATGACCTTAAGGCTGTATGCCCACCTACGCTATGAGTAAGCCTACCATGACCTTAAGGCTGTATGTCCACCTACGCTATGAGTAAGCCTACCATGACCTTAAGGCTGTATGCCCACCTACGTTATGAGTAGGCCTACCATGACCTTAAGGCTGTATGCCCACCTACGCTATGAGAAGGCCTACCATTACCTTAAGGCTGTATGCCCACCTACGTTATGAATAGGCCTACCATGACCTTAAGGCTGTATGCCCACCTACGTTATGAGTAGGCCTACCATGACCTTAAGGCTGTATGCCCACCTACGCTATGAGTAGGCCTACCATGACCTTAAGGCTGTATGCCCACCTACGCTATGAGTAGGCCTACCATGACCTTAAGGCTGTATGCCCACCTACGTAATGAGTAGGCCTACCATTACCTTAAGGCTGTATGCCCACCTACGTTATGAGTAGGCCTACCATGACCTTAAGGCTGTATGCCCACCTACGCTATGAGAAGGCCTACCATGACCTTAAGGCTGTATGTCCACCTACGTTATGAGTAGGCCTACCATGACCTTAAGGCTGTATGCCCACCTACGTTATGAGTAGGTCTACCATGACCTTAAGGCTGTATGTCCACCTACGTTATGAGTAGGCCTACCATGACCTTCAGGCTGTATGTCCACCTACGTTATGAGTAGGCCTACCATGACCTTAAGGCTGTATGCGTACTTACGTTATGAGTATGCCTACCATGACCTTAAGGCTGTATGCCCATCTACGTTATGAGTAGGCCTACCATGACCTTAAGGCTGTATGTCCACCTACGTTATGAGTAGGCCTACCATGACCTTAAGGCTGTATGCCCACCTACGTTATGAGTAGGCCTACCATGACCTTAAGGCTGTATGCCCACCTACGCTATGAGAAGGCCTACCATGACCTTAAGGCTGTATGCCCACCTACGTTATGAGTAGGCCTACCATGACCTTAAGGCTGTATACCCACCCACGCTATGAGAAGGCCTACCATGACCTTAAGGCTGTATGCCCACCTACGTTATGAGAAGGCCTACCATGACCTTAAGGCTGTATACCCACCTACGCTATGAGAAGGCCTACCATGACCTTAAGGCTGTATGCCCATCTACGTTATGAGTAGGCCTACCATGACCTTAAGGCTGTATGCCCATCTACGTTATGAGTAGGCCTACCATGACCTTAAGGCTGTATGCCCACCTACGTTATGAGTAGGCCTACCATGACCTTAAGGCTGTATGTCCACCTACGTTATGAGTAGGCCTACTATGACCTTAAGGCTGTATGTCCATCTACGTTATGAGTAGGCCTACCATGACCTTAAGGCTGTATGCCCACGTACGTTATGAGTAGGCCTACCATGACCTTATTGCTGTATGCCCACCTACGTTATGAGTAGGCCTACCATGACCTTAAGGCTGTATGCCCACCAACGTTATGAGTAGGCCTACCATGACCTTAAGGCTGTATGCCCACCTACGTTATGAGTAGGCCTACCATGACCTTATTGCTGTATGCCCACCTACGTTATGAGTAGGCCTACCATGACCTTTAGGCTGTATGCCCACCTACGTTATGGACTCCAAATTTCTGTCAAATTGAAATTGATTTAAAATGCTCTAAAACTCCCCAAAAGTATCCAAAATATCATCGCCTAGGTTAGGGTCTAGATGATTAAACTTCCTTTAATATAAATGTTTTTATATTCCATCACTATTTGAGTTTCACAAATAAACATATTTAATTGCAAATGGTGCGTTGAAATAGCACGTTAAAAGAGTTAAATAAATAACTTTGAATAACTGAGATATTTATTTAAACAAGGAAACATTCAAAAATATAATAAATTAAATTATATAAATACATATTTAGAGTCTACCCACCTAGTCACATAACTTATCGTCAGTGGGGGACTTTAATTTTGGTTTACTGTTTTACCATTATACAGCACTTTTAACAGATAATAATCAAGGTTTTCGAATGGTTGGTCCACCTACAATCTCAATTGCGTTCGTAATTTTATTCCACCATCCGATCCATCAGGTTCTAATTAGGAGCAATATGAGGTCCCACGTCGGGCCTAGCGGGTGAACAGATGTATTATTCAGATGGAGTTGGATCACAAAATGAGAGAGATACATAAAACAAAATGGCGGATACTGAATCGGTTTGCATTCGTGGAAAGAATGTCAGTAGATTGTGACCAAGTACATGTTAGCTTGAAAGGTAGATCGACGTTAGATAATTGGAATAAATTGATGTAAGCAGATAGAAATTATGCGGGCAGCAAGATGGCAGGTGTATATTAAATACGAATAACGGTTGCTGTTAATTATGCAAATGAACAGGGTTCAGGTCCCGGTGCGGCCTTTGGTTATATGACTTTCTAACTTTACTTTAATCTATATTATATTTGTGAAGAAGTAAACGGTGAGTTTGGACGGAGGTGTCATTGAAACGGAACGCATAATAAATTACGTAAAAAAAATGAGTTAATATAATTGAGTATATAGCCAATGAATACTAAATTATCAAGCGAGAGTAGCAAGCGTCTCTATTCTACTCTTACGGCACTTGCTCTGGGATTGGTTTTTGTTTCTGTCTAGCGATAGCGGTCGAAAGGAAAGTCCGGTCAAGTTGAAATTTGACCATCTACAAGCCTGGCCGGATTTAAAATGTCGCCTCTCATAAGCTGGGCTAAGAAATTTTGGTATAAGAGCTAACCTTGCTATGGTTACCTTTAATCTTCAATCTTAAGAATGCGTGTAAACGCCATAATGGTTTTGGCTTGATTTGATTTTGTTAAACATGAATATTCGATAAGTGAGTAAACCAACCTTTAAACAACATTACTTTTGTGAAAAATTCGGCAAGTATACGAAGTTATATTAAAGTTCACAAAAAGTTTTTTCTTAAACAATTTGCTGTCAAAAATTAATTTTAGACAGCAATTTTGTAGCACATTTTCGTTCAGTCACAAATATGTTAGTTTTATCTCGACCCGATGTACAAGTGGCATTTATACTGATCGCAATAAGTCAAAGTGCCCATGGCAACGAGAACAAAGCTCTTTGGGAATAGACCAGCGCAATAGGTTCTTGGATGGCTGTGCACTGGTCGATGCACATTCTTGAAATATGGCGGTAGTTGTGAAACTTCTAGCCAGAGTAGACGTGGACGTACGCGCTCGCTTATCAACGCGTCACACAGAGCTATTCTGTAGTTTATTTATTTAAAGAAAATAAATCTGAAACTTGGCCGCTATGGTGGGTAGCTGTGCTAGCATACGATACTAATTCGGGAGATTGTCGGTTTGATTATTTGCTCATTTTCAGGTTAAGTGCACTATTCAATCTAAGGCCCTACCATGCCATAACTGTACTGTTCAGTGAAATATTGGCTACGCTTTCGCTAAATAAAATATTCGCGCATTTGTATATATTTGACTATATTGAGCCGACCTACTATTTAGTAATATGCCATTCCTCCCAAACTCCACACTTATTTTTTTGTTTTCGAAATAAAAGCCATTGTATGACACAATGCCCCACTTTACCCAAATGACTGATGAGTAATAACGAAGAAGGGATAAGGGGAAGTCTAGTGCCGACAGACACCTAGCCTACTCCTTTCGAAAAGTAACAAGGGGACCTTCAGCTTTACGTCCCATCTGAACATACGGTGAAACTTTGACCAGTCATATAGGTTCCTCGACTAACCTGGACTGCCGAGCAATTGACAACAAGAACAAAGCTGTTACACAAGCTATCGAACATTCCAATCTGCTCTAACCAACAAACTAGTGTTTCAGGGGAGAGTGGTCACCCATCCACCTTCTGACCTAGCCCGAGGTGGCTCGTTTTCGGTGTACGTATGGGAACTAAGTAGGCGACCGTGGCTAAACCGTTGACTTTAGCCGCACAGATCAGGGTATATAGATAGGCAAATATCAATTAATTTGGCAATACTGCTGTCTTTGTTATGCTTGTGAGAACATGATATTGTGTAAGACGTTCCTTTGCCTTACATAAAAACAATATTCAGGTCCGTATTAATCAGTGGCAACAGATCGTGTGTACGAACCACGCGTGACGTCACGAGACCACTTGCAACAGATCGTGTGTACGAACCACGCGTGGAGTCACGAGACCAGTTGCAACAGATCGTGTGTACGAACCACGCGTGACGTCACGAGACCAGTTGCAACAGATCGTGTGTACGAACCACGCGTGACATCACGGGACCAGTTGCAACAGATCGTGTGTACGAACCACGCGTGACGTCATGGGACTAGTTGCAACAGATCGTGTGTACGAACCACGCGTGACATCACGGGACCAGTTGCAACAGATCGTGTGTACGAACCACGCGTGACGTCACGAGACCAGTTGCAACAGATCGTGTGTACGAACCACGCGTGACATCACGGGACCAGTTGCAACAGATCGTGTGTACGAACCACGCGTGACGTCACGGGACCAGTTGCAACAGATCGTGTGTACGAACCACGCTTGACGTCACGGGACCAGATGCAACAGATCGTGTGTACGAACCACGCGTGACGTCACGAGACCAGTTGCAACAGATCGTGTGTACGAACCACGCGTGACGTCACGAGACCAGTTGCAACAGATCGTGTGTCCGAACCACGCGTGACGTCACGAGACCAGTTGCAACAGATCGTGTGTACGAACCACGCGTGACGTCATGGGACCAGTTTCAACAGATCGTGTGTACGAACCACGCGTGACGTCACGAGACCAGTTGCAACAGATCGTGTGTACGAACCACGCGTGACGTCACGAGACCAGTTGCAACAGATCTTGTGTACGAACCACGCGTGACGTCACGAGACCAGTTGCAACAGATCGTGTGTACGAACCACGCGTGACGTCACGAGACCAGTTGCAACAGATCGTGTGTCCGAACCACGCGTGACGTCACGAGACCAGTTGCAACAGATCGTGTGTACGAACCACGCGTGACGTCATGGGACCAGTTTCAACAGATCGTGTGTACGAACCACGCGTGACGTCACGAGACCAGTTGCAACAGATCGTGTGTACGAACCACGCGTGACGTCACGAGACCAGTTGCAACAGATCTTGTGTACGAACCACGCGTGACGTCACGGGACCAGTTGCAACAGATCGTGTGTACGAACCACGCGTGACGTCACGAGACCAGTTGCAACAGATCGTGTGTACGAACCACGCGTGACGTCATGGGATCAGTTGCAACAGATCGTGTGTACGAACCACGCGTGACGTCACGGGACCAGTTGCAACAGATCGTGTGTACGAGCCACGCGTGACGTTACAAGACTAGTTGCAACAGATCGTGTGTACGAGCCACGCGTGACGTTACGGGACTAGTTGCAACAGATCGTGTGTACGAACCACGCGTGACGTCACGGGACCAGTTGCAACAGATCGTGTGTACGAACCACGCGTGACGTCACGAGACCAGTTGCAACAGATCGTGTGTACGAACCACGCGTGACGTCACGGGACCAGTTGCAACAGATCGTGTGTACGAACCACGCGTGACGTCACGGGACCAGTTGCAACAGATCGTGTGTACGAGCCACGCGTGACGTTACGGGACCAGTTGCAACAGATCGTGTGTACGAACCACGCGTGACGTCACGACACCAGTTGCAACAGATCGTGTGTACGAACCACGCGTGACGTCACGAGACCAGTTGCAACAGATCGTGTGTACGAACCACGCGTGACGTCACGAGACCAGTTGCAACAGATCGTGTGTACGAACCACGCGTGACGTCACGAGACCAGTTGCAACAGATCGTGTGTACGAACCACGCGTGACGTCACGAGACCAGTTGCAGCAGATCGTGTGTACGAACCACGCGTGATGTCACGAGACCAGTTGCAACAGATCGTGTGTAGGAACCACGCGTGAAGACACGAGACCAGTTGCAACAGATCGTGTGTACGAACCACGCGTGACGTCACGAGACCAGTTGAAGCAGATCGTGTGTACGAACCACGCGTGACGTCACGAGACCAGTTGCAACAGATCGTGTGTACGAACCACGCGTGACGTCACGAGACCAGTTGCAACAGATCGTGTGTACGAACCACGCGTGACGTCACGAGACCAGTTGCAACAGATCGTGTGTACGAACCACGCGTGACGTCACGAGACCAGTTGCAACAGATCGTGTGTACGAACCACGCGTGAAGTCCCGAGACTAGTTGTGACAGATAATGTGTACGCACCACGCGTGTAGTCCCGAGACCAGTTGCAACAGATCGTGTGTACGAACCACGCGTGACGTCACGAGACCAGTTGCAACAGATCGTGTGTACGAACCACGCGTGACGTCACGAGACCAGTTGCAACAGATCGTGTGTACGAACCACGCGTGACGTCACGAGACCAGTTGCAACAGATCGTGTGTACGAACCACGCGTGACGTTACGGGACCAGTTGCAACAGATCGTGTGTACGAGCCACGCGTGACGTCACGAGACCAGTTGCAACAGATCGTGTGTACGAACCATGCGTGACGTCACGAGACCAGTTGCAACAGATCGTGTGTACGGACCACGCGTGACGTCACGAGACCAGTTGCAACAGATCGTGTGTACGAACCACGCGTGACGTTACGGGACTAGTTGCAACAGATCGTATGTACGGACCACGCGTGACGTCACGGGACCAGTTGCAACAGATCGTGTGTACGAACCACGCGTGACGTTACGGGACTAGTTGCAACAGATCGTGTGTACGAACCACGCGTGACGTCACGAGACCAGTTGCAGCAGATCGTGTGTACGAACCACGCGTGACGTCACGAGACCAGTTGCAACAGATCGTGTGTACGAACCACGCGTGACGTCACGAGACCAGTTGCAACAGATCGTGTGTACGAACCACGCGTGACGTCACGAGACCAGTTGCAGCAGATCGTGTGTACGAACCACGCGTGACGTCACGGGACCAGTTGCAACAGATCGTGTGTACGAACCACGCGTGACGTCACGAGACCAGTTGCAACAGATCGTGTGTACGAACCACGCGTGACGTCACGAGACCAGTTGCAGCAGATCGTGTGTACGAACCACGCGTGACGTCACGGGACCAGTTGCAACAGATCGTGTGTACGAACCACGCGTGACGTCACGGGACCAGTTGCAACAGATCGTGTGTACGAACCACGCGTGACGTCACGAGACCAGTTGCAGCAGATCGTGTGTACGAACCACGCGTGACGTCACGAGACCAGTTGCAACAGATCGTGTGTACGAACCACGCGTGACGTCACGAGACCAGTTGCAACAGATCGTGTGTACGAACCACGCGTGACGTCACGAGACCAGTTGCAGCAGATCGTGTGTACGAACCACGCGTGACGTCACGGGACTTGTTGCAACAGATCGTGTGTACGAACCACGCGTGACGTCACGAGACCAGTTGCAACAGATCGTGTGTACGAACCACGCGTGACGTCACGAGACCAGTTGGAACAGATCGTGTGTACGAACCACGCGTGACGTCACGAGACCAGTTGCAACAGATCGTGTGTACGAACCACGCGTGACGTCATGAGACCAGTTGCAACAGATCGTGTGTACGAACCACGCGTGACGTCACGAGACCAGTTGCAACAGATCGTGTGTACGAACCACGCGTGACGTCACGGGACCAGTTGCAACAGATCGTGTGTACGAACCACGCGTGACGTCACGGGACTAGATGCAACAGATCGTGTGTACGAACCACGCGTGACGTCACGGGACTAGATGCAACAGATCGTGTGTACGAACCACGCGTGACGTCACGGGACTAGATGCAACAGATCGTGTGTACGAACCACGCGTGACGTCACGAGACCAGTTGCAACAGATCGTGTGTACGAACCACGCGTGACGTCACGAGACCAGTTGCAACAGATCGTGTGTACGAACCACGCGTGACGTCACGAGACCAGTTGCAACAGATCGTGTGTACGAACCACGCGTGACGTCACGGGACCAGTTGCAACAGATCGTGTGTACGAACCACGCGTGACGTCACGGGAGGACCCGAAAGCCAGGTCGGAAATTAGTATCGTAATTTGTCCTGGAGCTTATGAGGGAGAACGGTTTATCCAGTCATTGTCCAGCTTAACCGTGTCCTGGAATTAGATTCTGTTTTGCTGCAGCGGATTCGATTACTTTTCATCTACACTGATGTGATTAGAGACGAGGATAAATAAGATACTTGCGTGGATATTGTTACCGGATTAAGGGTCGATATGCTTTAACGTGAAATATTTGTTATGAGTTCGAATTCATCAAACTTTTTAATCGGCCGATTTACGTATCTCGGATTGGTTACCATGTTTTCAAGAAACATTACATATTAAATTTTGTGTGGCTTCTAGCGGCGCCATTTTTCTTCTCCGATTAACACATTAAGGTTAAAGTTATTTAAGGATTTGAAAAAATTAAATGATGAAAGTTTGGTGAAGGTGGACCCTAATAGCTTTTCTTTGTCATGTTGTCTAGATTTTGTTTTAATGTTATTTGGATTAATTTTCTATGGGTCAAATGCATAGTCGTTCCTCACGTGCTCCTCAACTCAGCCTTTCATCAGACTCTCCTAACCACCAATCACAGAGCAGCATTGCCATGTGGACTGCTCTGTGATTGGTGGTTGGGCGAGTCTGAGGAAAGGCTGAGTTGAGGAGCACGTGAGGAACGACTATGCATTTGACCCTAAATCTGTGGAAATGATGGTGTGTTGGCATTTGAGCTGTCAATAGGAGACGAACGTGCTTAACCACAAAACATGAGAATTTCAGCACCTTTATCGCCCGACAAAGTATACAGCAAGTAATATGATATGCCTTTTTAAACGATTATTCTTTTATTCCTTTACTCAGGCATACAATAATAATTTTCTTTAACCTTTTCGGAGGATATACGTGTTAAAACTCTCATGCTTCCCCGTTAGCATATTCGCCTTCTATTAACAGATAAAATGTCAACAACATTCCAAAGATGTCGAAACTTAAAATAATACATGGCCATCAAAATGGCCGCTGTACGTTACGTGAATACTCGCTGTAATATTTAGATAACGATGAAGATGTAAAACGTATTCCTTGTATTTATGACCCGCTTTAAACATCATCCCTGTTTTATATTATCAAAAAAATATATATTTTCTTCAGGTGATAGTGTCAAAACAATTATAATTAATTGAAAAAAAATTGATTTGGTTTATACAATTTACAACCAGTATGAAACGAACGATCTGATATTCAGTGGTTATGTACGTATTTAATATCTTTCACTATGTTATGTTTCGGCAACAATACACACACTGTACTTAGCAGGGCCCAGATTCACAAAGGCTAGTTTAGGCAAATATTAGTGATATAAATCACACATATGTCGTTATAAAGTGGCATGAAAATAAAATATAGTAAAATACCAACAATTTAACTAATATTTTATTTGTGAATGCGTAGTAATACCCAGAGATGATCTGTCTTGATTTATCAAGCTAGAACATGCCTAACTTAGGAAAATTTAGAGTTAGTCATCTTTGTGAATCCAGGCCCTGATATTTGGGATTCTAATGAACTTTAAAATGATCTGCATGTTAACCTGAATATTAGGTTTACTATATACACTCATTTTTATTTATTTATCCAACAACAGAATTAACAATTCCAGGCACAATTGGATATAATATACTTAATTGATAGGTTCTCATTAATATATATGTTCCAATAAAATAAACATACACTCACTATTAAACTCACAATTAACCCCACTTTTGTCATGAACATAAAATGTTAAAACATTATTCATGCATAACTTCACTGTGCATTGAATCTAGGGATGTATGTCAGGATGAGTCACTAATTAATATACAAAACACCATTGTGGAATAAGCTTAGATCAATAAAGGTAATAAGATTAATATATGTTATATAAGTTCAAGTATACTAATATACTGATTGATCTCTTTATGTTTAACATGGTCGCATAATTTTCCTGAACGTTGTCTCATTGAAGATGCCCGGTGATGCAACGTGTATTGAAAATGTTCGATGAGCAAATTAATTCATGAAAGTTATTTATAAGAATATGTAAAACAACGTATACAGCATTCGTGGAGGACCCAAGAGTGAAATTGTCGTAGGCACAGTCAATTGTCAAGTTAAGTACACGATTTGTTGCCATGGAATTGTTATATTAAAATTAATGATATTTTCCATAAGAAAAACAAAATCCATATATAGCAACCATATAAACAAATCACATACTTAACTTGACCCTGCTTTCCCCCCTTTAATACTCACCAGTTCACTAGACCAACTGCTTTTATCTACGCCTTTAACGGAAGATAATTGACTGTCATACAAATTAATCGTCAAGAAGAATTTGTTTAACTGAATGTAGGCCTAGGGTATAAGAACTCATTGTCCACCTGGCCTTCGGACCTCCCGATTTCGGTCTGGTAAAATTGCTTTAAAATGTGTTTTAACTGTCCCAAATGTAAATCAAAATTATATGTTATCCTGAAAAGAATTTAGTGATCTTTCTTATAAATGTGTGTTTGTTACAATGAATAATTCCTTATTCAAATATCCTTAATTTGCGTTTGTAATTTGCTGCTGCAGAACACCTTTCATACCTTATTATAATAACATCTGCAAAATGAAAATATTTTTCGGAATAAAAAATCATTTATAAGAAAGAACATTAAATTACCTAAAGGGAGACCTTATTTTCTTTATGCATTTCAAACCAACTAAAATACCATAATCGTGTGTTTCGCAAAGTAGGTAAACATACATCTTCAGGATGTCTGCCCACCCTTGTTTCAGACAGCTAGAATATTCATGACGCACAAACGTTTAACTTTAAAATTGAAACACTTACTTCTCAAAGGAATAAAAATTGATTGTTTTAATTTTTCCAGGGTTGGTATTATCACTGTTGGCTGTTGCTCTAGACATCCTCTTCAGGTTTTGCAAGAAATACGTGCTGCTGGTTATAAAAACTTTTTAATTGCGGTTTAACAACAAATTTGTCTAGTACATGCAGCATTTCCAGTGCTTTAACCTTCATCCGTATTTTGTTTACGATTGTTATAATCTAATGGTACGGAGAGCACATTTGTACCAGCATATTAAAATAATCATTAACAAAATACCATTAATGACAATGCACTGAAAAGTTTTCATATCCAAGACCAAAAAGTGTTTTTGGGTGCTAGGCGTTGTAGACAGGTCCTTCCCCTGGTGCTGGGGGTTTTTGCCACTTTTCTCGATATGGTACCGAGGGAAGTATTTAAAGTATATGTGGGCGTTATACCTAAAAAAATAAAACTTGATTCTTGATCTTCAAAACGATATTTTTGTATATATATTTCAAATAAATCAATCATAATTTTGTAAAGAAGTGACAATTTTGGAGTTTAGATTTTTTTTTTTATTTACTAGTTTTGAAGCTAGAACATTTTCACTCTGTACTGATAGTAATAATTAGAATAAAAATAAGCTACTTCTATTACTACTACAACAACTACTACTACTACTACTACTACTACTACTACTACTACTACTACTACTACTACTACTACTTCTACGGCTACTACTACTACTACTACTTCTTTTACTACTACTACTTCTTTTACTACTACTACTACTACTACTACTACTACTACTACTACTACTACTACTACTACTACTACTACTACTACTACTACTACTTCTACTACTACTACTACTACTACTACTACTACTACTACTACTACTACTACTACTACTACTACTTCAACTACTACTACTACTACTACTACTACTACTACTACTACTACTACTACTACTACTACTACTACTACTTCTACTACTACTACTTCTACTTCTTCTACTACTTCTACTGCTACTACTACTACTACTACTACTACTACTACTACTACTACTACTACTACTACTACTACTACTACTATTACTACTACTATACTATTTGGTGCCATTATTGTATAATAAACTGCCACAAGAGCTAGTATCGCTTACATCCTTTTCACAAATTAAAAAAATCCTTAAACAGTGGACAGTCAGTAACATGTGAATGTAGAGATATTATTTGTATGGATTAATGTAAATTTGTTAACCCTTTTTGTTCTTTTTTATAATCTTATTGGGTAGGCACAAAGTGCTTTGTGTTTGTGTTTGAAGAACGTTTGTTGTGTTTTGTTTTTTTTGTGTGTTTTTGTGTATTTGTCAGGCGGAGTCAAGACATTTAATATTAACATGATTTATTGTTACCCCGCAGACAAGCTACTGCGTAGCTTTGTGGGGTTTGATTTATTTGTACTGTATGATTTGTTTTGACAATAAATAATTTTGAAAAAAAAAAAAAAAAAACTACTACTACTACTACTTCTACTTCTACTACTACTTCTACTGCTACAACTACTTCTACTGCTACTTCTACTACTAATACTACTACTACTACTACTACTACTACTACTACTTCTACTACTACTACTACTACTACTACTACTACTACTACTACTACTACTACTACTACTACTACTACTACTACTACTACTACTACTACTTCAACTACTACTGCTACTACTACTATTACTTCTACTACTTCTACTACTACTACTACTACTACTACTACTACTACTACTACTACTACTACTACTACTACTACTACTACTACTACAACTACTACTACTACTACTACTACTACTACTACTACTACTACTACTACTACTACTACTACTACTACTACTACTACTACTAGTACTACTACTACTACTACTACTTCTACTACTACTACTACTACTACTACTACTACTACTACTACTACTACTACTACTACTACTACTACTATTACTACTACTACTACTACTACTACTACTACTACTACTACTACTACTACTACTACTACTACTACTTCTACTACTACTACTACTACTACTACTACTACTACTACTACTACTACTACTACTACTACTACTACTACTACTACTACTACTACTACTACTACTACTACTTCTACTACTACTACTACTAGAAGCCATTCTCACTATTCACGCCAACATCTGCAAATTGTGACGCCAACAGAAAAACAAAGCGGCTGCCTATGCCATCTAACGGTAAACAACAGTACTAAAGTTCTTGAAAAAACCGAGTGGCGTAGAAAAACGTTGGCAGTCACTAGAACGTTTGATATATGCCCGACGTAATACTACGCCGCCCGCCATCCTGGCACGACATCGCGCGGAGTAATAGTACGCCGGCCGCGCGCTAAGTGTTAACCGCAACGAAACATTGTTTATGACCAGCAGCAGTATTTCTTGCAAATCGTTGCAAAACCGTAGCGTATTAAAGTAGCAATATTGACAGTACCATCCGTTAAAAAAAAAAAAAAAAATGTTTTTGTTACTTCAAGAAGTCAAAGTTTTAATTTCAAATTTACACAATTGTATGTCATGAACACCTTTTTTAGAAAATTTATAACGGTGAACATTCATATCTTATATCTTTAAAGCTAAATATTTATATGAGTATCGTAATAACAACGTCAGTCACATACAATTCCTTAATAAACTTCGGTAAAACCTCGAAACGATGACGGTTCACTGAGTAGGAAAACAAAGCTAATTTAGGTCAGCGCCACACTTGCGGATCGACCGCTGATAACGTAAAGCATGTATTCTTATGGGCCCTGCCACACTTGGCGGTTCGTCCGCTTTCAACCGCGAGCGACCGCGACATGCAGCGTTTGGTCCGCGCGGATCGTCCGCCCCCGAGGAACGTGGAGCATTGTCTATTATGAGGGGTGACCCACTGGCGGTTCTCCCGGACAGGGTTTCTGTGAATTTTGGTCACTTCACTTCATGACAGCAAGGGGAGATGTCCGATTCAGAGAAATTTATTTGCGAGATGGAGGTTAGAGAGTGTTTATGAAAATTGTTTTCAAAAAGCTAAAGCGATCGGGACATAAAAATAACGGCATGGCAAGTCATTTCTTGTGAGATGTACCCGGAATGGGAGAGTTACTCTTCATATGATAAAAATAAGATTGGTATAAGTAATAAAAATAATGTCTTAATTATAGGGAGTTTTCACGTGATGTCACATCGGCCATATTGGAGGCCACCTATACTACTATTTCAAATTTATTTAGCTGTCAATAGAAAACGAATAATATTGTTTACGGGGAAGTATAACAAGTTTGAAGACGTATATTCCCCGATTAATTAAGTGTACGAAAATGATTACTGTATGCCTTTGTAAACGATTAAAAGAGTAATCGAGACAAAAGAGTTTGTTTATGTTGATTTTAAGTAATAATAGCAAACCAAAGTAAGAGAACAGTTTAATTTGCATCAAACGCCAGCTGAAACATCTTAACAATAAACTACCAATCACATGCCATTGTGGCCTTCAATGTGGCCACCATGCGCAATATGTGAATACACCCCACCCTATTGGCTTCAAGATTCAAATATGTTTTCCTTTAACTATATGACTGTTGTGTATTTCTCTGGTGGATATTGCCAAAGTAAAAAACAATGGCAATTATAATAAACAGGTACCAATAAGAGAGAAACTAAGAGTGGAGAGAGAGAGAGAGAGAGAGAGAGATTGAGAGGGAGAGAGAGAGAGATTGATTAACTGATTGTTGCTTTATTTCAACTGGCAAGAAGACCATATAATATTTTCTCGCATTAACCAGCGTAATACATACTTGTTAGTCACCTTGCTGCTGCTGCGCGGTTGATCCGCTAGTCTGTCACCTCGAGACTGTCCACAGATAGTCTAAGTCTGGACTCGGTACTCGTCCGTGCAACAGATTGTTCAGCACTTAACACATCCTCTGAAGACGTTTAGCTGTAAAGCAAGAAGAGTAAAACAAAATATAAGCATTAGCTTTTATTGAAACCATCATAAATTTAGAGTTATAGAGCGGCAGAAACCCACGGACATGTTTACGTTTGATTAAACGATTCAGCATCAATATTTTGTATTTCAAATTAATATATTCTTACACAAAAACAGTCTGTTGAAGTTATAGTTTTCTTTTTAAATAAATTTTATCACAATAACGAATGCGTGTTAAACTGTAACTGTTCACACGTACATTTTTACAGCTAGCAAGTAGTTTTCCGGAACGTGAATGTAAAATGTAATATTGTGTGCGTGGATTAAACAAAAAATATGTCTTTTTAATTTTTTTATTTTTTAACATTTGATAAAAGTAAACGAATATTAAAAGCTTACACCTCACCCGTATCGTTTTATTAACATAGTTAAATACGAACAATGCGGTTTGACTAGTGTGTTAATAACTTCGGTTAGTAGTGCATTTAACATGTATTTTAACTATGCGTGCAATTCTTTTGAATTCGGCTTGATAATAATGACACAGTTGTGTAACTTGTAAGTCCATACCAAACAAAGATTTCAATTAGTAAAAGTGGTTGAATGACCCTCCAAAGAAGTAAACAAGCACACTTTTAAAGTCTTTTAAAAGAATGTGAAGCATACATAATTAACACAACCTCTTGTACGGAATAAGGTCCCCCGGGCAAGTTCAAAAGTTTCGTCAGAACGCGTGACTGTAAACACAGCTTTTTAATGATGTAGAAAGTTTTTCTCGGAGCCGAGGAATTATTTACAACGAAATCGCGGCTGGTTGTTATTTCGTTCTACTTTACTCGGCACCTCCACCAAATTGATTCTAACAATTGTATTATAATTATTATTATTATTATTATTATTATTATTATTATTATTATTATTATTATTATTATTATTATTATTATTATTATTATTATTATTATTATTATTATTATTATTATTATTTTTATGATTTTTATTATTACTATTATTATTATTATTATTATTATAATTATAATAATAATTATAATAATAATTATAATAATAATAAAAATTATTATTTTTATAATTATCATTTTTATAATTATTATTATTATTATTATTACTATTTTTTTTATTTTCATTATCATTATTATTATTACTATTATTATTATTATTATTATTATTATTATTATTATTATTATTATTATTATTTTTATTATTATAATTGTTATTATTACTACAATCAAATCAATCACATCGATTATATATATGATGAGTATTCTGTTTGCTTGCTCTTTAAATAAGTTTCTAGCTGACGGGATGGTAACATCAATAAGACTCCAATGGCTCTTAAGTTCGTTTCATGTTACGATATCAGGTTAGTTAGGAGGTACTTTCCTCTTCGATCAGTTCATATTTGTTAAATCCACAATGTGGTTACAGTATAATTGTTCAGAACTATCCGCATTGTGTGAATAGCGGCAACTTTGTCATGTAGATCATTTTTTTTTTTAAACACGGCATCCAAAAATTATTTGTTCAACATCAATTTAACATATAAATACATTTGTTTATTTATATGTTAGTATCAGTAACAATGCACATATTTTAGGGGGTGTTTTATGACGTCACGACGACTATAATGTGGGGGGAAATATGTGTTGAAATTTGAGTTGTCAATAGAAGACGAATTCTCTCAAGAAATGTGTGTTTATTAACATGTATATATTCTCATTTGCGAAGTTTTGTCGGTATTTGTTTGTATTGGATAATAATAATAATATAATATCAATAATAATAATAATAATAATAATCATAATAAAAATAATAATAATAATAATAATAAAATTGTTTTTTTGTTTTTTTTAATCGCACAAATTTAATTATTATAAGAATACAAAATGAAATGTTCAGAACAACTTGTTTCACAAAGCCATGAGGCTAAACTGTGGATTACACAAAATAAATAACAATTCAGTGGACAGTAAGATGGAAACAAAATGAAAGTGACAGTAGAATATAATGCAACATGGAACTAATAATGAGAACGATTACGATACAAAATATACAAAATATCAAGATAGAAGACAGTAAAACATATGCATGTTTGACAACTACTTTGAAATCACATGATTTTAATAAAGACAAAATTAGATTTATGAATACAACGATGAAAATCCAACAACTAACGTACAAACAAATAATTGATATGAGATTAAATACTATTGAAATAAAAATCCTTTAGCCCTCTTTTAATTATGCTTATTGATATTAATACTTGGCTAATTGGCAACTCGTTAAAAGTACGTGAAATATCTACTTTAAGCGTTCTCGCGCCGTGTTTGTTGAAATATTTAGGGACCCTATCTAAATGTGATATATGAGAACACGTGGTGATTGGATGTTGAAGAATCATTTTAAAATCATTTTTAAAATAAAACTGAAAAGCGAGTCTACACTTATATAGCATGTGGATAGGCAAAACGTCACCTTTTTTATAAACGCTGGACTCAACGCAGTCAATATTTCTATGAGATTTGGTAAAGAACGTGACCATTTGATGTTGCAAAGCTGTAATATGCCTTAGATTTGATAATGACGCATTACCCCATGCTAATATACCGTACATTAATATTGATTCTGCTAGAGTAAAGTACTAATAATAATAATAATAATAATAATAATAATAATAATAATTTTTTTTTTTTTTTTTTTATTATTTGTAATGAGCACATACTACAAAAATAGCTTCATATCCACAAAGCCTTATAGAAGACTTGTCTGTGGGTTGGACAAAAACAAATAACATATTTACTTCTCGGTAATGTGCAATTAACATAACTAACGAAAAATAGTTCCATTACACAAAAGCACATAAAGTCATACATAATACCAAAATATAACATAACTAATACTGGAACATCCAACACAAAACATATATTCTACATGTACAAAATTTGATAGAGAAAGAAAATACAGACAATCACAATTGGAATTACCAGGCTAAATCATATATATAAAACAATAACTCTATTAGCATAGTAGTTGTAACAAATGCATTTTAATTTCTGTTTTTATGACTGACAATTTTTCTAAATGTTTTAAACTAGCAGGGATTTCATTGAATATCAAAGGTGTTAAATAAAAAAACGTCCTCTTTCCATATTTGTTATTAAATCTTGGTAAAGTAACATTTTCTTTTTGCTTCCATCTAGTAACTCCAACAACATTTGCAGAAATTTCATATGGTCTATTGAAATAATATTTTAAAATAAAGCGATATTTATAAAGATACGAGACAGGCAACAGATTACAAAAGTTAAAAATCGAGAATGTATTATTTGAGGCAAGTAAGTGGTCTTTGACAAAGCAGGGCGTTATTGTTTTTAACATTGATTTTTGGAGTTTTACTATTAAATTTACATGCCGGGAGGATGCTGTACCCCAAGCTAGTAAACCATAAGAAATAATGGACTCAGCTATGGCAAGGTATAGGGAACGTAAAAGCTTATAGGGTAGCACCATCTTTAATTTATACAGCTGAAAAGCACAAGATCTTAACCGATTACATAATTTAATTATATGAGGTACCCAAGTAAAAAATCTATCGATAGTTAAACCTAAATAAACGTAGCTCTCTACACATTCAATTTTTATGTTGCAGTTACAAATTACCTCGTTAGCACCACCATGTAAGCATTTATACGAATGGTACACAATATTAAATGGCTGCAATCTATTTTGATTATGAGGTGAACAAATATGAACAATTTTAGTTTTGGTGGCATTAATGATAAGATTGTTGTCGTGGGTCCACATAAGCAATTTTGTAAAATCCTTCTGTAAATGAAATTCAGCATGTTTGATATATTTATGTGCAAAGAGTAAAACGGTGTCGACAGCATACATACATACTTTACAGTTATTTACACACTTTGTTAGGTTGTTAACGTAAATCAAATACAATAATGGCCCCAAAAGGGAGCCTTGAGGTACGCCCGTGTCATAGGCCTTATGCACACTATAAGTGTCCCCTATTTTAACAATCAGTTGCCTATTTTCCAGATAACTTGTGAACCACTGTAGAACATGCCCACGAACACCAACATTTTCTAACATATTTATCAATTTATTGTGGTTTAACGTGTCAAAAGCTTTAGTGAAATCTACAAATAAAGCAACTACGTGCATATTATCATTTAATTTACTATTAACAAAATCAGCAAACTTTATAAGCAAATCAGAAGTACTTTTACCTTTTTGAAAACAATACTGCAATTTATCAATGATTTTGAATTTTTCTAGATATTTAGTTAAATTGTCAGATACACAACGCTCCAAGATTTTGTCTATTACAGATAATAAAGCTATGGGCCTGTAGTTTGAGTACGACATGTGGTCTCCTTTTTTATAAATTGGACGAACGACTGAAATCTTTAATTTTTCAGGGACTGTATATAATAATAATAATAATAATAATAATAATAATAATAATAATAATAATAATAATAATAAAAATAATAATAATAATAATAATAGTAAAATAATAATAATAATCATAATAATAATACTAATAATAATAATAATAATAATAATAATAATAATAATAATAATAATATTAATAATAATAATAATAATATAATACTAAAATATAATAATATATTAATGTGCTCTGCACTCTTATGTGATAAACCCTGGAATTATAAAGTGACTGAAACGCAAGGTTTCACAAACATACTAGGATGAAGAATGTTTGACAACTAGACATATTAAAAAAAATTAAAATAAAAACTTTTCGAAATATGTCAGAAGCAATAAAATTTGTATTCAAACATCATTTTACAATTAGAAATAATAATACATAGTAAACAAATTGTAATTATAATTATATTTATATTTAATTGATAGTAATAACAAGTTAAAAGTGTATTTACGACAATAATAGTTGGTGAAACTATATAAACACAATTTTGTCTTATCTTACTATTAAATATTAAACACGTCCCTAGCTGCAATTCAAAAACAGTGAAAATTTTATAAAATATATTAATAAAGTTAGTCTTTCAAAAACAAACAACATTCTGACCATAATAAAAATTCTTACCTTTGTTTGTAAAGTAATGACATATTTACAGTATATAGCTTGTTTACCATGTCGGTGTTGATTAAATGATTTCTAGGCCTAAATCAATTAAGTATGCTTAGATTACAAAATCTACATAAAACTGAAATCACTTAGTACAAATAGAGAAAATCCACGTTGAAACGAAAGACAGTATTTTAGCCAATCAAGGGTATTTTTCATCCTGTATGGTTTTCTTTAAGTGATGGTTTCATAGAACGCTAAATTCGGTATTGTCTTATATTTTTGAATCCACCTTGCTTTCATCTCCTGACAATATCATTTGATTATAATGTTTTATTTTATTTCAAGTAATATCGGGAAAATACGAAAACACTGTGTTTTAATATATTTCATTACTTTTTTCAAGAGTTTTATAAGTTTTTTAATTAATCAATACGTCAACTGTATTTACTTGACACACACGAGTGTACGACCGAAAGGCTCGAAAAGCGTGGTATTTGAGTGGTCATGTCTTAAAAATTACATTCAATATCAATATTTTAGGGCTAGACATTTTCAGAATCTACAATTCATTCCCAAAAAACAGGAATCAAAAAGTGGATAAAATAGTAGAGTGGCGTCAAGAAAAGTGAGGCCAACAGAAGCATCGTCTTATTTTGTGCCCCAACTAAAAAACTCACCTCACGCCAATGGACGCATCGTCCGCTTCGTCCGAATTGCTCGATTGCTGCTTGATCACTGCCACTTCGGCAGGAAATGAGATCATATTATACCAGTTGTTATCTTTTATAAAATGTATCTGCGTAGCAACCAACAAGGTGTGGCGTCGTTAACAATTCATCTTCTTCTTCAAGTGCCAATGCCGCTCCCATGTTGATAAGACTAGGTTACGTCTTTATTAACTAAAGTTTGATCATTTCAACGTTTATAAAAAAGTAGTACATTGAAATAAAATATTGACTTTTGAAAATATCAAGATAATTTTCTTAAATGTTCAGACGTTGTTATCGGCAATATTGATTCTTCAATTCCCTTCACTTCGAACTAACTTTTGTAAAAAAATTAGTAATAGTTAAACAATTTATATTAAGGTCAGTCTAAACTATGTTTAGTTGCATTAGTTTATTTGTGTTTTGTTTATTGTTTTAATCTACCGGTACTGTGAGTGTATTTGTACAGGTTGATTTTAATAATTATTAAAAATACACCGTTAGAGATTACGCAAATGAATACACTTTAGAGTGTCAACAAATTATGTTCTTGAACCGATATGAAAATTGTTAATCACAATTAATTAATTTAACAAAACTTAGTTCGACGTGAGGTAAATTAAAGTAGCAATATTGCCGGTACCGGCGGTTTCAAAATGAAGAATAAAATATTGTTGGACCTTTTAAAGGTCTATGTTTCAATTTCAAAATAAAACTTGAATCTTGAATCAGAAAACGGTGGTATGATCAGACAACCATGACATTCTCATTCATCAGTCAAATGCTGGAATTCAATTCTACCATAAACCAGTGAGCATTGTGAACAACAGGTGTGGGGTTACGTGAGGTACTACTCAATTCAAAAACATATACATACACATGTATAGAACTGTACATAGATCACTCAGACACACACACGCTCACACATCCTCACTCTCACTACGCAACCTCCACTCGCTTCACCTTCTGCATAAAATACTTCACTATTCAACCCCAAACTATCTTTTCTCTCGTTTCCAGTACCTAGCGACTCACCATGCTCGAGACACACGTGGCCATCTCTTCAAACCAACTTGTCCTCCCTATCCACAGAACTGCAATATATGATAATTCTTTCACAGTGGCCGCTGCCCGAGAATGGAACTGTGTCCCTAGCAAAGTCAAAGGCTTAACAAACTCATTTGCTTTTAAATTTGCGATTAAAATGTTACTTTAAAAGGCCTACCTATTTCTATTTTTATTTTTTTATTATAATCAAAGCTCGGGGGTTTTCAATATAGAATTATTATTATTATTCTTTTTAATTTTAACTATTATTACTATGCATTATTCTAGTTAGTATTTAAGTAATATTTTACTCCTTATTCTTATATTTGAAATAGCTTTGAAATAACTAAGCATTAATAAGAGTTCACGCTTAAGTGAATAAATTAATAATTCTTAGACTTTATTGTATAGTTCTTTTTAACAAACAGAGTAAAATGTAATGCTTAATGTATACACTTGTAGGTTAATTGTATCATTGTATTGTATTGTGTAAAAACGCTGGTTAGATGTAAGAAAATACCTTATGGTCTTAATCTTGTCAGTTTAAATAAAACATCAATCAATCAATCAATCAATCACTCAACCACACGCACACATGATTACACTCACATTCTCACCCACACGCATTCGCATTTACACCCCCAAACTGGTAAACACACACACACACACACACACACACACACCTTCACTTTCACGCACTCTCACTCATAATCACACGCACACATGATTACACTCACATTCTCACCCACATGCATTCGTTTTCACACCCCCAAACTGGTAAACACACACAAACACACACCCACACTTTCACGCACTCTCACTCATAATCACACGCACACATGATTACACTCACATTCCCACCCACATGCATTCGTCTTCACACCCCCAAACTGGTAAACACACACACACACACACTTTCACGCACTCTCACTCATAATCACATGCACACATGATTACACTCACATTCTCACCCACACGCATTCGCATTTACACACCCAAACTGGTAAACACACACACACACACACACACACACACACACACACACACACACACACACACACTTTCACGCACTCTGACTCATAATCACACGCATACATGACTACACTCACATTCTCACCCACACGCATACGCATTCACACCCCCAAACTGGTAAACACACACACACCCACACACACCCACACTTTCACGCACTCTCACTCAAAATCACGAGCATTCATGATTACACTCACATTCTCAGCCACGCATTCGCATTCACACACCCAAACTGGTAAACACACACACCCACACTTTCACGCACTCTCACTCATTCTCACACGCATACATGATTACACTCACATTCTCAGCCACGCATTCGCATTCACACACCCAAACTTGTAAACACACACACACCCACACTTTTACTCATAATCACTCATAATCACACGCATACATGATTACACTCACATTCTCACCCACACGCATTCGCATTCACACCCCCAAACTGGTAAACACACACACACACACACACTCCCACACTTTCACGCACTCTGACTCATAATCACACGCATACATGACTACACTCACATTCTCACCCACACGTATTCGCATTCACACACCCAAACTGGTCAACACACACACACCCACACTTTCACGCACTCTGACTCATAATCACACGCATACATGACTACACACACATTCTCACCCACACGTATTCGCATTCACACACCCAAACTGGTAAACACACACACACACACCCACACACACCCACACTTTCACGCGCTCTCACTCAAAATCACACGCATACAGGATTGCACTCACATTCTCAGCCACGCATTCGCATTCACACACCCAAACTTGTAAACACACACACACCCACACTTTTACTCATAATCACACGCATACATGATTACACTCACATTCCCACCCACACGCATTCGCATTCACACACCCAATTTGGTAAACACACACACACACTCACACACTCACACACTCCCAACAAACAATGTTTGTTGATTATCTGTACATATGTGCAAACCTCATCCATCACCCACCTTATCATCTGCTGTACATTGAACACACCTCTCATTGATACTGCGTAACATTATATTATTTATAGATTATTTAGTAATTATTATAGTTTTAAGCCAATGGTAGGGAGACACATGTCATGTGGTAGGGGGCTTGCCCTACTTCTTACTACCATCATCTTGGTTTGACTTGTAATGTATGTTATGTATTATGTCATTACAATTTGAAATAAATACAAATAATAATAATAATGATAATAATATTAATAATAATTATAAAAGTTTATTTTATTTAATTATTTATTTAAGTTTAATACATTTTTAAATCTTGGTATAATTCACACAGTATACAAAAAATAAAAGTACACATTCAAAAAAATAAACAGATACAAAAGTAATATAAGATCAAAATAACAACAATCACATATAATAATAATTAAATCAAAACTCTCAACAAAGTAAATATTTAAATTTATCGCTTTGCCCACTAAGCTTATAGAAGCTTAACAGTGGGCTTCGCTTCAAATTAAAATAAAAAATATTGGAGCGGCATACATTCATGAGAAAAAAACTAAACAATATTCAATTTTCTTATACATCACAATAAAAGTCTACAATAAATTTAACAAACAAGGATAATTTATATTTTGAACAAAGGCAACAAACAATGATAGATTAATACACACTTTGCCACGAGTCTGGTGCACCAACTACAGAGAAAAATTGGAACGCGGAGAAAGTAAAGACAAACTAAATTAACGATAGAAGATAAAGTCTTAATCCTTTTTTGATTTCAAATAATTTGGTCAAGTTAATTAAATTATCAGGCAAATTGTTAAATGTGACTGGGACTAAAAACTCAAAACACCTTTGGCCATACTTGTCTATACCCCTAGGAACTTCATACTTCAATTTTGACTGACTGCGAGTATTTAAATTTCTACATAACACAATTTTATACTCACTGATAAAGTAATATTTTAATATTAATTGATACAAAAATAGTTCTTCAACTGGTAGAACATTGCACAAATAAAAGGCTTCACGAGTCGAATGAATTTGAACATTGTGTGGTCTTATTTCACGCACAAGTTTATTTTACAAAACTTTTATTTTATTCAAATGAAAAACAGTAGCAGACCTCCATGCCAGAGGACCGTACGCTATGACAGACTCTGTAAGCGCCAAATAAACATTACGACGCGCAGAAAAGGGCAAAACGTATTTTAAAATGTAGCACTGCCTGAGGCTAGCCCTTAATCTAATACAAACCGCTTCAATCTGGGGTCTCCAACTAAAATGCTTATCAATGACTAAACCTAAATATACATGAGTGTCAACACTCTCGACAAAGTCCAGACACACACCCGTAAACGGATCGACCTGATTATGTAAACATTCACTTGTGTGACTTATCACCCTTACTTCCTGGTGAACATCCCTGTTTTGAGGCATACACAAATGAATTAGTTTAGACTTACTGATATTAATTACTAATTTTGCATCATGAATCTCTTTTAATAAGTTGATGAAATCAATCTGCATACGCAACTCAGCAATTTTAAAATCTCTGTGAACCGATACTAACAAAATGTCATCAGCATACATAAAAACATAACAGTATTGAAAACATTTAACCAAATCGTTTACGTACACTAAAAACAAAATAGGACCTAAAATTGAACCTTGGGGAACCCCAGCATTAACCCCTCGTTCGTGACTGAAAACGCTTCCTACCTTTACCTTAATACAACGATTTGTTAAATAGCTTCTAAACCAACTCAAAATGGGTCCACGAACACCAATTCGCTCTAAACATTGCAACAACTTGGCATGATTTATTGTATTAAAAGCTTTGCTTAAATCTACAAACATAGCAACTATGTGCATGTTATCATTTAATTTGTTATTAACTTAATTTGAAAATTTCACGAGCAGATCAGTGGTACTCTTGCCTTTTTGAAACCCAAATTGATTGGCGTTAATAATTTTAAATTTATCTAAATAGTTGCATAGTGCGTCAGCTACCACACGCGCCATTACCTTCTCAACCACCGAGAGCAGTGCAATTGGTCTGTAATTACTGAAATTCATATGACTGCCTTTTTTATATACAGGCCTTACAATAGATACCTTCAACATATCAGGTATTTCCCCCGTAGCTAAAGACAGGTTAATTATCTTCGCAATTATGTGACTAATCTGTTCGCTTACGTATTTTAAATCAATCACCCTTATCCCGTCAATTCCAGGCTGCTTATTTGTGTTTAAATTCTCAATAATTTTGCGAACAGTAGCTAAACTGACACTCCCGAAATACATTGACTGTCGCTGAGTGGAACGAGACAACCACTTTGAGGTTTCAGTTGAGCATTGATGGTGAATCCCAATAATCTCTTCCACAAAAGTATCAACAAATCTATTTGCCACTTCTTCTTCACGTTACAGAGTACATGAATATTTGATAATTACAGAATCTACTTATAATAATAATAATAATAATAATAACAATAATAATAATAATTTTTTTTTTTTTTTTTTCCCTTTATTATAAGAACCTAGTTAATTTACATTCGATACAATCCCACAAAGCTACACACGTAGCTTGTCTGTGGGGATAACAAACAAAACTAATTGAAAGTAATCTAGACTCCCAACACCTATTACAACATTAATACATTTCGTAATACTAAATATTTAAATAATAATATAATATAATACAAAATTCAAAAACATTAAGCACTCTTCAAATGCTATTAACATAGTGTGATAGTATCACGTAACAAAAACATTTTTAATTCCTTTTTCACAGTACTTATACTATCCAAGTTCCTCAGGTCTTTGGGAAGCTTATTAAAATTAAATGGCACACAATATTCCAAAGCACGCTTGCCGTACTTATTGTCAAACATAGGTATTTTAAAAATCTCGGCTTTTTTGGCACGAGTATACAAACTATGGTCTATTACGTTTTTAAACATTTCCTGGTAGTAAAACTTCAACACCAATTTATATATAAATAATGTATTAACAGGAAGGACATCACACAATCTGTATAACCCACTTGTTGTAAAACATAAATCATTTGGTTTATTATACGATATTAACCTAAGCATTCTGTTCTGCAGTAAAATAATATGTTTTATATTTGAAAACGAAGCATTACCCCATGCTGTCAAGGCGTATGAAATGACGGACTCAGCAAGCGCAATATAAACCGTTCTTAAAAGATTAAAAGGCAGTATAAACTTTAACTTGTACAGTTGATTCAAACACGACCTAAGCCTACTACATACTCGTGATATATGCACATCCCAGCAAAAGTTTTGATCGATGTCCACTCCTAAATACGGATGGCTGTAAACTGAATCAATTTTAATTTTACTTTCACACATGCATTGGATGCTGCTAACATTTTGACAAACATTGCTTTGTAAACAATCAAAGGAATGGGTAAAAATATTTATACTTTCATTGTGATTAATATTATGAGGGGACGAAACATGTATTATTTTGGTTTTAACTGAATTAATGATAAGTCCGTCATTATGTGTCCACCTCAACAAGTTAATAAAATCCTCCTGCAAATAAAGCTCAGCCATTTTTATATTTTTATGAATTGCTACCAATGCCGTGTCATCGGCAAAGCAAAAAGAAAAACACCTCTTTATGAACAGTACCATTAAATTTACATAAACAAATAAAGAACTGGCCCCAATATGGACCCTTGCGGTACCCCCGTTTGACATGATCTAACTTCGCTATCAAACTCTCCCACTCGCACAATAATTTTCCTTTCTGACAATTTTCAAACCATGCTAACAAGGGACCTCTTACGCCAATCCGTTCAAGAGCAAGCAGCAATTTTCTATGGTTTAGGGTATCGAAAGCTTTAGTAAAGTCGATGAACATACATAAAATGTGACAGTTTTTGTTAAGTTTAGAATTGATCAAATTAGAAAATTTTAAGAGTAGATCCGACGTACTTTTCCCTTTTTGAAATCCGTATTGATGCTCATTAATAATGTTAAATTTTTCTAAGTACTTGACTAAACAATTTGCAATGTATCTTTCCATAATCTTTTCAATGCTTGGCAACAACGCGATTGGTCTGTAATTAGAATAATCGAGGTGATTTCCTTTTTTATAAATTGGCCTCACAATCGATGTTTTTAGTTTTTCAGGAACTATGCCCTCAGTCAATGATAAATTAATTAATCGTGCAATAACAGGACTTATCTCACTAGAGATACTTTGCAAATCTTTTACTCTTATACCATCTATGCCTGCTTGCTTATTAGGACTCATACCGCTTATAATTTTTTTAACCTCAACTTCATCGATAGGAGGTATGAACATCGATTGTGGCTGCTGATAGCTTGTAATTTCGCCTCCACTCTCAATAGGTAAACATTGAACTTTACATTTATGAATTGTTTTATCAATTTCATCAACAAATGATTTGGCAAATTTATTTACAATTACCTGTTGACTCTCGCTTTTACCCAAATACCTGTTTATTACTGCCTCAACTGACTCTTTCTTACGCTTACCTGTAATTTCATTAATTGACTGCCAAGTTTCTTTAATGTTATGCTTATTTCTTTCAATGACGGCTTTGAAATATTGAGTTTTAGCAGCATGTATTTTTTTATTTACTTTGTTCCGGAAATAGTTATACTCTTGTCTATACATATTTTTGAAAATATTTAATGCCTTGCAATTTTTCCATTTACGAAACAATTGGTCTCTTTGCTTTGTTAATTCTAATAACTCATTAGTCATCCACTTTTTATTAATTCTGCACTCAGATTTCCTGTTTTTGTAATAAGTCGCCTTATCATATGCTTTTTTAAAATTATGATACACTGCATCGTACAACTGACAACAGCTTGTAACTGACAATAAGCTTTGCCATTGAATACTTTGTAAGTGGACAAGTAACTTATTTTCGTTGATACATTTATTGATCGCTAGTTCATCTATGGGAGCGTTAGTCAATTCACCTAAACCATCTATTACTGCGATAATCATATAATGGTCACTGACCTTTGAAGTATGAACAGCTGTACGTACGATTACATCAATGCCTCGTATATAAACATGATCAAGACACGTACTGCTTAGCCTGTCATTGCATATTTCCTCCCGCGTAGCCTCCGTAATATAAGAAATGAATCCATTTACAGAAAGCTCTGTCTCATATAATTGAACGGTATTATCATGTTGATTGAGAGTATCAATATTTACATCTCCAATAAACACGGCGTATTTGTTGTCTACACGCTTCCAATATTTCTCAACTTCTGCAATAAAATCATATTTCGTAGCATTGTTAGGGGGCCTATAAACACATAATAATGCAATCTCAACTTTGTTTTCTAAAACAAGTTTGCCAGAAATTCCTTCAAAATTAATAAATGACATATTGTCACACTTGAACGTAAGAATGCTTGAAACAAAAACCATCAACCCACCACCTCTTCTTCCATCTCTTAATTTATAAAACCGAGTAAACCCGTCAAGTTCATAGCCATTACCCTCATCTCTTAGATCTATTAAACTTAAAATTAAGACATGAATATTATTTAACTGGTTTGGTAAAACTAGAAGTAATTGATCCCAATTTTTTCTGACAGATCTTATATTTAAATGAACAATTGTAAGACCACAACAGTGCTCCTGACACCACACGTCTAGATCGGGTACAATGTCCGTTTTTACATTTTCTCTATCTTGTTGTCTCCAAAAGTCCATTTAATTCCTAACTGAAGATTGTAAATAACACAACAAAAGTACTGTAATACAAACACAAATACGACCTTTAACAACACTCACAAAGTGGCTATAGACAATACACTGCACTACGAGATCGTGATTTTATCGAGATCAGTAAACGTGGCAATTTGAATTGGTCGCCTTGAGGTCTCGTCTCACCTTACGAAAATCTTCCCTCGAATAAACCACACAAATTTGAAGCCAACCTCTCTTGCCCGCGTTTTGGCTCTCCAGAGAAGTTCCTTGTAGAACGGAGCTAAATTTTCGTTTATAAAAACTCGTTGTTGGCCTACCTGTCCACTTCCACCGGTCAATGAATTGCTTGTTAATACGGTACGGCGTTTTTTAATAAATTGATCCCTCTTCTTGCGACTCGCGAGTTGAACAATAATAGTGCGTGAACGTCGATCTGCGTTCCTAGATGGCAGCCGATGAGCTGTCTCGATGTCGTCAGCCTCCAACTCAATGTCTAGTTTCTTAGCAAGGGTGAGAACAATTTCTTCGACCACTTCCTCGTCGCTTTCTTCGACATTAACCAATTCTAAATTTCTATTCCTGCTGTACTGGTCTAACGAATTGAGCTGCGCAGTCAGAGCCTCAATCGTGCGATCTTTTTCTTCGTTCTGCTTCTTTAACGTGACAACAGCCGAATTAAGCTCTCTTAATTCATACGACCACTCGTCTCTAATTTCTTGTATTTCTTCTCGTAATGAATTAAAACTCTCACGAAACTCAGCACGGAACTCGGAAAGAAGCTTAGCAAACTCACCTTCGTCGCGCCCAATGTCCTTCAATGATGTGTCCTCTGATTTTGATGAACGGCAATCACGACACCGCCAATCTTGCTTACTCTTTCTGCCTTTAGCTTTTTGCGTAGCTCGGCTTACGCCCGCACACTCGTAATGGTAATTATTATTGCAGTTAAAGCACTCGACAAAATCACCATCACTCGGCAACTTATCCTTACAATCCACTATCGCACACGTTAACGACATGACTAACCAAGCGCTCAGAGCAGCTCGTAAACACGTCCGCTCTGTCTGGAGTCTAGTGATCGAATTAATCGAATAATAATATTATTAATAATAAAAATAATAATAATAATAATAATAATAATAATAATAACTATAATAACAGTAATAATAATAATAATAGTAATAATAATAAATAATAACAAAAATAATAATAATAATAATAATAATAGTAAAAATAATAATAATAATAATAATAATAATAATAATAATAATAATAATAATGATAATAATAATAATAATAATAATAATAATAATAATAAAATGACAATTCTTATTAATGAAATCTTGTTCTTAACATTATTGAAAGTGTGTGGATTTTGAAGATGGTGGAAATCCGTAATACTGATGGTGCTTGCGTACCAACGCACATTAACACCAGGCGCCATTTTAGTGATTATCCCATCCAGGTTCATTTGGTGGTAGCGCTACGTCAAGCTTGGAGTGTAAAATGCAATGATATGTAACACCCATAGTAGGCTGGATCACCAGCCCCCCAACCATCCACTCAGTAGTGAGCGTAGCAAATTGAAGCCATTTTGAATTGGGCCGGGGACAGGCTAAGTTAGACCTTTCAGTACTGCTAGCGCTGCGAGCGGCAGAAAGTCGCGTTTGAGACTCCCATTCCCGCCTGTAGTAGTTGCCTAATTCAAGATGGCTTCTAATTGACACGCTTGTGGCTGCTAGGTTGCGCATCTAGCCTACTATAGGTGTTACATATCATTGGTAAAATGCCTCCATCACAGCCTGCTGGATGGGTGAACTACCACCCAAGGTCTACTTGATCTCCGCTAGGTAGAAGTCAAGTAGGCCTGAATCTTAGCTTCGATGAATGTAATTAGTTTGAGTTTAATAATGAAACAAATGAATTGAATCGATGGACAAACAACAAGCTGTCAAAAAATATTTTCTTCAAAGTTTGAAAAACAAAACAAAAAACAAACAAATACACATACAAAACTTTCACTTAGTCGTTCTTTATAATTTAAAGTTGTAAATGGCTGGCAGTTACTATTGCTACACTTGTTTATATTTCTATGGTTGCAATTTTATTATTTTGACAGCTGATGGTTTGTCCATCAGTTCAATTCATTTGTTCCATTGTTGTCTTTTGGTGTTGCTAGCTGCCCTATCGATGATTTTAGAATTCATCTAGACATCCGTGATTTGCTCTACCTAAGGATCCTTGATAGTTATGTGAAGGTGCATTTTTTACAGGTTGTGCATTGTTATCATTGAGATCTAGAGGGCCGTGAAAGCTCTATCTTAGGGTCCTAGATGAATTCTGAAAAAGGTCTATTCAATCCAATTATAATAAATCCATATATTAAGTGATCGTATAACAAAACCGTTTATATTTTTTAACACACGAATAATACGGAATACATGCCGGATTAAATATCAAACCCACTGTATTTCCAGTGCTGAATACAAAAATAGGGACTTAGATTTATGTAATTAAAAATAGCTACATATTTAGACCCGGTTTCACCAAAGTATTTAAATCGGAGATTGGCTTGATCGGCGCCGTCACCAATTTAACATAAACAAATAATTTTGCATCTATTGTAAACATTGCATTAGGTTGTATTGCAGAATTGAGTAATTAATTTGTGTCAGCTATGAGTAGCTATACAATATTATACTATTTTTACTGGTATTTTTAACTAATTATCATGAAAAATGAGAAAATTTAATCAGCACGTCACCAACCAAAGTTCTTTCAGATTGGCAATACATGTCTGACACATGATAGTCATTTGTTATGCATTATTAGATCCTTTAGTAAAATGCATACAGAAGACCATGACCGAAGTTTATTATCGCAAAATAAATCCATGCTCTGTCTTCAGATCAGTGCAACAATGCATATTCGATCTACGTGTCGAGTCTATGTTTTGATTTCATGTTTATTTACAAGAACAAACGAACCCTGCCACAAAGTAACAATAAGTAGCAAACATTAGAATATGAATTTTTGTGTGAATTATGAACATATTTCATTGTTGTGTGTAAATACTTACAATAATCGTAGGCTATTTTATATCTAGTCTAAAACTGATGCTTATGTTTTGCAATTTAGTAATCAATAACAATATACAATATTTTCACTGGATGAAAAATTATTTTGTTATGAAAAGTTGGTGATGGCGCTGATCAAGCTAATCTCCGATTTAAATCCGTTATCGATTTCGCTTAACAGACTCAATTGAGTTTAAACAATGTTCATTAAATGTTGTAAGCACTACACAAATGGAAATGGCTTTAAAATCAGAGGTAGGAAGGAAATTGTTTTTTTTTTTGTCAGACTACATACATAAACTTTCAATTGAAGATTTGCTATAATATATATTAAAATTTCAGCAATTTGTCACTAACGCGGCCGTTAGCTGACGGTCCGTTATCTGCATAGAATTTGTTGGGTTACTGATTATGGACCGTCAGCTAACGGCCCCGTTAACGACCCGTTAACCGATTGTAAAACCGGGACTTACCACGCAATTAGTGTTAATCTTGCCGTTAATAAAGTTCTCGAACATTTTTAAAAGTTTGTTTCTTTCTGTTTGTTTCTTGTTATATTCAACAACTGACCCTTAAAATTAATTTCAGTTAATTCCTTGGAACGCAAAAGGTCACCAGATGCGAAGATTATTCACCTAACAACACAAATATTGTGAGTACAATATAATCTTAAGCTTTAACAGGAAACAGTAAAAGCACTTCTACCTTGATGAAATACTTTCTTACAAAGTCTTTACACAGGGATTATTTAAAGTATGTGTTAATAGTTGATTTTCATAGACACTTTATGTATTTTCTTAGTATATGTTCTTAAATATTATTTTTGTAATTTATAGTGAATTTAATTTTGGAATAAAGTGATCATAAAACCTAGCGAAATGTATCAAACAAGTCAGCAATGTCAGTAAGAGTCAAGTTAAGTACGGGATTTGTTGCTATGAAATTGATTTATTACATGCTAGCCTATTTCCCATAAGAAGAACAAACTCCATAGCAACCATTAACAAATCACATAACTCGACTCTGCATTCCGCCCACAACACGTCAAGCAAATACCGCGTGGTATATTTAGCATTGAAAAGTATTCAATTCAGTTGAATTAAGTACTATAATTAATATGTTATCTAAGTTGTTGAATTTTTCTCAGAATGGAAGTCTCAGGACAAACAGAAACATTATATCACCGTGCAGTAAGCGGTGCCTGGCAGTCTATTATTTTTTTTTTATTGTAATTAAGGCCAGTGTAGGGCACAATGCCCTCTTTAGCCTAATGAGTGATGATTGGTGAATAATAATGAGGAAGGGCGGAGGGGAAGCCTGGTACCTGCACGTAGTCTACTCCTGTCGAAAAGTACCAAGGAGACCATCGGCTTTACGTCCCATCCGAAAGGACGGTTTAACCTTGACCAGTCATATATAAGTTCCTCCACTAACCTGGACTGCCGAGCAGTTGACGAGAATAACGAAGCTGTTACACAAGCTTTCGAACCCTCCAATCCACTCTCACCAACGGTAGCTTATGTTTTAGAGGAGAGTGGTCACCCATCCACCTCCTGACCCAGCCCGAGGTTGCTTAAGGCTGTTGTATCACCGTTTTTAGTTTTCTAACATATCCGTAACACAGACAAGTTTAACTATGAACTTTAAACACTGAACTCTGATAATACCAAAATTATTTTTTTCTTAATTTTTCAGCCACCAGTACCGGCAATATTGCTTCCTTAATCCACTTTATGTTGCACTAAATTTTGTAAAACATAAGTAGTTGTGATCAACAATGTTTACTGCGTTTCAAGAACGTACTTTGGTCTACAACCTTAGATATATTTAGTTGCAGTATCTTAATTGGTTTTTTGTATAACATTTTTTAAAGTGACCGGTACAAATACGCTCGCCGTACCGGTAGATTTAAACAATGATAAACAAAAAACCATTAAAGATAATGTGACTAATTAATATAGCTTAAGTTGTAGACCAAAGTACGTTCTTAAGCCGCAGTAAACATTGTTGATCACAACTTCTCATTTTTTACAATACTTAGTGCAACATAAAGTGGATTAAAGTAATAATATTGCCGGTACCGGTGGCTGAAAAATTAAGAAAAACATAATTTTGGTTTTCAGAGGTCAATGTTTCAATTTCAAAGTTAAACTTTTGTATGTAATGCATATTTTAGAACACTGAAAACGGTGACACATTCCGGTGTTCGTACGGGAACCGGCCAAGCGACCGCGGCTGAGTAAGCAACAGTTAGTCGCGCACCTGCTACTGTGGGCGTGCGCGTCGTGCGGCTCCCGCTAGTGCGGCACCATTGAGCGGATACCCGCACAGTTTACGCGCAGCCTCCACCCCCGCCGGACTAGACACGCGGCTATGAGTAAGCAACAGTTAGTCGCGCACCTGCTACTGTGGGCGTGCGCGCCGTGCGGCTCCCGCTAGTGCGGCACCATTGAGCGGATACCCGCACAGTTTACGCGCAGCCTCCACCCCCGCCGGACAGACACGCGGCTATGAGTAAGCAACAGTTAGTCGCGCACCTGCTACTGTGGGCGTGCGCGCCGTGCGGCTCCCGCTAGTGCGGCACCATTGAGCGGATACCCGCACAGTTTACGCGCAGCCTCCACCCCCGCCGGACAGACACGCGGCTATGAGTAAGCAACAGTTAGTCGCGCACCTGCTACTGTGGGCGTGCGCGCCGTGCGGCTCCCGCTAGTGCGGCACCATTGAGCGGATACCCGCACAGTTTACGCGCAGCCTCCACCCCCGCCGGACAGACACGCGGCTATGAGTAAGCAACAGTTCGTCGCGCACCTGCTACTGTGGGCGTGCGCGCCGTGCGGCTCCCGCTAGTGCGGCACCATTGAGCGGATACCCGCACAGTTTACGCGCAGCCTCCACCCCCGCCGGACTAGACACGCGGGCTCCCGATACACTTGTTGATACTCTCTCTTGCCGGACGTTTTCAGTGTTTTTATCTGTCTTATTGATCTTAGCTTTAATTACGCTCACGTAGATTTCTATTTAAACTTTGAAAACATTCTAAAAACATTAACAACAATTCTAAATATAATTTTACACTTTTCAAATTTGTTGATAGACACATTTTTTTTACATACTTCAAACTTAAGAACTAGTGAGATCTTTGACCATTTGGTCTACCTTATATAAAACTTCCGTATTGAAATTTAAATACATTCTTAACAATAATTATTGAATCGTTGCTACACACGCTCGTTGAAAAATTAATAATAGATAATTGAAGTGGTTTTGAAAGAGGATATAAATTTGAACAAATTATCATGACTTGATCGTTCAACAATCAATTCATATTAAATTTAAGTGTCGCTAACAAATAGACCGAGTGAACAAAAGTGGCTGCAGATCTGAAATGCAGGTATGTTCTTGTTTTCAAGTATTTGACAGATCTTTGAGGATATGTATCGTTTTAGATTGTCGCTGTATAGAAAGTTCCTTTAAGAAGGTATTGTCCTAGCTACATAATTCTTCAAAAAAATTACCAGCTAATACATTACCAACTTATATATGAAGTCACTCACTAATATCCACAGTGTTTGGAATTTTCACGTTACCAACAGAAGGTCTTAAATTATCCCCTACAGATTTGTTAAAAATAGATGGTGACAACTATAGAAGTACAACATTATGTTGGCACTACTGGACTCGGCTATTTTGTAAGCATGGGATGAGACTAGACTGGAGTGGAATCACAAGCAAACACCAATACTGATAAAAAATATCCTAAAACATAATCTTATTAACATGGATAATATCAGTATATTATTGAAATTAAAATTATAATACTACCGATGGATTAAACGTTATTGTTTAGTCACTGAAAAATATTATGATTTTCAGTATACGTATGTCGTATTATTTTTATCCTAAAGGGTAAATACTAAGTGTGTACTGCAATTGAGAATATTTCTCTCAAATATGCATATAAACTCTGAAAATGCAAGATGTTTGAAATAAAAGCAATATAACGTATAAAACAACGCCGGCATGAGAAATGCTAATATAACGTTGGTAATAACTATCACAATTCTGTCTATGTCAAAACATTGATATAATTCTGCAAACTTTAAGTACTTGATATAAATAACTGTAAGCAAATGTAAGTATATATTTCCGTACCACTCAAAAGGCAATTTAAAAAGCCACCACATTTGCATTCTCGCATGACATCGTAATGCCGACGAATGGTTGCGTACATATGTTTTTATATCTGAATAGAATCGACGCAAAGTAGACAAATACGCACTGGATCTCGAAAAGCAAAACTTTGAATAAGATTAATTTAATGGCATTGAGTTCGACGTATCGGCTTTATATCTAGTGACCGAATGGTCAACTGAGCGAATAGTTAAGTGCGCGAATGTTCTAGTCAGCAAAAATTGTCCAAACCATTCGCACAATTGTATAGAGCTCTAGAACGTTCGCGCACTAGAACATTAACGTACTAGAATATTCCCGCACTAAAACATTCCCGCACTAAAACATTCCCGCACTTGAACATTCGTACACTAGAACATTCGCGGACTAGAGTTTTTTTACACACTAAACCTTTCGCGCACTTAAGCATTCACTCAATCGAGTTTTCTCACAGAAGAACATTCGCTCACAAGATAATTCGCGGACTAGAGTATTCGTGCATTAGAGTTTTCGTGCACTTGAACTCTCGCTCGCTAGATATTACGTCCTCTCTCTTCGACGTCCGTGTCGGGGGCCAATCACAAGTAACGTAAGAGCTTTAAAGTGTCAAACATCGTCTTCGTCGTCGTCAAGTTATAGAAAGATATTTGTGCCCATTATTTGTTTGTAAACGGCATTTGAGTTGGAATATATGTCTCCACAAGAAGTTTGGAACTAATTCATTATTCCGTTACCTGTCAGTTCTATTACAATAATACGCGAGCTCGCATTATTAGTGAGACTGAGACTATGTTAAAATCGAATTTAACTAGTTCGGTAAATAAGGTTTTATATTATTATTCACATCCAAACAGACAACCAAAGACTCTACTAAATACACCTCTCTAGTGTTTACCATGTATGCCTCTCGTCACGTGACTAACTACCTCGTTGCTCGTGGCTCGTTGGTCCAGTGGTTAGCATCCCTGCTTCTAATGCAGAAGGTCCCGGGTTCAAATCCCTGCTCAGGCAGAAGTTTTTTAACTTCTAATGTGGATTCAATTCCATTACATCATGGCTTAGGAATAAGTAAACGGTGACTTTGGAGCCGTCCTAGCAACGAAGCACTCAATAAATTCAAGTTGTTCAGAATCGACCTTGTTTATTCTGGAATTTTGTCCGCAGGTGTTCGCACAGTCCAATCACTGATTCATATGTTTCGTATTTGAAATTTTGATCTTTGATTGGTTATCACTCACTCGTCGATGGTGTTCGAAACCTACAGGGTTGGTTTAGTCACTTTAAATTAAAGTTCCCCACTGCTAATCAGTTTAGTTACTGAGTGGGTAGACTCTAAATGTGAATTTATTAATGTATTTATTTATTTATATTAGTATGTTTGAGTGTCTATCTATCTCGCATAAGTATCTCGTACTGAATATGTATTTATCTTAAGTAGGCCTACAAGGGATCGACTCCTCACAAATGTCGCTGTCAATTCAATTTCTTTTTCTTCAAAATATCTGGATTTAAGATTATTAATTTTTGTATGAAGCATGTCTCCAGTACGATGGAACCAATGTTCTTTCATTTTGTCTCTCTTGGTAAATAAGAGCTTGTCTCACCTTCCCTTTGAGAATGTATTTTGTTTTTCAGGCATCGACCATTTTGTGACCAGACTTTATATTTCGTCTGTTGAAAAATCAAAATTTCTCACGACATTAAAATATCAGTACAGAGCGCCAACAACCTTTGTATTGAAAGTCAACTAACAACATAACCTCCAAAGAGGTTCCAAACAGCTCAACTTGTCTTCAGAAATTACGTCACAAGTCACGTGCGCAATATAAGTACGTATACTTATGTTCGACTTTGAAGATACATTTTTATGATATTTAAGAAACTTATTTGAGTTATCAACTACAGACGTACTTGTACTTAAATATTATAATAAACATGGAAAGGTACCTCTACCTCAAAAACCGCACAAAATTTTCATTTTGAAATTATATCTCAAGAATGGACATCGAAATTGAAAATCTGAATCAAAGCGCACTGTGGTTTAGTAAGCTCTACATACTGAATGCTCTAAGTTGTGTCTTTCATTATAATCAGTGTGGTTTTAATATCTAATTAATTTTATAACCTATAATTATCAAATTAATAATCAAAATAACTACGCTAATTGTGATAATATTTCATTCAGTCTATAGGGCTTACCAAAACACAGTGCGCTGTTGAATCAGATTCTCGATTTTGTTGATTTCTTCAGATATAATTACAAAATCAAATGTTCTGCGTTTTTTTACGTAAAGGTACCCTACGCTCTTAGGTACGTAGTGTACATGTCCGAGAGCTGTCATATGAGGACACTCAATCCCAGCATTTACCTTAATTGTGACTAAGAATAACATTGAAGTCAGGATTATCGGCAACCAGGAAAGTCAATGAATAGACCTCCCCCCCCCCCTATCCACCCTTAGAATTCTTCTGCACTCACGTTTTTTACGATATGGTTACTGATCATCATTTCCCATGTCTATCGATTCATAAGATAGCTTTTCGTACAGAGTTTACAGAAAAGTTGTTCCACAATAACCTTGTCCATGCTAACCTCATAACTGAATGAAGCATTGCCCAATCAGATCTCAGTATTAGAAAACGCCAACCACTGATTGGCTGCGACTGACTCACCAATGATGTCAGCATTCGCACGGTCTACATAACTATACTTTAAATACGTGATTTGTCCGACGTTTGGTCAGTACATGTACATGTCAGTAATATACGGTTTTATCAACTAACTGAAAATGGAATAGAAACCACAGATTCATTTTCTGATACGAATACTGTTATTGAGTGATACGATGTTAACATGCAGGTTTGAAAAGTTTTTACTCGAGTCAAACCAAATTCGTCGATCGTTTATATTGTCATCGACTGGAAACGTTCTCAGATCAATATTTAGATCAAACATTTCCAGGTCAATCCTTAAATTAAAACATAACACTGCCTTTTAATGATAAATTGGAATTAGTTGGAATTCATAGTCGGCCCAATATTATAATATCTTTGGTCGGCCCCTACCCCTAGCGGCACCCACTTTTGATATGGATTTGTTTTGTTTATGGGAAATAACAAGGGCTGCGTACCAATTTTGACTGCGTTCACTGTGGCTGTGACTGGTGGTGGGGGTAGCCCAGTCAACGCAGTGAACGCAGCAGCTGGTACGGGATGCAGTCACAGTCACAGCGAAAGCAGACAACAGCAGAAATTGTCATTCATAAAAGCAACATTTGTCATCTGTTAATTAACCTTACAACATTACAATTATAATTTAACGCTTATGGGACTTCTAAGATGAGATTATATGGTGTTGTGATGTCACTTACTATTTAAACCATATAATATTGTCTATACATTCATAATTCACGGTAAAATTACTAGCCACGCCCCCCTTGACTGCGATAGCTGGATCTTTTCGGCCCAGTCATCGCAGTGACTGGAGGTGTAACTGCGAGGTGAAGTGGTACGCAAAAAGCAGTGACTGCAGCTTGACTGCGAGTCAAGCTGGTACGGATCTCAGTTACTGCAGTCACTCCCAGTCATAGTTGGTACGCAGCCATGGAAACAACTGTTACCTTGGTAATAATGGGCGCCCCAAGGTGTGGGGGCCGACTATGAATTATCTATACAAACATTCCTCTTGGAATTAGACATTTCACAAATTCAACAAAACTAGGCAAGAACGGGAGAAGGAGATCGGGAAAAAAAATTTGTAAACATAACCTCAATTTGCACCGCCACCGCCGGTTTAGTTTGCTAACTAGCCCGCAAAGTCGAAACGTATTGGCGGCAGTGTGGTGTTTACATGGCATTTACCGAAACTAGTTTTCAAGTCAACCCTACGAGAAAACAGGGTTGACTCAAACCGATCAAAACCCACTTTTGAAGTGTTTATATGCAGTTTTGAAAACTCAAAACGTTATGAAATTGATTTCAAACTTGCATGTAAACGTAGTAATATTGTTTCACACTGTGCAACAGGTTATTTCCCGACGTTGATGTCTAGTGAATTTCTACAAGATCAGATCACAAGTCAGCCAGTAGAATGCCGTGAACTGTTGGCATCGACTGTTATAACCGGTAAAATTTTCCATTCAAATTTGAATTAAGATTGAATTCAAACTCTTGGATAAAAGAATTAAGCAAGCATTGATGATCTATTCTAACGGTCTGTAGCATTGAAGTTAAATATATTCTCAAGTCGATACATTTACTGCGAGGGAATCGGCAGCTGATCGTTCGAATTTAAGGTGTTCTGTTAGTGTCTATAAAACAACTTTTGAAATCGAAATTGTTGGAAGATACATAAGACAAATATCATCAGGGTCAACATATAAAGAAAACAAATAGGCCTATATGCAATATTCATTAAATTTGTATGAAATGCGATAATACGATACTATTATATAATGTTATAGTTTAATTATATTATCTTATAATCTTTTAAAATTTGAACCTAAAGAATTCGGCATATATTTGCTTTATTTATCTGTAGAGCCTGATTTTATCTAAATTGTGTATCTTCCCACAATCATGATTTTAAAAGTTGTTGAAAATACGAACGGATGCCCTTATATTCTCATGATCTGCTTCCGTAGACTGTTAAGGTAGTCGCGAATCAGTTCACGCAATTACATATCATGCATGTGGTTCCATTTGACAATTCCATCAATTTTAATTAAGTGGCAGCTTTTCGAGGCCCAAGTCTATAAATCCCCTAACGGGACGAACTTGGAAATTTGCCAAACTCTCCGCCTGGGGTATGTAGACCTAATCCTAGACCAACCTTTGGCGATCATTTACATCAATTTCGATTGAGTACATATTGTGAGATGAACTTGAAGTAGTAAACTGTTGCAAATGTTCAAAAATAACTATAGTAGATCGGATGCGACGCGAGAGATAGTTTGCGTGACTGGTGGCGCTCTGCGGTGCTTTGTGTAACCGTTTCAACTGTAATCTTGGTTTTTGGGGTTTTTGGGTTGTGAATTTTTGGGCTGACGGCAGCGCAAGGTAGTGAGAAAATGGTCCCTCCTGAGTCTACTTAGAGTTAACTATGCGCCCCCCATGTAAAAATATTTGATATCCATATAATATCGAAATAGTATCTATATATTATCGGAGGTATCTATATAGTATCTTGTTAATATCCATTAGTATCCACTCACTTATTTGGATTCCATATTAGATATCCAGTTAGTATCCATTTATAATCCAAGGAATATAAATTTAGTTCAAGTTTCCAAATAGCATCACATTAGTATCCAAATAACTTCCATTTCATTTCCAGATGGATGTTATTTGGAATCACTTCAAATATTTATCCAAATAGTATCATATTCGTATCCATAAGACTTCCATTTGATATCTACATGGATGTTATATGGAATCAGTTTGGATACTAACTTAAAATGAATCCAAATAGTATCACATTAGTATCCATACGACTTCCATTTGATATCCACATGGATGTTATTTGGAATCAGTTTTGATACTAACTTAAAATGAATCAAAATAGTATCATATTAGTGTCCATAAGACTTCCATTTGATATCCATATGGATGTTATTTGGAATCAGTTTGGATACTAATTTCAATGAATCCAAATAGTATCATATAAGTATCCATAAGAGTTCCATTTGATATCCACATGGATGTTATTTGGAATCTGTTTGGATACTAATTTCAATGAATCCAAATAGTATCATATTGGTATCTATAAAAGTTCCATTTGATATCCACATGGATGTTATTTGGAACCAGTTTGGATACTAATTTCAATGAATCCAAATAGTATCATATTGGTATCCATAAGAGTTCGATTTGATAGCCACATGGATGTTATTTGGAATCTGTTTGGATAATAATTTCAATGAATCCAAATAGTATCATATTGGTATCCATAAGAGTTCAATTTGATATCCACATGGATGTTATTTGGAATCTGTTTGGATACTAATTTCAATGAATCCAAATAGTATCATATTGGTATCCATAAGAGTTCCATTTGATATCCACATGGATGTTATTTGGAATCTGTTTGGATACTAATTTCAATGAATCCAAATAGTATCATATTGGTATCCATAAGAGTTCCATTTGATATCCACATGGATGTTATTTGGAATCTGTTTGGATACTAATTTCAATGAATCCAAATAGTATCATATTGGTATCCATAAGAGTTCCATTTGATATCCACATGGATGTTATTTGGAATCTGTTTGGATACTAATTTCAATGAATCCAAATAGTATCATATTGGTATCTATAAGAGTTCCATTTGATATCCACATGGATGTTATTTGGAATCTGTTTGGATACTAATTTCAATGAATCCAAAAAGTATCATATTGGTATCTATAAGAGTTCCATTTGATATCCACATGGATGTTATTTGGAATCTGTTTGGATACTAATTTCAATGAATCCAAATAGTATCATATTGGTATCCATAAGAGTTCCATTTGATATCCACATGGATGTTATTTGGAATCTGTTTGGATACTAATTTCAATGAATCCAAATAGTATCATATTGGTATCCACTAGGAAAACGCTCTGTTTGACGCGTTGATAAGCGAGCGCGTCCATATCTACGAACGTTCTGGCGAAAATATCTCAAAGCTAATAAAAACAATTAACAACAATTCAAGAATGTGCATTTCAAAATTTTTTCTAATTTCCATAGCTATTATACTTCCCGATATTGTTGAATGCAATGCGCGTTGCTAAGAATTTTCGTTGTCATTCTGTCTAGTGTTTTCGCGGCGGTCCGCCACCGTTAAAAACAGTTATTGAGTGTAACTTTGTAACTTTTCGAACGATTTTGCCTCAAAACTATACACCTTAAATCCACATCGAGGCTTGTGGATGGTCCAAATTTCAAGTTGATCGGACTTTCCGTTCGACCGCTATCGACAGACATAAAAACAAAACAAAAAACAAACATAGTGAAGTGCCAAAAGAGTCTAGTACGAAAAAAAAAAAAAAAAAAAAAAAACAGAACGAAGTGCCATAAGAGTCTCGTGGAAACGCTCGCTTCGCTCGCTTAATAAGAGTTCCATTTGATATCCACATGGATGTTAGTTGGAATCAGTTTGGATACTAATTTAAATAAATCCAAATAGTTTCATATTAGTATCCATAAGACTTCCAATAGTTATTAATTATAATCAGTATGGATGCTAGTTTTACTAATCGAAATAGTAGCCAAAAGTATATACATATGTTCCCAATTGCTATCTACATGGATCATGTCGCTTGTTATTTACGTTGGGTTTATTCCTGCTTCCAGTGTGGAAGGCCCGGAGTTTGATTCCCGGTTCAGGCTGGTGTTTTTAAACCCTAGATATGGAATTAAATTTAACTGAGTTTAGTACTAGCGTACTATAATATGTAAATAGTAACTTAAGAGCCGTTTCAACAACGAAACACAGTTAATGGTATAATGTCCCCCTCGGAAAATCAGTTCTTGAAACTGTGTTCGTAGAAAATACAATTTTATTTTTGATATATACTTGCAGGCATGTCAGTTTTGCCATTTTTAACTACTGTCAAATTAGTATCCAATCCATGTAGATGTCAATAAAATGTACATATAATTGTAATTAATTGAAGTGAATCCGATTGGTATATATTACAATTCACAAAATAACTAACAATAAATAATCATACATGTTTATGTATGGCATACAAATGAATATCCAAGTTGATATTGACATTGATACCAATAGCAAACAACTGGATTTGTACTATATTAATGCAAATGATTCAAACAGAAACGCATTTTGCTTGAGACTTTTATTATTTGGAGTTTTACGACATACTATTAATGGCTACATTATAATTACGTCAGCCTCTTTGTCACCTCTTATGACAGGCAGAGACACCCTGGACCTATTCTATCACAGGCCCAAACTAGAAACGATAGTCGTTCAGATCACACAGAGGGCCTGTATAAGTCAGAAGAAATGGAAAAGCATGAAGTAAAAGAAAAGTAAGAAACACCATCCATAATTGATGAGTAATAAGGATTGGTAAAAACCCTCTTTGCAAGCACCGGTCACCAATATTGAGGAAACCACCTAGATCAGGATCACATTTCAATTCAATCCAAATGGGTAGGTTTATTAAAGAACAACATTTAGATACAAGAAGATATCATTAACCCACATACACTCACTTGGCAATTATAAAATTAATGAACACACCTATTTTATTCACATTCCTGGAAGTCAACTTGCCCAAACCAATACAACCAATACAAATAATTGGTGTTGACAATAAAAATTAAAATAAAAAAACATGGTGCATTTTGGTGTAATGCAACCAAAATTATATAAGCTAATGGAGTAATCTGTATCAAGAAGAGCAATTGCCTTGAGTAAATTTTACAGCCGGACTACCATTAACTAACACAAGTGATTTAATATCTATCCTATTCCATAATGAAACATCTAAAAAGGACAAATTCAATTGTGTTTACAAGCACAACCACCGAATAAAATGTTCGATGATGCCAAAACTATTATCTTTGCCTTACATAACAAAGCAAGAACTGTTACTTTTTGCACACTCATACAACCATAACACAACATACAAGATATTCTATTTTAAGCTGTAAATAAATAAATAAATAAATAAATAAATTCACATTTAGAGTCCATACCCACTTAGTAACTAAACTAATTTACAGTGGGGGACTTTATTTTAATGTGACTAAACCAAACTTGCAGCCTCTGAACACCATCGACGAATGAGCGATAACCAATCAAAGATAGATATTTCACATAGGAAACATATGAATCAGTAATTGGACAGTGCGAACACCTACGGGCCGATTCAGAACAACTTTGAATTTATTGAGTGCGTCGTTGCTAGGATGGCTCCAAAGTCACCGTTATGGAATTGAATCCATATTAGAAGTTAAAAAACTTTAGCCTGAAGCGGGATTTGAAAAAACTATAAAATAAATAGGGCCTACATAAATTATCATTATATTGGAATTCTTTCCTATTTGGGTACTATTTGTACTAGGAAAACGCTATGTGTGACGCGTTGATAAGCAAGCGCGTCCATATCTACGTACTTTCTGGCGAAAAATTCTCAAAGCTAATAAAAACAACAATAAAGAACAATTCAAGACTGCATATTGCAAAGATTTTTTCTAATTTCCATAGCTAGTATACTTCCCGACATTGTTGAATGTCATGCAATGTGCGTTGCTAAGAATTTTCCTAGTCATGTTTTCACCGTGGTCCACATTGACAGCAATGTAAATGTAATTGCTGCCCCTAATACGTTTCTGACCGCGTTTAAACTAGCATATTGGTGACTGAACAAAAATTAACTATAGTATTGCCTCCTCATATTTTGCTGTTACTGTGTTTCTGAAAAATATTTTCGAGAAAGTTTTGTGTAACTTTGCCAATTCTTAACAGATCACCATAAAATGAACATATTCGTGACCGGAAAAATCTTTATAAAAACATGGCTATCTCACATTTTGCCGCCATTTTGTTTCAGTAAAATATTTTTCAGTAACTATTGTGTAACTTTGTAATGTTTCTAACGATTTTTCCACAAAAATATACACATTCAATCCACATCGAGGCTTGTGAATGGTCAAAATTTCAAGTTGATTGGACTTTCCGTTCGAACGCTATCGACAGACGTACAAGAAAAAAACATAAAAACAAACAGAATGAGTGCCATAAGTCTGATGTAGACGCTCGCTTACTTATTTGTAGAATAGTATTGAGAGGGAAAGAGTTATAGGAACCAACAGCTCACCTTAGAGAAGATCGGCAGCCGTGTTGAGATGGAGATTACATATATTTACAATAATTTACAATTAGACGGAACGTTTCGGCTTACACAGCCTTGATCACCCGTCGGTGTAGAGATACTCATTATATTCATCATCATTATATTCTCATTATATTCTCATCATATTTGTAGAATAGGTTTTATTCAGATTCCAAGAAGTTTACTGGCTTAACACAGTACATATTGGTGTCAACAACAACAAGAAAACAAAGCACATTTATCTGCTGTACTGGAACCAACACCATAGTGTATAATGGAGTTATTTTTAACAAGAAGAACAATGATATGCCCTGTGAAGATGTTACAGCCTGATTACAATAAACTGATATAATTGCATAAAACTTGGCCTTACATCTGCATTTAGAATCACAACTACATTGGGAAACACGAATAAAATGTTCAATGACACCAACACTATTATCTTGACCATACATAACAGCATAAGAAATGTTATTTTTAGTACGCTCATATGACCGAGAGCAATATACAACAGAACCTATTTTAAGGCGGTTAAACAATTGAACATTCCCATGAAAAAACTCATCATTATCTTGCAGTACTTCCATGATTTGTAATGGAATTTGACTTAGATGTTTATAGCCTCCAATACTGAACATGTCTTCTGCAATAAGCTCATTAAGTTTTAAAAACTTTCCTGGGGCAATTTTATTCAAAAACTGTTTTGCAGCAGATGCTTCATCAAGGCTTTTAGTTATTGATGGTAAGTTAAGAATAAAAGAAACTGATGCACAAATCTGCAACTCTGCATAACGAGTTCCATGCACCAGTTTCAGAATCTTGCCATTTAAATCTTCAAATGGGAAACATGATGTTGTCCAAAGTGGCCCCAAATCCTTTACAGCATCCACATAGTGTAATAGTTGGTGGAGATTTGCAGACATAAAACGAGGTCCGTATAGATCAGCATATTCACTAACATATTGCTGTAGCATTAGCTTGCTTGAATTCAGTTGTTCGGGTGAAATGCTCGTTTGGTTAAGCATGTATGTCGCAAACACGAGAAGCTTGTGGTGTTCTAGATACTCCTCTTTCATCACCTCCATGAAAACAGGTATAGAGTAGTAAAATAAAATATTTTTAAGCTCAGATGCCTTCATATACGATAAATGGTCTTTTATGCTCCGTGGAGGCCTCTGCACAAAATAAGGTGGCTTTATGCTCGTAAGTTTATTGTCAACAACATTCACCAATGTAGACATGGAAAATTTTTCCCTATGAAATGCTGAATCAAACAAGAGGTGCAACTGTCTCTTAACAATTCCTAGAAGTAGGGAGTGCATATAGTCTACTGATGTTGATCTAATCATATCGGGAACCAGGTAAGACAAAACTGATGCACCCATAACTCCAAACACATGGTGCCCAGGAATGTTTAGGTCTACTTCTCCAGCAAATTCAATCATTTCCTGATGTGTCCTCAATTGTAGCTCTTCCTCATACAGGTAAACATGCACTCTACTGTTAGGTCCGATCACGTGCGTTTCTCCCCTTGTTTTGCAACGTGGGCAACCATAGGCACCATTAAACTGCATTGTATTAAAGATAAGGCACTTAGCTGGTAGATCACAAGTGCCACAAAGCAATTGCACCCTAACATTTATATCCTCACCCCTATTGTGAGGGTGTTGTGTTGTTACACCAGTGGTGAACAATTCTTCAAATACAGCATGAAAAGGATATAGAAATGTATTACCATTTGGTTTCGTAGGCCCAAACCACAACCCTCCCACTATTATGTTTTCAGTTAAAAAGCGTTTTTTAAATGGCAATTCATTGATTGCAAAAAGTAGAGGCCAAATAGAGTATTTGGAAGACTTATACACTGGTACTCCGTCAGTGTACCATGTTAAAGAAATATTATTTGGATGAGAAAGAAACTTGTCGTCATCAAATTGTTCTCGATAAACTTTCCCATCGTAGATATCTTCCAATCCATCTGGACTCGTTTTTTCTCTTCGAAATCGATGATCAAGTTGTTCGTAAAAGTGCGGCCGTTTGAGAAGAGATTCCAACTGACTTTGAACTGATAGTTCAATAAAGTGACCAACATTTGTGGTAGCACAAATGTCACACACACTATCTTTGCTAGCCAACAAACTGTAACACTTTAGGCAGTAAAAATGATTTTTGGATGGAGTGGAAAATTTCGAAAAAAACTTCTTTAAGATAAACAATGATTTGGCACATTTATTCGGCTTTGGGCAGTGCAATTCAATCAAAGACAAAACATCTGAGAGGCAGGATCCTGTTAAGGAATGTTTAAGGGCTAACGACATTATAGACACAAAGCTATCACCGACTGTTAAACCTGCATCCTCATACAAAGGTGTGTCACCGTTTATAGGGAACTTTGGTTGGGGCCTGTCTTCTTCAAGGCTCGATTCTTCGTCTGAAGATGAAAAGTCACAGGTCGATTCGGCGTGGGGCAGGAAACCTGTAAAATTAAATACAAATCTTCATATAAGATACACTTTACACATACAGCCGTAGCCGTCAGACCTACCCAGTATTAGTTTGGAATGCTATATTTAAATAATGATTAGTTGATTACCAATATAATTTATAATTTATTGGATGCTGGGCACAAAATTACTTTTGAGATAACCAGTCTGTCAGGCTCAAAAGTCAAGTTCACATTATCATTAATATTGTAGCCTATGTTGCAATGAAAATTACTAATTAGAATGTATGCAAGCATAGGCTACCTATTAGCCTATTAGTTACCACCACCACTTTTGCTAACACTGCGAACTCATCTAAATATTTAGATATACTATGTAGGCATACTTATGGGGAGCCGTAACAAGTGCACAGAGAGCGTTGCGAGCGATCCGGCCAACGGTCACTGAATACTAGATGCACACAACTTCAACAACACGAATTTTTAAGGCATTGGAAAGACTACTTGACTTCGTTGGAATCAATGGATATTTTCCCAATAATAATTAGTGCACTGCCTTCTAGAGAGGGTTTCGGTTAATTCTAGCAGGCAGAGCTCAGTGACCGGAACGCTCGAAGCGCTGCAGTGTAGTCGTTTGTTGTACCTCTCCCCATAGGGATGAGTTAAGACTTGTTAACACTTAAAGATGAAGCTTTTTTGGTTGGTTGGTCGGTATGTGTGGCTTGTTGATCGAGTGGATTTATTCTTGCTTCCAACACAGAAGGTCCAGAGTTCAAACCCCGGTTAAAAATGTTTTTTCTTTAACTTTGGACCGTTACTTATAACTATTATCTAGTAGGCCTATCATATTCTAGTGTTGTGTTACCTAGTAATATTTATTATTTACTATTATTTGTGAAATCAAATCTTACCTTCGTCTTCAGACTCTAGCTCAACTGAGTCATCACATTTTCTAGAAATGGGGCCATCATCTTGTACATCTGAAATGTTGTAATTTATCAAAATTAAATTATGTAGGACTATATAGTTTACTTATTGATAAAGGCTCCTTGCAGGTGATGTCTCAAATAAATTGAACTGATGGATAAACAACCAGCTCTCACAATAATAAAATTCCAACGTTAAAAAGACAATCAATTGTAACAATAGTAACTACAAGCCAGTTAAAAATTTTATGATGGACAACAACGTTGTGAAAGTTTTGTTTGTTTCTTCTTTGTTTTGACGGTTTGTTTCCCAAAATGAGAACATTTCATTTCTTGACAACTTGCTCTTTGTCCATCTATTCAATTCATTCGTTTCATTGTTTTTGTGCTGACTTGCAAGAAGCAGCCAGGGGTGGGGCAGGGGTGGGACGTTTAAATGTAAGGGTGATTTTTGGTGATGGTAAATGTGGTGTTTTTTCCACGCTACATCTACAATATTTTTGTAATATGCTTTTTCTACAATTTGCAAAATTGTTAGAGCAGCACACTAGCCCTACTGGTTCTGGTAAAAATTTCATGCACCACACACTCTAAAAGCTGTGAAAAAAAATGTTACATTGAAGATGTTTGTGTTTTACCATGGAAATGGAACTCTAAATTGTGATAAAGGTAACCCTGAAAAGACTGAACAAATTTGCTATGTCCAAAATTGGAGAAAAAAAAACACGTACGGTACGAGTGAAATCCGCTTGAATCGGCAGCTCACTCACTCACCTTTCCCTACGAGCCTTCATTAGGCTGAGATAAGTAGGCCTTGGATAAAACCAAACAGCACTTTGTGCGAACCTAACTTAGAAACTTTCCCTAACAGTTCCTAAACTGCGTATTATCTGCTGTTATTAGAAAGAAACATGGCAAACCCGAGTGAAACCGCAATTTGAGCGGTAGTTAGTATCTAGCGACCAAGTTTCTTCCTAAAAGTACGTACAAAGTGTTTTATATTAATATATCCGTGGCTGTCAGTAATTTAACATGCGTGAAAAGTGTGCATGGTGTGGTACATGAAATAATGGTATACCGTCATAGCAACGAAGCACTCAATAAATTCAAAGTTGTTCTGAATCGGCCTTGTTGATTCTGACATTTGTCCGCAGGTGTTCGCACTGTCCAATCAATGATTCATATGTTTCGTATTTGAAATATCGATCTTTGATTGGTTATCGCTCACTTGTCGATGGTGTTCGGATCCTACAGGGTTGGTTTAGTCGCTTTAAATCAGTTTCCCCCATCAGTTTTTCCCCCACTGCAAATCAGTTTCATTACTGAGTGGGTAGACTCTAAATGTGAATGTATTTATTTATTTAATGAGCGAGATGCGGATAACTTTGTTACATCCACCGTTGACACGCCGTAGGCCCTATTATCTGTGGTGGAAGGTTGCCTACGTGATGATTACGGGCCTACCTACCCTAATACTGACTATAAAAATTACTCCAACTTAAACTGAAGTATTGGGCTGCCAAGAACGTTTAGACAGACAGCACACTAAAAATCAACAATTTTGAGCACTAGGCATTTGGATAGGCCTAGGTCATTGGTCAGGATGATTTGCAGGATGATTTGAACAGGATCGAGGAGTGGGTTGATGTTAATGGGATGGGTTTGAATGCAGGAAAGTGTAAAGTGGTTGGGTTTACGTGTAAATTAAAAGGGGATGCGAGAGAGTATTTTCTGGAGGGGGTAGTTCTAGAAAAGGTAAAGAAGTATAAGTATTTGGATTGTATTGGCCGAAGATTTGGGATGGGGGGACCAGGTGCAGGAAAGTGTAAGAAAGGGATATAGAAACTTAGGGTTTGTTATGAGAAATTTGAAGGGAGCTAGTAGGGAGGTAAAGGATATGGCTTACAAGACAGTGGTTCGGCTTATTGGAATATGGTGGTGCGGTGTGGGATCCATATAGGAAAGGGGAGGTCATGGAATATGAGAAGGTGCAGCGTAGGGCGGCAAGGAAGGTTACAGGACAAGTTAGGAGATGGAGGTATGAGGAAAATAGGTTAGGGAATGTGGTAAGGGCTTATGATAGTGTTACAGAAATGGTGGGGGAACTGGGTTGGGAGTCGTTAGAGGAGAGTTGGAGGAGTGATAGGATGTGTAATCTATATAGAGCAGCTAGGGGGATTCAAGGAGGGTTGGGGGAAATCCAGAGCAGGTTGCAAGAAGGAGTTTAAAGATAGGGAGGGGGGAATCATAATTGGAAGTTTCAGCGTCGGGTAGTGAGAAGTGATCTGGGTAGGTTTGGTTTTGTTGAGAGAACGGTAAGGGAATGGAATGAGTTACCCGAGGAGGTTGTTGAGTGCGAGTCAGTAAGGGAATTTAGAAATTATTGACGAAAAGGAGGGGATGAGGGAGGGTGGGGAGGGGGGAGGTTTTGATAGGTTGCCACTGGGTAGGCCCTAGTTGTGGCCCATTTGCAGCCTTTATGTGTTTAATCTTATCTTATCTTATCTTATCGTGGTGTACGTACCTGTCATTGGCCTAGGCCTAGGAAGCAGACAAGGATTATCATTCATGGAAGAAGGCCCCGGAGCATCTTGTTCTGTGGAACTACGCCTGGGCCTTTTTTCAGAATTCCATTCTTCTTCTTCCGTATCATTGTTGTCGGTATCACTTCCTTCAGTATCCGAGAACACTGTAGGCCTAGGACTAGGCTTATTTGTAAAGGTAACATTACGTCCAGTAGCGTCGGATATAAACGTTGCTACTTTGCGTGTGAAACGATATTTTGTAGACCGCGATACACCTCTGGCTCTATACATAGTGAATGATGATGGGCTCAGTTCCCACAGAAAAACTTGTTGAAGAACATCCCCAGTTGTACACCAAAGATAAGGTACCTAGGTAAGTGACATCATATCATTGTTGTCGGTATCACTTCCTTCAGTATCCGAGAACACTGTAGGCCTAGGACTAGGCTTATTCGTAGAAGTAACATTACGTCCAGTAGCGTCGGATATAAACGTTGCTAGTTTGCGTGTGAAACGATATTTTGTAGACCGCGATACACCTCTGGCTCTATACATAGTGAATGATGATGGGCTCAGTTCCCACAGAAAAACTTGTTGAAGAACATCCCCAGTTGTACACCAAAGATAAGGTACCTAGGTAAGTGACATCATATCATTGTTGTCGGTATCACTTCCTTCAGTATCCGAGAACACTGTAGGCCTAGGACTAGGCTTATTTGTAGAAGTAACATTACGTCCAGTAGCGTCGGATATAAACGTTGCTACTTTGCGTGTGAAACGATATTTTGTAGACCGCGATACACCTCTGGCTCTATACATAGGCCTAGGCCCTAGTGAATGATGATGGGCTCAGTTCCCACAGAAAAACTTGTTGAAGAACATCCCCAGTTGTACACCAAAGATAAGGTACCTAGGTAAGTGACATCATATCATTGTTGTCGGAATCACTTCCTTCAGTATCCGAGAACACTGTAGGCCTAGGACTAGGCTTATTTGTAGAAGTAACATTACGTCCAGTAGCGTCGGATATAAACGTTGCTACTTTGCGTGTGAAACGATATTTTGTAGACCGCGATACACCTCTGGCTCTATACATAGACCTAGGCCCTAGTGAATGATGATGGGCTCAGTTCCCACAGAAAAACTTGTTGAAGAACATCCCCAGTTGTACACCAAAGATAAGGTACCTAGGTAAGTGACATCATATCATTGTTGTCGGAATCACTTCCTTCAGTATCCGAGAACACTGTAGGCCTAGGACTAGGCTTATTTGTAGAAGTAACATTACGTCCAGTAGCGTCGGATATAAACGTTGCTACTTTGCGTGTGAAACGATATTTTGTAGACCGCGATACACCTCTGGCTCTATTAGTGAATGATGATGGGCTCAGTTCCCACAGAAAAACTTGTTGAAGAACATCCCCAGTTGTACACCAAAGATAAGGTACCTAGGTAAGTGACATGACATTGACATTAGACCGACCAATCCCCCTCCATGATCCCATCCCACCCTGAGTTCTTAAAAAGTGTTGCCAAGTGCCGCATAACAAAACAATGTTATCGTTACACGTAGGATGGCAAATAATTCGTTTTTATAAACAATTACAATAAGAAATAGGTTGGTAATTTAGCAGTAGGCTTAGAAGTGACAACGCTAGGATCGTAAAACATTGCTTGTAGGGAGACTCAGGAGACTAATTCACATTTTTGAGTTTTTTTGTTGGTGTACTGCAGGTGCAGGGGATGGATGATGAAGATCGATATAACAAGTCGATAACTTTGGTTGATGCATAGTTCAGCAGTGACGCCGACTCCATTTCACCGGTGAAGCTACTCAGACGCTACACGCTAAAACGTGTTCACCTTTTACCGTGTCTTCGACGATTGTTTTATCATAGGCTTGCTCGGTAATTGTCACTGTTATCTTCCTTTCTGATCAAAAAGGTCACTGTGTAGTGTATAACCTTTTCTATCTTTAGAAAGGACTTGAATCTGATGATCAGTGAAAACACAGCGGGACGATTGTTTTATCATAGGCCTAGGTAGGCCTAGGCCATGCTTGCTTGCTTGGTAGGCCTATGCCTAATTGTCACAGTTATCATCCTTTTTGCTGTGAAATGTCATTGTGTAGGCCTAGGCCTAGGGGGCCTAGTGCATAACCTTTTCTATCTTCAAGAAAGAAGTTACCCGATGATCAGTGAAAACACAGCGCGACGATTGTTTTATCATAGGCCTAGGCCTAGGCCTAGGATGCTTGCTTGCTTGGTAATTGTAACAGTTATCTTCCTTTCTGCTCAAGAAGGTCACCATGTAGGCCCACGCCTAGTGCATAACCTTTTTTATCTTCAAGAAAAAACTTATCTGATCATCGGTGAAAACACAGCGCTGCCGGGTATCATTTCTTTCCGTAAGTAGGCCTAGAAGTGACTTGATATTTAAAACTAGTTCGAGTTATTGCAACTTTGTGCTGAATTGTGCTAGGACTAGGAGCCTAGGCCACGTTTCCCTTTCACTGTGTCTCATCAGGCATAGGCCTAGCCTAGACCTAGGCTTTGGGCTTTGTATAGCCTAGCCTATGGAGACATAACCTAAGCTTAGGGACGGGCTAGGCCTAGGGCCTATCTTTGAACGTAGTGGATAGCCTATTCGTACGGTCAGCCCATTACACTATGCTAGTAGCGTATACGTCCGGCACCGTGGCGGAATGAACAGTACAGGCTATACGTCCGCCTGGACCCCAACGGACGTTATGAAGAATTGCAGAAGCTAAATATCGCATTAACTAGGTATAATCTGACTAAAAGAATGGTAATTCTTCCGATTGGGTCTGCGGCTCATTTGCACAAATGCAGTTACGGAAAGTACTTAAAACACTTACGCAAAGACAAATTTATGTTTAAAATGAACCCAAACAAGTTTTGGTGTCCGTTAAAACATTTAAAATTACCCTTTTCGGTGACCTAAAACAGCGTTTAGACGGCGGATTTTGCCATTGTCGCCATGATACTTTTTTTGCCGCCCGATGTTCTGTAGTATAGGGCACTAGCAACACCAAAATACAACAATGGAACAAATGAATTGAACTGATGGACAAACAATCAGCTGTCAAAATAATTCAATTGCAACCATAGAAATAGAAACAAGTGTAGCAATAGTAACTGCTCGCCATTTAAAACTTTTAATGATAGACAACGACTAAGTGAAAGTTTTGTATGTGTATTTGTTTCTTTTTTGTTTTGTTTTCCAAAATCAGATGAAATTATTTTTTGACAGCTTGTTGTTTGTCCATCAATTCAATTCATTTGTTTCATTGTTGTGTTTTGGTGTTGCTAGTGCCCTATACCAACGTAGGCCTACCAAAGTGACATACACTGAAAGTGACTGCCCAAGTGCCTGTGTTCATACAAGGTCATAAGGTTTAGGCCTACCTAGTAGTAATAAGGGGCAGGTAAAATATAGAGAATAGGCTTAGGGGCCTGGCTTACGTGCAGGTGTTCACACAAGGTTTGGTCGTATGTTTTAGGCCTAGTCATAGTGTAGGCCTACTCTTCATGGTACTCTCGTACTCTTCAAATAGCGCAGGATGTTGCATACTATTTAGGTCTACAAAAAGATAAAAATTGCAGGATATGTTCGTATCATGACTTCATAAGGCATGTTTTTTTTTTAAACTGTCCTAGGCCCTAGTCTTCTAGTTGATAGAAGTTTGTATGACAATTTATTTGTAAATGATATTGTAGGCCTAGGCCTACTTACCACACACAATTTTAATGTAGCCTTTTATGCTGGTGACAATAATATTAATACGGTAATAATAATTGTCTTTGTCTTTATTTCTCAAGGAATGGCAGCCAGGTTGAAAGCATTGGTCTACTTCCAAGATGATAGTACATTTGAGATTGTTGACATCTCCAGCATTAAGAACCGCAAAGAGAGGCATGAAAATGTTATAGCATCGGTTGATTGGCATGGTGCATTATACAAAGCCCGCATAATAGAAATAAAGGAATGTAGTAAGTATTTTTCTGTTAATGCTGGTACAAATGAAATACAGCATTCTTCCCAGAGCCGGTTAGGCGGGCGGTTCGCCCAGCTAACTTCAGCTGCCGCCCGGCAAACTTTTCTGCTGCCAATTGGCTTTTTAATAAACAATCAGAATTCACACCTCCATCTTGCAAAAGTATGTTCTCTTTAGTTTATACTTTGACTATCCAATTGAAAGTGTACCTAATGGCGTGTGAGGGAATATTGTTCAACGAAACATCAACATAGGCATAACGTGTCATCTATGCATGACCTTCGTAGTACCTCTGGACTAAGGACCTACTAGTCAATTGATTGCAAATGTGCCTTAACTAAAATTAAAATGGTATCTATTGCTTAGAAGTGATACATTTTATCTAATCTCTTTTGCAGGTTCAAAGGCAGATCATAAAGATCTGGAAACTTTAAGGAACACTAAGATTCAAGAAGCCAATGACAAAATTGTGAAAAAAAACCAAAGTATTGTTGATTGCAAAAAAGTTATCCAGGACAAAGCAAAAAAAATTAAAACAGCAATTAGTACTGCAACACAAGAACAAAACAAGACTGTACAAGCACTGATTCCTATCAATTCCAAGCAATCTGTTCAGCGTTGCCTGTTTACACACAGTGCCTCAGATTCAGATCCCACCCCATCCACATCAACCCAACCAATCTCCAACAAACCTACCATATCATCTGATCCATCTACAGAAATAAACAACCCCCCCCAAACCTCAGGCAATGTGGAAAACGATGCTCCACCAATTTCTTCCACGACAGACAGAGCTACTGTTGTTGAAGCCATCACTACTTGGGGTAAGAGATATAAATTCATTACCATTAGACAGTATAGGGCCTAATTTGCTAATGAGATAGAATTAACATAGGCCTATTTGCTTATAGTAAATAAATACTCCTGCACAAACGACATAGACGATAAAGTCATGTGTTCAATGTTTCCAAAAATGAGAAATGTATGTTTCAATTTTTGAGCATATCTAGTTGCCATTTTGGCACTTTGTATTAATCTATACTTAATTTTGAGACTTGGAAGTTGAATCTAGAATTCTAGATAAAATTACATCTTGAAAATATTGTATGTTTCACCTACTCTTATTTAAAATGTTACTATTGTTTAACTATTTTTAGTATCAACCATCAATGTGCCCAAAAGTAAATAAAAAGTAGGGTATTTACATAGCTTGAAATAGGTCTTCATAATTTGGAACTGTTTTTTCTGTTTCAGCTACACCAGCAAATATTGCTACCTTGGATAGCCTGTTATGCATTTTAAAACATTTGGTGATTCATAAAATACTTTTGTTGTGCTAGTGGTTACATTTAGTGATACCCATGAACCTAGAACGATTGCGATCAGCCTAATTTCATGTTACATGCCTAAATCATACCAAGTTAATTCTGTTTTTAGCCACACGATGACCCTAGCACCAGTGGATTTACCCCAACAAGCAGGCCTATTAATACCCTACTGGACCAGCTAAGAACCAGTGGTTCTCGGGACCAATCTGTATGTAGACATATATCTGCTCCTTAGATTTGTATTTCTTAGCGTAACTTTCGTGTGAACTTCAAATTGAGATACTTAGTACAAGTAGATTTATGCTACGGCTGCCCAACAGTAAATGTTGTCACTAGGCAGTGTTGGAAATAGTGATGACATGAAGTTCAAAAATTTCGTAGCGGTTCCGGAGCGGGAAAAAGTTGGTCTAAGTAATCTTAATTTTTCTGTTTTTTTAAGTTACAATTTACAATCAGCAAGTCAAAAGTGCCCTTTATTATAATTCTTCAAAGCTGGAACAATGTGCGCGTCCTTGAACACGCGTGGCCTATTGTGCGATCTGCTAATGCGATGGGCTTAGTAGGCCTATATATAGATTAGCTGACTGTGAATGAGAAAAGAAAAAGGTGCTGATATGTAGTTACACAGAACCGTTGTGAAAAGTCAGAACCGGTTCCTTACGGAACCGGTTTCCGGGTACCCGATGTCGTCACTAGTTGGAAAGTAGCGCTCCCGGTAGCAAGCTACTTTACTTCAGTTGCGAGATGATAGCGCGCTACTTAAATAAACATGGTAGCGTAGCGAGTGGTAGCATGCTACATTTTTCAAGTAGCGTCAGCGGAAATTGCCGCTACCTTCTTTCCTTTCCTGGCTCAATTTATTTCAATAGCCTATGCGGCGTAAGCTAGGCATTCATTGTATGGAATCAGTGAATAAAGACACAATAGCATAATATTTCATTTCATTTCTTAGCTGTATAACCACAATACAAGATTGTATGTATACATTGTCAAGAGGAGTTAAATATTTCATCATAAGGTTGTATAGGCCTTGAAGTCATTGTATGGCCATTGTATTGTAATCTAAATAATGTTTTCCCTTTTAGGTTGAATTAATACCTGGGTCAGGGGTAATGATCAATAAAAATGATAAAAATGCAGTGCTTGTTCAAGCACAGAACAGTCCAGCCAAGTTGGTCCGTGGACTAGTCTCCAGAATTATCCCCTCTGACCAACTCAGGCTGATGTCAGCTAAAGGAACAAAAGCCTCGGCGGCAATACCGAGCAATGTTCTCCAAGCTATTCAAGGTATTTTGGCTTATTTAATGTATTCTTAATTTATTTATACTCTCACAGTTAGTTACAAGAATGGATTCCCTCTGTTTTTATGTTTGAATCCTGGCTTGGGCATGAATGTCATGTGATATAATGTTTCTCCATTTTCATAATCACTAGGGCTAGGATAATATTATCTATTTAAAAACCCTATTCCCATGATCAATTCTTCATTAATTGTTTTATTGGGATCTCAAACACAGTATAGGCCTAGGTTCTGTGAATCAAATATTTTGGTAGGCCTATATTTAGGTAATATGTGCACATATTTCAGAAGAAAGAAAATTATTCTCTACTTTACCGAAATGTACTAATACATAGGCCTATAGTTAATGTTATTTTATTTATCACCAGGTCTCTACTTATTGGTGAACCATAGCGCAGCTAAAATATACGGGAACCTTTGGTTTTGGCTAAAAGGGTGCATTAATATTAAGCAAGTCAAAGACTGAGCTCTAAAACACGCCCTAAAAGTGAAACGGACCTGTGCCGTCTTGCTTTATAACAGCAGGTTGTGGCATAACTTTAAAAACAATAATCTTTCATAATAGAAATATGACTGAAATCATACCATTCTTGGATTATTTCTATCATAAACCTTGATTTTAATCAACAATCAAAATAACTCATCTACAGTTTGTACCAGATCAACTTCCAACCTCATATACGGGCTAGGACCCCCCACCGAGATCAGATTGTTTTTAAGGCAGTTTGAGAATTCATTCGAACAAAATGTAGTTTTGAAAGAGATATTACGCCATGTACAGAGTTGTGACGTCAAGTTCTGTTACAATAAAGGAGCGCGAATGTAAAAATTCCAAACTTTAAATGCTTATGGAATTGGAACCTCAGTTATTATACAAATTATATCCACATTCTTTTTTGTTAAGGATATACTGTTTTTAGATATGCTTAACAATTCTTGTTTCTGATGAGCCTTTCATATTAGTTATATAATATCCCTACCTATTTAATTTGTGATTTCAGTGTATGTATCCAAAAAATGCGCAAAGCAACTGTCAACAAAAAAATTTATCAGCATCATCAATCGAAAATGTGGGAGCCTGCGCAGGGACCAAAAGAGGAAAGATGGAGGGTATGAACAGAGCAGGCCAAAGAAACCGAAAACATCAGTCGAGGGTACCAGTGGAGACATTCTTAAGCAGCCACACTCACATGAAAGGGAGGAAAGTTCTGACAATGACGGCAGCATAACCATCTCTCTACATGACAGTGAATTGGATTGTAAGTTAACTAGTTCGTAGAAATAAAAATAACTTTGCAGGATAACCATGATTTTTCTTTCATGGTGTCACTACTTTGGAGACTAACTTAAATTTTATTTTATTTCAGATGTTGATGACATGCAAGAGTAAAACATATTTAAAAATTTTAACCTGTTGGAAGAGAGATTTTAAATGGCCGCCCAACCCGCCGGAGTGAGTTTCTATTTCATTTTTTCTGTCGGTTTGATTTTCCTCCCGCCTCCATAGGAACTGGAACTGGGAAGTGGCGTGCAGACAGTCTCAGAGAAGTTTCTGAATTCAATGTTCTTCCCCCTCCTTCGGTGAGGTTCGGGTTTCTTTATGTTCCTCAAATATTTCAGATGTGGTTGTGTCCGCCCACTTATTCAGCTTAGATTTTTTGCTTACATCAGTGCTACAGTAGAGCGTCGATTATATGACTTTCAGGGGACTCGTGAAAAAAATCATATAAATGGAAAGTCGTTTAACACAAACACGTTACCAACGAAAAAACGAAAAGAAAAAATAACGTTTTTCAATTGAGGAGTGTTTAAATCCCATATTGATGTGAATATCACATAGCAGCACCTCGTTAATTACGAAATTCAGGGGACCTCAAACTATCAACTTCGAAATACAGCATTCCAAAAAAAAAACAGCGCGCGAGTAATGGTCGGTAACGCATGGCCCCTGTGTGGCTTGCATCCTGCATTACACATCTGTGTTGCAGGCGGCTCGCTAGGCGCGCACGCCCTCAAAGTGAGAACAGAGGAATATGCTGCCGGCTGAGCGAGAGAGAGAGAAAGCGCTAGTCGCGGACGCGTGAGTGGAAGCGAGCCGCCTGTTGACAGTTCAGTTTGTCCCTCGCTCCGTAACCTCGATCGTGATTGGCCGGCTGAGAGCGGGCTCGTCTTGCGGCGGCCAATAACCTTGCCTGACTCTCGTGGATATTATCACCATTAAGGCCAGCTGGCCCATGTAACGAGGCGATACACGGAAACACGATGCACAGTGCACACGCTTCAACTTTCACAAGAACAATGACTCACCGACCGACAGCGACAACTACCCTTCTCGAAGTTGTAAACACATAAGCGCTGGCGAGCAAAGAGGTTGGATGGGAGGGGGGTAAACCCGCCGCAGGCCGATGCATTGGAATTTGGGAAAAACACGGTTGAGAGCTCTATTCATGCCTAACATTCTACAAAAAGTCGTATTACCGATCGTAATATAGTTGAGAAACTGTAAGAATGACGGACCCCTCCTAATCCCCTCCAGTGTACCTGACCCCCCTCAACTCCATGAAACAACCAACTGAACAACTGAAACAAACTAATTTTCAGTTACGTATTTCATTTTGTCAGGTTGTCACGGAGTTGAGGGGGGTCGGGTAGCTGTGGAGGGGATATGGAGAAGGCCGTAATTCTTACAGTTTCTCAACTATAACAAAACGTGGGAAAAATAAATGCTCGTATAACCGACAAAGTCGTATAACGGAGAGTCGTATAACAGAAATAAATTAACATTACTCTTGTGGGGGAATGGTTGGGACTTAATGGAAAACTCGTATAAGTGTCAAAATTGTATAATAGCGAATCGTATAAGCGACGCTCTACTGTACTAACTATTTGCGAATGGTATTGGTTTTCTTCTGTGACAATATTTTGTTCAAGTTCCAAATCAAAATAGTGCTGAATATTTCGAGCTCAGTCGGATTGTCTCGACAGATTGAACTCGTCCGTAACACCTGACATCGAACTGTCCTAGTCAAACAAAACAGGCTCAAAAGTATTGTCAAACTTCCAGTCAAACATGGACAGTCGCAGAGGTTGCCATTACTTGACTTTCTTGGCTAGTGTATGTTCAGTAACTGTTGGGTTGTCCTCACCATCATTATCATCACTAGCTCCACTTGCATGGAAACTTGCCCTACTATCGCTATCAGGGACAATTGAAAGGCGATATCGTTTGGCATTCGATGGTCCGGCACTGGCAACATTATTACTATCAAATCTGCAACTATCACTAGGCCTATTGTCACTAGTATTGTCACTTACACCACACATATTACTTGAAATCTATTATACCCTAATATCACAAGAACTGTCACTAGGCTTCAGTTAAATCAGTCGAGACAAGTTTCCTGCCCCACGCCGAATCGACCTGTGACTTTTCATCTTCAGACGAAGAATCGAGCCTTGAAGAAGACAGGCCCCAACCAAAGTTCCCTACAAACGGTGACACACCTTTGTATGAGGATGCAGGTTTAACAGTCGGTGATAGCTTTGTGTCTATAATGTCGTTAGCCCTTAAACATTCCTTAACAGGATCCTGCCTCTCAGATGTTTTGTCTTTGATTGAATTGCACTGCCCATAGCCGAATAAATGTGCCAAATCATTGTTTATCTTAAAGAAGTTTTTTCGAAATTTTCCACTCCATCCAAAAATCATTTTTACTGCCTAAAGTGTTACAGTTTGTTGGCTAGTAAAGATAGTGTGTGTGACATTTGTGCTACGACAAATGTGGGTCACTTTATTGAACTATCAGTTCAAAGTCAGTTGGAATCTCTTCTCAAACGGCCGCACTTTTACGAACAACTTGATCATCGATTTCGAAGAGAAAAAACGAGTCCAGATGGATTGGAAAATATCTACGATGGGAAAGGTTATCGAGAACAGTTTGATGACGACAAGTTTCTTTCTCATCCAAATAATATTTCTTTAACATGGTACACTGATGGAGTACTGGTACGTTTACAGCTACGCGTTGCAAGCGTTGAGAGCGAAGCGAGGGCGCGAGGTTCGCGTTGGCCTGTTTACTGCGACGCGAGGCGAGGGAAATAAATAGGCCTAATAGCCTAGGCCTAGCAGTATGGCAAAACAGCAGCATGAGTACGAAATTCATTGAATCTTCGCCGTAGGAATATAATAACATGGTTTCACCTAAATAAAACATTTCTTGACCAATCAGAGTATTTTGCTTATGTACGTCCACTGTATTTGAAAAGACGTGCGTTTGATTTAACGAAAATCCAGAAAACTAGACTAGGAAATGAGGTTAGGAGTCCACAGCAAATTTGTTACTTTTTACCGTAGACGTATGGTTTTTACATGATGTCGTTTCAAACTTTCGATGTACCTCCATCTCGTATTGCGGCGTTATTAAAAATAATAGCATTGTTCAGGGAAGAAGTTATCTCTGAAAACGCATGTTTATTAATTACTTTGGGGTACCATACAACAGCTGTCAAGTCCTCCTAGAACCCTAGGCCTAGTTCGGCACTGCCACTTGATACGTGTTCGGCAAATAATCGAGGTGGCCGTGGGGAGGCGCGACGCGAGAAAACATAAACTTGAACCATGTCTGGCGCGAAGGTTTTCTCCTCGCGAGCTCGCGTGAAACTCGGCCGCTGATTGGAGCTCGCGCCTTCGCCTCGCTCCCAACGCGTAGCTGTAAACCCACCATACTAGTGTATAAGTCTTCCAAATACTCTATTTGGCCTCTCCTTTTTGCAATCAATGAATTGCCATTTAAAAAATGCTTTTTAACTGAAAACATAATAGTGGGAGGGTTGTGGTTTGGGCCTACGAAACCAAATGGTAATACATTTCTATATGCTTTTCATGCTGTATTTGAAGAATTGTTCACCACTGGTGTAACAACACAACACCCTCATAATAGGGGTGAGGATATAAATGTTAGGGTGCAATTGCTTTGTGGCACTTGTGATCTACCAGCTAAGTGCCTTATCTTTAATACAATGCAGTTTAATGGTGCCTATGGTTGCCCACGTTGCAAAACAAGGGGAGAAACGCACGTGATCGGACCTAACAGTAAAGTGCATGTTTACCTGTATGAGGAAGAGCTACAATTGAGGACACATCAGGAAATGATTGAATTTGCTGGAGAAGTAGACCTAAACATTCCTGGGCACCATGTGTTTGGAGTTAAGGGTGCATCAGTTTTGTCTTACCTGGTTCCCGATATGATTAGATCAACATCAGTAGACTATATGCACTCCCTACTTCTAGGAATTGTTAAGAGACAGTTGCACCTCTTGTTTGATTCAGCATTTCATAGGGAAAAATTTTCCATGTCTACATTGGTGAATGTTGTTGACAATAAACTTACGAGCATAAAGCCACCTTATTTTGTGCAGAGGCCTCCACGGAGCATAAAAGACCATTTATCGTATATGAAGGCATCTGAGCTTAAAAATATTTTATTTTACTACTCTATACCTGTTTTCATGGAGGTGATGAAAGAGGAGTATCTAGAACACCACAAGCTTCTCGTGTTTGCGACATACATGCTTAACCAAACGAGCATTTCACCCGAACAACTGAATTCAAGCAAGCTAATGCTACAGCAATATGTTAGTGAATATAAGGGATGTCAACGGGTACCCGTTACCCGCACCCGCCCGGTACACACGGGTACGGTTCCAACTGTTCAATACCCGTTACCCGGTACTACCCGTTCCCTTCTTCAGTTCAAAACGAAATCAATTCAACATTGCGATATTTTCCTACTGGCCTCTTTGTGCGAGCGTACGTGCCGCGCTTTTCAATCTGCCGGCATTTCTAGACCCCCCCCCCCCACCCGCCTCGTCTCGATTAGTCATTGTCGCAAAAAAAATAAGACGTAAAGCCCAATTAGTATGATCTTCTGTAGGCCTATGGAAGAATGCTGCGGAATGGTTGTTAGTCCGAGGGAGCGCACCCGCCTGTTTAAGCTTTACGGCAATCATGTTCTCGTGTTCGAGCTCGGACTATGACGTCATTGCTTTGACGCGGCCGACCACCGCCTACCGTAGAGGAGACGCAAGCTTTGTTGATTGTTTTGAATCAAAGACAATGCAACCAGATACCGTTTAACAATATAATGCCTCTTTCCACAACTTTGCGAATCATTTGACACCCATGAGGATAAAACGCATATTTAGTATTATTACTACCCGGGTAGTCCGGGTACGGCGCGCGGGTACCCAGGTACAACTTTCCGGGTATTGACATCCCTAGTGAATATGCTGATCTATACGAACCTCGTTTTATGTCTGCAAATCTCCACCAATTATTACACTATGTGGATGCTGTAAAGGATTTGGGGCCACTTTGGATAACATCATGTTTCCCATTTGAAGATTTAAATGGCAAGATTCTGAAACTGGTGCATGGAACTCGTTATGCAAAGTTGCAGATTTGTGCATCAGTTTCTTTTATTCTTAACTTACCATCAATAACTAAAAGCCTTGATGAAGCATCTGCTGCAAAACAGTTTTTGAATAAAATTGTCCCAGGAAAGTTTTTAAAACTTAATGAGCTTATTGCAGAAGACATGTTCAGTATTGGAGGCTATAAAAATCTAAGTCAAATTCCATTACAAATCATGGAAGTACTGCAAGATAATAAGTTATTTCGTGGGAATGTCCAATTGTTTTACCGCCTTATAGTAGGTTCTGTTGTATATTGCTCTCGGTCATATGAGCGTACTTAAATACTTGAAATAACATTTCTTATGCTGTTATGTATGGCCAAGATAATAGTGTTGGTGTCATTGGACATTTTATTCGTGTTTCCCAATGTAGTTGTGAAAACATGACAACGAAAATTCGTAGCAATGCACATTGCATGACATTCAACAATGTCTGGAAGTATACTAGCTATGGAAATTAGAAAAAAACCTTTGCAATATGCATTCTTGAATGTTGTTAATTGTTGTTTTTATAAGCTTTGAGAATTTTTCGACAGAAAGTTCGTTGATATGGACGCGCTCACTTATCAACCCCGAGTGTATTTTTATTAACATAATGAAACATGGGCTCCAGGTGTATTTTTTGTTTACTAAGTTATGTGTATTTTTTGTGTACAAAGTAAGGTGTATTTTTTGTGTAAAGTTGTGTTGGTTACAAAGTGGTTGCAAAGTATGTTACAATGGTAAAGTTACAACTAAAATCTCAATTCCAGCATTTACACCATTTGCGTAGTCGGCTATTGGCACGATGTCTGTGCCGAGTTTGATTCAAATAAAATCATGTCAAAAGTACTCTACTTGATTCCCACAAAAAACTCGCTCAAGTCGTCAAATATCAATAATTACTCGTATTCGACTCATTGTTTTCAGTATTTACATTTGGGCCTACCACAGCAAATGGAGAATAGTTTCTTAATGTATTAAGCATTAGTTCACAGGTTCAGTTTAGCATTAGTTCATCATATCATTGGCATTTATTTTTTATAGTTGTAATCAAGAAGTCAGGTCCTGGTACCTTTGAGATTTTAAATGAAAATATCAATTTGTTCAAACCAATTCTTTCCCTGACATTCAGATCCTAATTCATGTTATGTTCAAATCTCTTTGATAGCCATGTCTGGAAACCACGGGATCTAATGCATAAATGTTTGCAATTTGCAATTTTTAATGTGTATAGTATGTAAACCAATGTTGATATAATAAAAATATGAAGTTATTATTGCTCATCAAAATGTTGATTATGCTACTTATTGGTAAAAAAAACCCATACATTCCTTGACATAAACCTACTTTCCTAACTATATAATTTCTTTATAATGTGCTATTTCCATTTTTTTTTTTTTTTTCAAAGGTGAGGGTTTCACCAATAATGATACAGATTGAGCACTTAACAATTTGAAATGTGAATGGATTGGGACTTTTGGTGTGTAATGATGTACTTAACCCCCGTTGCATGCATGCATCAACAGGATACTATTTGGAGGGTAATATTTTGTGTGTGTATATTATATGGATATCAACAGAATACTACTTGGATATTATATGGATATCAACAGGATACTACATGGATATTATGTGGATATCAACAGGATACTATTTGGAGGTTAATATTTTGTGTGTGGATATTATATGGATATCAACAGAATACTACTTGGATATTATATGGATATTATGTGGATATCAACAGGATACTATTTGGAGGGTAATATTTTTTGTGTGGATATTATATGGATTTCAACAGGATACTTTTTGGATATTGTATGGATATCAACAGCATACTACTTGGATATTATATGAATATTAACAGGATACTAAATGGATATTATATGAATATCAACAAGATACTACATGGATATTATATGGATAGCAAAGGATACTATTAGGAAGGTAATATTTTGTGTGTGGATATTATATGGATATCAACGGGATACTACTTGGATATTATATGGATATCAACAGGATACTACTTGGATATTATATGAATATTAACAGGATACTAAATGGATATCAACAAGATACTACATGGATATTATATGGATAGCAACAGGATACTATTAGGAAGGTAATATTTGTGTGTGTATATTATATGGATATCAACGGGATACTACTTTGATATTATATGGATATCAACAGGATACTATTAGGAGGGTAAAATTTTTGTATGGATATTATATGGATATCAACAGGATGCTACTTGGGTATCATATGAATATCAACGGGATATTACCTGAATATTATATGGATATCAACAGGATACTACATGGATATTATATGGATATCAATAGGATACTACTTGGATGGCAATATTTTGGATGGATATTATATGGATATCAACAGGATACTACTAGGATATTATATGGATATCAACAGGACACTACTTGGATATTATATGGATATTAACAGGATACTACTGGGATGTTATATGGTTATCAAGAGGATACTACTTAGATATTACATGGATATTAACAGGACACTCCTTGGATGGCAATATTTTGGATGGATATTATATGGATATCAACAGGATACTACTTAAATATTATATGGATATCTACAGGATGCTCCTTTGATATTATATGGATATCAACAGGATATTACTTGGATATTGTATGGATATCAAAAGGATACTACTTGGATAGCTATATTTTGGATGGATATTATATGGATATCAACAGGATACTATTAAAGAGGACAATATTTTGGGTGGATATTATAAAGATACCTAAAGGATGCTATAAGGATATTATACGGATATCAATAGAATACTATAAGGATAAAAAATATCGGTCGGTACCAAAAGGATAGCAAATTGATACCATTGCTTGGATATTAAAAGTTGCCTAATGGATACGATAATGGATAGCATGAAAGGTATCCAGATGATTTCCATCTTAGTATCAATATGATAAGATGTTGACACAAATAATACCTAATGGATAGTCTTGTCGATACTAAATTGATACCAAAATTCGATACTATTTGGATATTATATGGATATCAAATATTTTTACATGGGCCGTACATCTAAATACAGATTTGTTTTCTGTTGACCCGTTCTTACTTAGTAAGGCCCAGTCTTACAATGCCCCAATAACTACTTATTCTTCGAAAAGCTTGTTTTATCTATGGAACGACCAGTCAAAACTCTTTAAATCCACCACATAGCTTACATTTTGCAAATAACTTTCCTATTAGGACATTGTAAAACCGGCCCTTAGTCTATTATGTATAATAAAAATAATTTTTCGTATGAATACCCGTTATAGGGTGCACACCAGCTTTACCTGATGTGCCCCTCTTCAGGTGCCTAAGTAGGTTATTAGGTTGTTTAGATAGCTGGGAAGGAATGTCCGAGGGCTGTTAGTAGGACTCAATCTCAGCATTCGCCTTTACGATTGAGGAAAACTCCGGAAAAACCTTCAGTCAGGACTGCCGGTGGCCGGAATCGAACCGGCGACCTCCGGAATTAGAGTCTCGCGTCTTACCGCTGAGCCACCTCTATCGGTATATTTTGTATTCTGTATAACTGTGTGTATACATAGTATCATAAGTTATTGCTATATGCTCTGTGTGTAATGTTTAAGGTAGATATTATTACTGTGAGGTTTAATGTAAATCATCATTACCTTGAATTCTAGGTCACGCTGCAAAGCATATAGCATGCACTTACCTCCATTATAACTTCTATAAAACATAATAAACATTGATTTTTTTCATTTAATATTTACTTAATAATGAGAAAAGTTCATAACCACACAAGATATCATTTATAAACATTGTGTATAATGTGATATATTTAGGTAAAAAGGTAGTATTTTTTCGGTTTGCCGTTCGTTGCCATTTTCAATAGTCGATTATCGGAATTTTCATTAGATTATTAATCGATAATCGAAAAAATGATAAATAATCGATTGTAATCGGACTCAAAATCAATGCACCCGTATGATCGGTGGTCTTTGTTCCACTCCCTCACACAGATGACAGATCCCGTTTCTCGCGCAGATCTGGCAATCGATTAATCAATCACAAACTTAATATCGACGGTCGATCGATTATCTAATAATCGATAAGTTACATTTTAATCGATAATCGTCGGTAAAATGTACTTATCACGAGGTTTATGTGATGTTCTTGTATTGGCAACGGCGGCTATCGATGTTAGCTGCAGGGACCAAAGTGTTAAAAGTAAACTGCTACACCAACTAATTAATAGATGTCGTCAGTCTGGTGTCATTATGTACCATCAAAACTATTAAGTATTGAGTGTTGCGTTTTACCCCTTGGAGTAGAAATTGAGTTTACGTATGTCACATATGTAGTGAATTTTCGTAAAATCATCTCCTCTTTGTGTTTGAGTTCAAGATTCAGTTTTTGTTTTGCTTTAACTCCGCCTTTTAGAATTGTTAAGTTAATTGTCTAACCAAAAATCCCAAACATGTAAAAAATGTAAAGCTGGAACGATAATTAAAAAAAATATAAAATGGCATAACTCTGTTCAAAATAAATATATACAATAATTTGTTAGTCGAAAACTACTCACCGGACACAACTTGTATGTAAAAACTGATATAATCGATTAAATTCTCTTCTTGTGTGTCCAAATTATTGTTGAAATTACATACAAACAAAACAAACAAACAAACTCTTCAGACTTTATGTATATCGGCCGGCAAGATAAATAGTAAGTCAATGAAGGTCGCCGCGTTAAAGGGAGCAAACTATATTTTAAGAGTAGATCTGATGACACGAGAGCTATCCAGGCCGAGTTTTGTGTATTAATTGACAATTATTTCATATGAGTGAAATGAACGTTTCATACGATTTAAATTATTTGTACAACTACCTGACAACGTATATTCGTGTAATACTTTGTTTGGGCCAATATTCTTAGTTGTAATACTTTGTTTGGGCCAATATTCTTAGTTTTAATACTTTGTTAGTGCCAATATTCTTAGTTGTAATACTTTGTTTGTGCCAATATTCTTAGTTGTAATACTTTGTTTGTGCCAATATTCTTAGTTGTAATACTTTGTCTGTGCCAATATTCTTAGTTGTAATACTTTGTTTGGGCCAATATTCTTAGTTGTTATACTTTGTTTGGGCCAATATTCTTAGTTGTTATACTTTGTTTGGGCCAATATTCTTAGTTGTTATACTTTGTTTGGGCCAATATTCTTAGTTGTTATACTTTGTTTGGGCCAATATTCTTAGTTGTAATACTTTGTTTGCGCCAATATTCTTAGTTGTAATACTTTGTTTGGGCCAATATTCTTAGTTGTTATACTTTGTTTGGGCCAATATTCTTAGTTGTTATACTTTGTTTGGGACAATATTCTTAGTTGTTATACTTTGTTTGTGCCAATATTCGTAGTTGTTATACTTTGTTCGGGCCAATATTCTTAGTTGTAATACTTTGTTTGTGCCAATATTCTTAGTTGTAATACTTTGTTTGGGCCAATATTCTTAGTTGTAATACTTTGTTTGGGCCAATATTCTTAGTTTGTAGTCTTGTTTAGTGTTTATTGTTTTCGCTCTCCCTCAAGTGACTGCATGGTTTGTTTACTTGCTCGAGTTCGCGTATGTAATGTCACTTGGTTGACTCACTCCCCTATCTTTATGCAGCTTTGGAATGCAGTTGTACTCAGGGTGAGTATAATTCCCCCTCCCCTTCCCCTTACTCTTATCATCTCTGCTAGATTATTACTAGCCAGTCCATTTCTTTTGAAAACTCCGTGAAGTTTAGACCTCTCAGACAGCTTGCCTGTATTTTCTCTCACACTTTCGATAGTGTAGTGTATGTATTGTCAAGCCGACCACTTGCTGCCCGTTCGTTCTCACCGTTCGTTCCCACTACACCGACTACCTCCGAGCTGCTCTTGGATTCGACTGCCTTCCCGGTATTTTCATATTTCCTAGTTATTTCATCTACTTATTTCTAAAATCGAGTTTCTTAAATTCCATTTCCGTCTCACGGTATGCTCATCACTACGCTACGTCCATCTGTATACCTCAGCACTGCACCTTCAAGCCTAACCACAATTAGCTGTAAGTGTAGTCTTAATTATATACAGTAAAACTTCTCTATAAAGAACGTTTTTATAACAAAATGATCTACACAACAAAATGTTTTTGAGGTCCTAAAATGGTCTTTTGCATGTAAAGGTACCATCTATGTAAAGAAAAGTTCTTTATAACAAAAAAAAAATAAGCTAGTCTCCAAGAGTTCGTTATATAGAAGTGATACTATATATATATATATATATATATATATATATATATATATATATATATATATATATATATATATATATCTAGTTCTATAATACAGTACACTTATAACTTCTGTGCAGACTCTCAACTTGTAGATACTTACTTGTCTGTTAAAACGAGGAAGATATATCTATATTGGACACGTTTAAAAGGCGAAAAAACTACTTCTCATGAAATGGCGAAGAATTTGTTCCTGGTGTGATGTAATAGTGGAAAGGGGAACGTAAAGAGGGAGAGAGGGGGAGAGGAGGGAACCAACCCTGGTGGATGTCGTGATGTATTGGGCTGAAACTTGACGGGCTGAGTTGTGAATTCTGTCGAGAATGAATAACGAAGCTGAAATTGAAAATATTTTATAAAATTAAGGATTGAGACGAGTTTGAAGTAAAACCCCGGTAAGTAAAACGGTATCGTTACAAAATCTCGAAAGTGCAATTTTACGAAAGTGCAAAATCTCGAAAAAATGACTAATTCTCCGAAAGTGTAAAATGTCGAAAGTCCAAAATACCGAAAGTGTAAAATGACGAAAGTCCAATCTTACGAAAGTGTAAAATCTCGAATAGTCAGAACAACGAAAGTGCAAAACACCGAATATCCAAATCTACGAATGTGCAATATCACGAAAGTCCAATTTCACGAAAGTGTAAATCGCCGAATGTCCAAATTACCGAAAGAGCATATCGCTGAGTGTTCAATCTTCCGAAAGTGCATTTTTACGAATGTCATTTTTCTCGAATGTACAGAATCATGAAAGTACAAATTGTCGAAAGTGTAAATTTACGAAAGAACAGTCTCTCGAAAGTGCATTCTTACGAAAGTGTAATTTCTCGAATGTGCAAAATCACGAAAGGACACGGATTGGTTGAGTGCAGAGTACGCAAGAGCCAATCGCTGTGATGGAGCTCTTTAGGATAGTCGGTTCGAATCGAAAGTACCTGCAGGGAATTGTGAATAGAGCCGGGTGAAGAACAGTTCGGACCGCATGCGCCCGCGCGCTTTTTTACCACCTCATTCCTTTGGTCCCCTGGAGAGAAGCGGACCCCAATTCACAAACGTCTAAGCGGTTGCCTACCATCACGGGGATCTTTTCAAAACACGCTTTGTGCTACTGGCCTATACGCAACCTCATAGTGCATCATCTTTAAAAATAAGTAAAATACTGACAATCTTTCAGTTAACACTTGACACCAGTTTTAAGAGTATGAAATACGCCACCATCTCGAGAAAAAAAAATTATTTCCATTTTTACGGCAAATAATTTACACTTTTTTTTAAAATCTTTTCACGAATAATACGTGTGTTATAATGTAGAATTGGTCTAAGAAGCACATAGCACAAACGAACAATATGGTTTGTAGTTTTGATGAGTGCTAATCATTTGAACCCTAAGCGTAATATTTTTTTAATGAATTGTTCAGCTAAAATACAGAAATAGAATAATTACGTTTTTTATCGTGATGTGTTTGAAAATATAGATTTAAGATTTATTCATTCACTCTAAGCATTAATTTGGATTGATAATTTTAAGAAAATTCGTCAAGATGCCAACCTACAAAAAATTAATTACTGAAAAACAAAATTTGTTTATTTATTTAATTAAATTAAAACTCACAAGGATTTAAATGACGTTTTACAAGTAGGTTAACATCGACGGTACCAACACTTGACAATAGTTTCAAAATTGTTAATTTATCCAACATGATATAAATAAATATTGTTTATTTACAGCAATAATTTCTTCATTTTTAGTGTTCCATCGATATGATTCGCATTTGCGGACTATTGCGGTTAGATGCACATAGTATGCACCACAAATAGCGTACGAAATTAAACCTTTCTCACTATTATTTGGAATCTCGATAGCTGTCATAGAATGGCGTAAGATGCCAACCTACAAAACATTAATTACTGAAAAACATAGTTTATATTTATTTTATTTTATGTAAACTTACACACGGATATAAATGATATTTTACACATAGGTCCATATCAATAGTACCAACACTTGACAATAGTTTCAAGATTGAAGCTTTAACCACCATGTTATAAAAAATATTGTTTATTTAGGGCAATAATTTTCTTCATTTTTACAGTGTTCCACCGACATGATTCGCATTTGCGGATCATTGAAGTTTGATGCACGTAGTATATGCAGCAGAAATGGCGTGCGCACTCAGACCTTTCTCACTATGTATTTGGAATTTTGCTAGCTATCATAGAATGGCTACAATGACGTGTATGTTTTATGACTTTCACGGCAAACATGCAAAAGTTAACAACGAACTTTGTCGACAAATTAAAAAGATTTTATCATGATCTAAATGCGGTTATTGTATGATTTAACAATATGATATTTTAGATATAGCCTGTCTGTATCTACATAATGGAACGTTCTATACACAGATTGAGTAGACCAAGGTCGAATGAAATTATTCGGTAATCCATTGAAAATATAACTTGAAGGTTTTAATTTATTTAAAGAAAACTTCTAAACGGATTTAAATAATATTTAGTGTAGATATTGCCAACATGTCTAGTAATAATATACACAATGTCTAAGGTTGTAAATTAAACCGCGATCTTGTAAAAAAAATATATGTTTATTATAAAGTTATATGATATGCAAAAGATTTGTTTGATTTATTGAAAACAAAATCGCTCATCTGGCAACGTGGAGCGTTGTTCTAGTTTGGAACTTCTGAAATTCGATAACACAAGAGCACGTACTTTGAGACTAGGCCATAGATTTGAAAAAGAAATTCGATGTGACGGTAGGCCTCCCATAATTAATATATTTAAAATCGGGACATATAGCTTATCCCAGAAATTTCAACACTCATTACGAATCAGGAGACACGTTTGTATAAATTAGCTTACACAGGGTGCGAATTGACGGCTTGACAGAGGGGGGGGGGAGGAGAGGGGGGGGGGGATGCCCAAGTATAGTATCTGCGTCGGTATAGTAAGCGGTCTGGGGCAAATCCCCAGTAACTGGAGGCAAAAATTGTTTTCAGGAATTATTGCCCTCGAGTTTGCCTTAGAAGCGATTTGAGAGTCCATGAGTTTGGTTATTAATGTACAAACACTTCCTGGCTAGGAATATAATATGTGTAAATGGATACATTATTTATTAACGTTGCTAGATTATCATTTGATATTATATGAGATGAGATGGTATCCAGAGGTGGGGATTTAGCCATCCCTGGCGGGAATACCTTTCACTAAAACAGAACCAGGGATGAAATTACCAGAGGGGGGAAAATCCCCCTATCCCTCTATCCCCCCCCCGTTTATTCACACCCTAAGCTTACAGCAAGCAATAAGTAACATTTGCTCCTGTTTGTTTGTTTGTTTGTTTGTTTTTTTGTTTGTTTTTCTGTGTGTGCGTTTTTGTATTTTTGATTTTTTGTTTTTCATCTGTCTCGTGATAGCAGTCGAACGGAGAGTCCGATCAAGTGGAAATTGGGACCACCCACAAACTTTGATGTGGGTTGAACGCTTTTAGTTTCGTGGCAGAATTGTTTTAAAAGTTATTAAGTTACACCACAGTTACTGGAAACAGTTTGGTAAAAACAGATGGCGTCAAAATCTGGGATAACCATTTTATAGTAAATTTCGTCCGGTCACGAATATATAGCAATATAAAGGTAATCCGATAAGTATTGGACGTGGAAAATACAATAATATCTCTCATGATATTTTTTTAAATTTGATTAGCATTGGGGCATCTTCCTTAGTTTTAAAATATGTTTGCTTCATGGCCAAGACCGTATTTTCATTTACAGAACAGCTGAAGCCGAAAATTTGTACTTCAATATGGCTCCAAAAGCAGGGCATGATATTAGGGTAATCATGATAAAGATTCATAATTAGTTGGCCGCCTTTAAAGTTTAAAGTACTGCTAAAAGGAGATAAGAACACATTGTAGAATTTTGCGTGTTATATAGGGTGCTTACGGAAACCTACATCTGAGTGATCCGATCACTTTTTTGCTTACGAAAACCTACATCCGATAGATATATCTGCTTTCGGAAACCACTCAGATTCCTCCGATCAAACGGTCGGAGGAGCAGATCAGTGATCCGTCTGGAAGTACGATCACTTGAAGTTTGACGAGCATTTACGCGGGAAATTGATTTCACAAATTCACGATGAATATTGAATAGTGAAATAATTATAGTAGAGTGCGGTATTTGCCCCATACTGTGCAGTGTGCATACCGAAGTAGGTATAGGTTATCTTGGGTGCATACTGTGCATACTGTGCAACGTAAAGTGCCTTTTGAAGTCTTTGCGTATGAAACAAGAACACAATGGTGTAACATGATAGGTATTCAACATAACCTTAAAGTGGCACATCCTCTACATACTTTTGGATGCACACTCTTTTATTTTTCGCTTTCTCCAACATTCTTAAAATAAAAACTTAATTTTCGTCGTCTTCGTAATCATCATCTTTAGAAGTTTGTAGTATTTGTATACCAGCATGGCTATGCTAGGCCTAGTTTCTTGCCCTCCATGTTTGTTTACATCGGATCGGAAATCTGCCCATTCGGAAACTGACAGCAAACCCAAGTGATCTGGATAAATCTGTCACGTGACCAGATCCATCCGATCAGATCCATTTGGGAGGTTTCCGTAAGCACCCATAGTTGGCCGTGTCATTTTTACTAACAATATTGTAAACCCCTTGGACTGAATACCGTTTTTTAGGCGCGAGAGACGAAAAGTGGTTCCCCCAACTGTGCTTGTAAACCTGTCACGATTTATTTCGAGGAATGTTTATGGGCTCCATTCAGTTCGTTCATTGTCATAATCCCGACGTATGAAGGAGGAAGAAAACTAACAATATAATTTCCTTTCATTCTTCTTCTGCGTTATAAAGCAGAGTGAAACATAATTAAATGGCATAGTGCAGTGTTTCTCAAACTGTGAGGCGCTAAGAAAATATCAGTGAAGCGCCTCGGTAGTACTTATTCTCGTCTTATCAATGAGGGGTTTAGTTGCAGTAAACAGTTTTGACTGGCGTTTCGTTGCGTATTACATTTCACAATGAATAGCCCCCAGACCAAACGACGCTCTAGTGTCTATGATGCGAACATACAACATACACATTATGTCTATAATTACTTGGCTAAATGTTTAATTAATGTTACGCGATGAAAAATTTGTGAGCTAGCGTTAGGACTGCACTAAGGTTATAAAAAGTGAGTCTTGGTGAGAAAAGTTTGAGAAACACTGGCTTAGTTCTAGCCCACAAGGCTCTACTTCGGGAGGTAGCCGGTTCGCATCCCAGTACCGGCAATTCTGACTGGAATAAAAATTCTGGAAATGGTTGAGGCACAGATAATGGATTAATTGAGATAGCCGTCAATGTTCGTGACCGATGCCAGCAAAGGGTGTTCTCGTCGTGCATTACGTTTATCTAAATTTCTTTTCGTTCCTATATTCAATCGCGCATTGCGCAAAGCAGCATTGCTTTTAGTAAGTATTACATGATTTCAACAACAACAATTATTCTCTTCACGTGGTTGGGTGCAGATCCTAAGCATATGCTACCAAAGGGCGTGGGTTCAAATCCTCAAAGCCAAGTACATGTTATTTGTAATTCTCCTTTATTTTCATCTATGACCACTCATCGTCTCAAATAGCGTTATTGCAATTTGTTTTGCTGGTGGCAGGGGGGGGGGGGGGGGGCATGGGAATCTCCAGTCGCCAGTCTTGATTTCTGACAACCGTTCGCGTATTTGGGGCGCTGGTCCTAAAAGCGTATATGTGTAGAAGGGGCGTGTGTTCGAATCCCCGGGCGTAGGCCTACTATAAGTTAAATATTTATCAGGATATTTATCTCTATTCACAAAAATTTCTACACTATTCGTACAAAACCACTTCCCGTTTATAGACCGGGCGCCGCCCCAGAAATATGTTTTGCACTGCTGCACCCCTTTTGAGGCAGAAAATGCAATATGCCATGAGTTAGACGAAGTAAATGTGCATCTCAAGTCACCGTGCCTTTTTTGCCTCAGTGGTGCAAACGCCGAATAATTTAATTTGAAATTCATAATTTTTCCTATTGTAATCGCACGCATATGATTGAATATAGTCGTGTATAATCACCACTTACTATGATACGACAACGTGTAATACATCTAATAAAATATCTTGAAATGCTTTTTCATAATATATGCAATAGCAGTTCATCAGATGGATGTAACCAAACAAAAAACGTGAATTAATTACGGAATTAATCTACTTCGAAGGAAGCTTATTTTATCAGTTTTTTTTACAATAGTAGAAATGAAAAAAACATTGCAACTAATAGCTCATACGATGCATCATAGTGTAAGCTTTAGATATTGTCTCTTGTCATTTTTATGTATTATTATTTATACGCCCACAATGAACAATAATAGTGAACCACGTGACCGTCTTACGGAAACCATGAAAGTTTGTTTTTATCCATGCAAGGTCACAGTAATTTTTATTTGGTGCAAAATGTACTTTAAAATGGACCTAATACTAACTTGTATGTTAGAAACAGTCAGTTATGGATTTTTGTATTTTTGTTTGGTAAACAAAGAATATTATAGTATTTTTAATTTACGTTTTCTTTAGATTTTGAGACTTCGTCCAGCCCTAACCTCAATGTAATTACTTAAATGTACACAAATATTATTCGTTTTCTTTAGATTTTGAGACTTCGTCCAGCCCTAACCTCAATGTAATTACTTAAATGTACACAAATATTATTATCAAATTAATGAACATTAAATTATGAGCTCTATTGAAGTTACCAATTTGCAATATCTATTTTGGTTTTCAAGTTTTTCGTCTTCTTATCCGACGATGTGTATTTCCACTACTACTAGTTTTCAAGCTTCGAGATTTTTGTTTTGAGCGCGGAAAGTTGAAGACTCGCTCTTTAGTTCTCGTAAGGATAGCCCCGTCCCTATTCGGCAAAATTGTTATTATTATTATTATTTTTTATTAAAAGCAAAGATTACTCACTCAGTAATCTTTGCTAAAACATTTGTTCTGCTAGTTTTTCAAGTTGGTGCTTTCAATGTGTGACAAGACACTGACGGGAGTTGTCACATTGTGTTGTTGGTCCCGCACAGTATTTCGTTATCTTTATCAAGTTGTGCATAATATTATAATTTATAAAATATTACATTTTAATTTATGTCTACGTTTGTATTGTGTTTCTGTTGGTATAAATAGTTAATTGTATTGTTTTCATAGTGAACAATAATTGGTGCACATAAACGTGTAGGTGAATGCTTTTAATATATGTTCATGTTAGGGTAGTAACTTTCAAGCAATCACACGCAGAAATTACCACGTAATTTCACCTATCCGTGTAATGTCAGTAATATAAACCAGATCTATATTATGTTGGTTTTTACTTTGTATACAAGATGATTTTTCGTTTAACCATTTGGTTTGAAAAAATAATAATTCGAGTAAGCATTATTTTTTCGACGATTTTTCCTCAAAACTAATGATCCACATAGACGCTTGTGATGCTCAAAATTTCTCTCCGTTCGACCGCTATCGCGAGAAAAATATATCAAACAAAAACAAAAGTACTGTCATAAGTATAGACTGAAAACGCTCGCTTCGCTCGCTTCCACACATTTTTACCTACATTGTTTCACTATAAGCTATAAATAGTATTATTATTTGTCATTTATACTGCTATTATTATTATTCGTATGTGTCATTGATTATTATTAATTATTCTATATGAAAGATTTGTAAATAATTGTCGAAACTCACAATCAATTACAAGTGGAAGTGCAAAGGTTTATGGTTTTATCGTTTTATTTTCATTTACGACCACCTTCCGCTCCGTCACAACAACCGTCCCATTCAGTATATTCAACCTTGGCATGCCGCTTTACACCCTGTCTCCCCCCGCTGATATCCTACTGCGTTTAGGGGCTAGTTAGCAAGCCTCACAACTTCTGGAGACGAGAAACTATGTCATTTTGTACTACATCATCTCACAAACCAATTTTTATCTCGTAAGTTATACACACATTGATGAAACAAATTGTGGATGTGTATTAAATGTGAATGTGAAATAATTCTTGTTTGATTTTTACTTCTATGAAGTCATCCTTGTTTCTACTATTTCACTGAGAAATGTGTGATCGTTAAAAAAACTCTTTTTATCACGATAAAAAAATTCATAATTCCCGAATTATAATAAAAGACAAGCATTTCACTGTTGAAAACCATGTAATCTACTGATATTTATTACGTACTGAACTTTTATTAAAGACAATTTTCAAATTGATCAAATTATAAGAGATCAAAAACGTATCCATCTTTGCGGATAAGCTACAGATTGCCGTGGAAAACTACTCATTCCTGGCGTAATTTCATAAATACAAACAAAATGCAAGAGACACCACTGTTTAATAACTAAATGGTCGTTATGATCAATGCTTCGTGTATTAAGAATTCGATTTGTTTAGTACCATAACAAAACTTATAAGATATTACCTAATTGAAAAAGATAAATGTCCGGATGTTGATTACATTTTATGACATGGTATGTAATGTAGTTACTTGATTGTTATACAGTTGTATTGTGTGTTTTAATAGCTTTCATTTGATATATAACACATACAATATTGATTATGATAAAAGGGTAATGGTACCCGACATTCGTGTCCGTGCATGCCCATTAATTCGCGCGTGTCATCACTTAGATACGATTATTTTCCATTTGCACCACTGAGGCAAAAAAGGCACGGTGCCTTGATATGCACATTACCTTTATCTATCTAATGATATATTGCAATCTCTGCCTCAACAGGGGTGCAGCTAACACCCCGAAATATCAACATTTTTCAAGGGTGGCTCCCGAACTATTAAGACTGAATTGGACTCGACGAGGTACAAAAAACAAAACCAATATCTGCATTTATCACTTTTACTACGTGCTACGGATTATTGCTGCAATAAACTTATATGACTGAAAACTCACTGACCGGCCTCAGAAGAAACTGACACATGGTCTCATTGTTATCAAACATGAATAGCATTTTAACAGCTCATCCTGTCAAAAGCGTAATTTTATAGGGTGAAAGCGGGTTGCCTGAAGACGTATTCATGCATTTAGCGACAAAGGAGTTGCGTCAGGGGTATACAAGTACAACCATGGGGTAACATTTCATAGTCCCCAAATTCGTAGTCACAATACCGGGCCTAAATGCCAACCCCACAGAATTCCCCTTGAATTTCAACTAAGAACATAGTGTAAATCGTTTGTGCTGCGTTTGTGCTGGTTTGTGCCCCAAAACGTTTCGTTTCTGGTGCCCTTTAAGTACACTTAATTAAGGACTCTAGTAAGGGGATGGGGGGCTAACTAAATGCCAGCACCCCGTTTATTGAATTTCAACTAACAAGAAGGCTAAAGTCAATTGTTTGTGCTGGTTTGTGCCTTAAAATGTTCGTTTGTGCCGCCCTATTCATTTATTGAATGTCAGATACATGTGTGCATGGCTATTGCCCAATCATTATAGTACAAGTGAGAGGCTAGTTATTGAACAAACACGTCTTACTCGGTTTACTACATGCATGGATGCAAATTAAAAAGCGCGCAACATTATGTTTTTCTAAGTGAAAACTATGCGGCTTGTGGTTTTATAAGGATTAAGGACTGCATAAAAATCAATTTTTAGTTTGAAAAGATTAGAATAGTTGTTATTTTTAATAAACATAATTGATAAGCAAATTTTAACGAATGTATAAAATTTTCAAACTAACGGGCGTTTTGTTTCAGTAGGTCTACAATCAATATCGTTTGAAGTTGGAAACTATAGTTATTGAACAAATACGTTTTGATTTACTAAAATATACATGAGTGTTTATTAAGTCCAAATAACCAATCAACTACACTTAAATACCTATCCTATCTCTTTACAATGACGCGGCTCTAAATTAATCGTATTCATGTATATAAGGTTGATAAGTATATCATAACCAAAGGTTTAAAAACGCTAGATCAAACGGGGAATCGAACCCTAAACCTTCCATCCGCACTTGAAGAATAGGATTAATCATTCTATCTAGATCAATGCTGAAAATTATTGGAATGTGCCTCCGGTGTCGGTGCAATTCTTAGGTTGGAATTCATAGTCGGCCCCTACACCTAGGGGCGCCCATTGTTACCAAGGTAACAGTTGTTTCCATGTTATTTCTCATAAACAAGACAAATCCATAGCAACAATGGGTGCCCAGTGGCGTAGCCAGGTTTTGGGTCTAGGGGGGGCAAAACATTTTTAGGGGGCGCCGACTCATATTAAACAGTTTACAAAACATCACAAATTTTATTTAAGTTTGATAGTCATATACAATAAATAGGCCCCTACATACATTTATTTATTTAGCTCGGACAATTGTCTTTTTTGAATGCGCTCGTAGTTCGTTCTTTGTACAGGAGTTTTTTTTTCTTATTGGTTTCATGTTTGCAAAGTTTGTTACCACGTTTTCGAAATCAAGTGACTCGACAAGGGTTCTCTCAATATTTAACAATGATTAATTGGATAAACGACCTTCTGACATGGTTGGCTGTGTGTATGTTTTTATTGCTTTGAGCCCGCTGAAACTTCTCTCAGCCGTCGCACTACTTACCGGTAAAGTAAGATAGATTTGATACAAGGTGGACAGATTTAAATAAACACTTAGCATGTCGTTAGCTTGAAAGAATTCCAATAATGTGTCAACATTTAGCTTTTCACCTTCTGCAGAAAGATTGCAGTATAAAGCACGGAATGAGTAATATTCATCAGCAATAAATGAATGAGAAATGTAAGTTTTGTAAAAAAAGTGCCAAATCTTGGAGAGCTACGATATTATTTCTTCCATCTGAAAAACTGGATGGTTCTAAACCGGAAAAATTTGAAGCAATGTTATAAAATTCTTCAAAGTGACCTTTCAGCTGCGTGGTGAAAATATTAAGTACTTTGAAGAAAGCTTTACTCCTGAAATGGTCTTTTTCAGATGCAATAAGAGAATCTTCGGCAAGCTCTTCATGAAATCGTTTCTTTTTACTCGCCCTGTTTTCAGTTTGCAAACCCCTCTGCTTCTTTAACAATATCAAGGAACGCTTCATCAGAGCGCATTGCTGATAATTCGGCTTCGCATGACTATTAATCACGACTTTATTAATGGGTCAAAAAAAGGCGCTATTATAATATTTATTTACATTAAACGAAATTCATTACTTTTGCCAAATTCAAAAGACTTTGCAGACACTCATTCCCCCGCGCCCCCCCCCCCCCTCAAATCATACTTTCACCAGTTGGAAAGTGATCTGTTCCGCGCGAGGTTTTATCAACATAGGCGGCACAATGGCTACCTCCAAAGGCGACAAAGGACGAAAGGGTCACAAAGGATTTACGTTTTTATTATATCACATAATATGTGAAATGTATTCTTGGGACTTTCAAGTGGAACAATTCAAATGGTTAGGGGGCGCCAGGACAAGGGGGCGGGGGGGGCATTCGCCCCCCCTGCCCCCCTACTGGCTACGCTACTGTGGGTGCCCCTAGGTGTAGGGGCCGACTATGAATTCCAACCTTAGATGTTTATTAAATCTGCGGTCGTAGTGAGGGAGGGATCAAAGTGCTCGACCCCCCCCCCCCCCCCCCCAGAAATTATAAAGGTCAATATTCAATATAATTTACTCATAACATTAACAGTGTTGTACTCATTTCATAAACCTTTTAAAACTTGCGTCTTATGTCAATAGCGGCTGCAAAACCCTGTTATTATTGAGGAAGAACACCCCTCCCACATCAGATAATATTTATTCCTCCCCTCCACCCTGAAACACAAAACACTGGTTACGCTCGTTTTCGACTATTTTTTTTATATATACATATATATATTTTAGGTGAGTGTGACCGACGTGGCGTAATAACCCGATATATTTTTAATTTTACAAACACATATATAATATATATATATATATATATATATATATATATATATATATATAGACGTGTGACATACACATGATATATAAATTAACGTGTTGATGTATATACCTACTTCAAAGATTCCGTTAGTATTTCGTGTGGAATTGCTTAATTTGAAAATATACCCGCAAACAAACTCTATATATTTGGAAAATTCTGTTTTGATCCAGTCACATTTTTTGCATCGAACGGCAGCGGGGGCCGCTGCCGTCAAGTATTAGCTAGCAGGTGCAGTCTTCTTTTTCAATAGATAGCACGGCCATGGCACATGCTGCCTCGGCATTCTTCTTGCCCATTCTGTTCCTTGAAAGCAAAGGTCTATGTGAATATGCAGGGACTTAAAAAAGGCGTGCCCAACCCCCTAAACGATCCAATCAGACGAAACCTTGTAAAACGCCCTGAATTTCAAAGCGTGACGGTTAAAATCTCGAAAGTGCAAAATTACGAAAGTGTAAAATGTCGAAGGTGTAATTTTACGAAAGTGTAAAGCTTCGAATGTCCAATTTAACGAAAGTGCAAAACTACGAATGGCCGAATCTACGAAAGTTCAATGTCACGAATGTTCAATTTTACGAAAGTGTAAACCACCGAATGTCTAAATCACCGAAAGAGCAATTCGTCGAATGTGCAATATACCGAAAGTGCGTTTTCACGAATGTCATATTTCTCGAATGTGCAGTATCACGAAAGTACAAACTACCGAAAGTGTAATTTTTCGAAAGTGCATTTTCACGAAAGTGTAGAGTAACGAAAGTGCAATTTAACGAATTTTCGGTGTTTTGCACTTTCGAGATTTTGCACTTTCGACATTTTGATACAGTGCCAGTAAAACGCTTCATTATACATGGGTAACCAGGAAGAAATGTTTCATAGCATAAAAGCGACATATAGTTATTGATTTTCTTTTAAAACAAGGTTCAATTAAAAATATGTGTCTATCGAATAATCAGAGGGTAATTCCAAATACTCGCACCACCCTGACATAATATTTAATAATGTTTAGATCGAATACCCGTTATAGGGTGCACACCAGCTTTATGTGCCCCTCTTCAGGTGACTAACTAGGTAATTAGGGTGTTGGGATAGCTGAGAAGGAATGTCCGAGGGCTGTTGGTAGGACTCAATCCCAGTATTCGCCTTTACGACTGAGGAAAACCTAGGAAAAAACTTTCATTCAGGACTGCCGGTGGCCGGAATCGAACCGGCGACCTCCCGACTTAGAGTCTCGCGCGCAAATGCTTGCTCACGATTGATGGTGGGGTGGAAGAGGGGGGGGGGGGGGACACTCAATACTTTGAACTGAATTTCATGGAAATGTTTGACTTTAAAAGATTAAAAGCTCAAACAACGAATTAAGCTTTCTGGTTAGGACTTGTTGAGATTTCCATTTTTTCTCCAATCCTACGCAGGTATTTATTTTATATTTTCTACTATTCTAACTTGTAACATATCACTTCCAAGATAGTAATACATATGTTAATATTAGATCCATACCTTATATATATCTTCACCACTCACAAGATTTCTTATGCAGTGGAGATTCTAATAAGCTATGTCCGTTTTTATGGAGTTATATTATAAGAATTATAAATATTGTATTTACATAAAATAAAAGAATTTGAATTTGAATAATTAAATGTGAATTAAAACATGTTAAAGATTTCGATCTCAAGCAAAATTATTAAGTAAATTTACAAGACTAATTAAAAACACACCTTATTTACTTTAAATTAATATATAAAACAAAAGATAAAATTGAAATTTTCAGATGCGAAGATATTTTTTATGTACAAAGCCGCCATAAAAACACATTAGTATTGACTTTAAAATGTCTCGTTCATAGTATCCGACAAGACTATACATGGAAACCCTGATACGAAACCATAACCTCACATATTTTGTCACCTGCGTCCTGTTATCACTTATCGTTACCATTTTATGGCTTGATATGCAACGATAAATTTAAGTGAAACACATTGTTAATGAGAAGGATTAGTTTTCTCGTAAGCTCTGCTCCACTTGTTATGTCTTAAGTTAGGCAGTTAAAATGTAACTGGTCATTTTACCACGATATTAAGTTTATAGCTTCCTATGGAGGGACGCCTAGAAACGTTGGGCTATAACATCCGGGCACGTACGAACCCTTTCGTGGGGGGCTAACGGGAGGGGAGGGGGTTTCCTAATATACTCTCTTCCCCTCTTGCCCTCCCACCATTCCTGTTTTCGTCCTCTTCAATTGTACCCCATTCCTTCCTCTGTTCCGTGTAAGGAATCCGATGAGCGACTCGGGAAAAGTAGTGATGATTCGTATTTTGTGCGTTTTAAAGAAATTTCTAATTTAAAATCGTATTATCAGTACACGACTTGTTTGTTTTAAAGTCTTATTTATGAAAATTTCGTTTAATTATGTTAAAATAAAAAAAAAAACAAGAACAAAACCAACGACAACAATAATCGGAGTATATCAACTGTTATAAATAATGTATTGTAATACATACTTTACTTTGTAATTGAAAGCAGTTACTGGAACGTATATTTTGTTTCGTCGTCTAAATAAATGCATCCCTCCCCCACCCCCCCCCCCCCCCCTCCACTCACCTGCCCACCCCCCGGCCAACCTTAACATCTTCCTATTTACGTTTTGTGTGGTATTATATGATTTATTACGCTATTGGTTTGAAAATGGCGCAAAGAAATAAAAGTACAGATATTCCATGAGGATTTTAATGTTCTATTTTATGGATGAAGCTATGTTTCAATAAAAAATGGCTGTTACTTATAATTACCAATTAAATTGTGTCATGTGTTTGCCAAACACACACTCAAAATTAAAATGTGCACTAAAAAGTAAAATTATTGTTGACACTTCGCGCCATCAATAAAATTTAGCTGTTAAGTCTAAAGAGAATGGTGTTATTTTGTTATATCTTTTCCTTACACGCATTAAAAATTCTTATATTTTTTCTCCAGAAAGTAATGAAGAATTTTTATTGCCGATTAAAAATTCTTATATTTACACACAAGAGAGCCAATACTTTCCATCAAGCTGCAGACAGAATCTACACACGCAATGCAACCATCGCACTGTTCAAAATAATTCTACTAACTTACTCCCAATCCACTGAAGAACTATTATTAGTGCCGCGATTGTTAGTTGGTACCACACACATTTCTTGACATCGGAACTAGTGACGTCATTGGGTCCGAAGGTTTGAACCGGTTCCTCCACTTCGGAACCGGTTCGGAAGCGGTTTTGTGCCACACACATTTCTTGACATCGGAAGTAGATATGTTACCGGTTCCTCTACTTCGAAACCGGTCGGAACCGGTTCGGAACCGGTTTTTGTGTCTCACACATATCTTGACATCGTAACTAGAGATGTTACCGGTTCTTTCACTTCGGAACCTGTCGGAACTGGTTAGGAACCGGTTTTTGTGTCACACACATGTCTTGACATCGGAACTAATGATTTCGCCGGGTCCGAAGATTCGAACCGGTTCCTCCACATCGGAACCAGTTCGGAACATATTTTTTGGGCATATTTTTTGTTAAACATATACTCATTACCATCTTCTATTCAGCAGAATAAAAATGTATTCAGCAAAACAACCTTTAAACAGTGTCTCGTGACCCTTAAAATAGGCTCGATGTAAAACGCATAGACCTGATAATAGAAAACTATGGAACTTTACTTTACTTAACTGTAATTAAGGCCAGTGTAGGGCACAATGCCCTCTTTAGCCTGATGAATGATGACTGATGAATGATAATAAGGAAGGAAGGAGGGGAAGCCTGGTACCGGCACGTAGCCTACTCCTGTCGAAATGTACCAAGGGGACCATCGGCTTAACGTCCCATCCGTAAGGACGGTGTAACTTTACCAGTTATATAGGTTCCTCCACTAACCTAGACTGCCGACCAGTTGACGAGAAGAACGAAGCTGTCCAAGCTATTCTAACGATCGGTAGCTTATAGTGTTTCAGAGGAGATTGGTCACCCATCCACCTGCTGACCTAGCCCGAGGTTGCTTAACTTCGGTGTTCGTATGGGAACCGGCTAAGCGACCGGGGCTAAACCTTTGGCTAATTGTGTAAACATAATAGACGTGCATAGACCCTAAATGTCAGATCCCTAGTGTTACATGAGTGCTTCTTGGAAGCGACTGTCAGGCAGTGTGCGGAAACAGGTTGATAAATGGGAACCAGTTTAAGGGTACCCAATGTCATCACTAATCGGAACCCTTTCTGAATTGTTGTTTTGCCGCTCAAATGTTTGGCTAACATGTTTGTGGCTAAAATGACTGACGAATCGACTTTTCTCGACTCCCACAAGGTTGATTATTAAATGAGTGTTTTTAGCGTTCCTCCAATGCGCACAATTTCATTATGTTGTAAGATTTCGATAAAAACTAAACAAGTTTCCACGTTCCGTAGGAAACAAGAAATTTAAACTTAGATTTGGCTGGTATTCGTGGAGATTCCAACCAAAATTAATAAAATAAGTGTTTTTGAGCGATTCAGCCTCCAATTAGCATTTTAGCCCTCAATCTCCCCGACCCCCCCCCCCCCCCTCCCCCCTAAAAACGCCCCCACTCCCCAAGACAAGCATCCTCTCTCCTCGCTCAAGGTAAGTATCGCAGGCGTTACTTAAAGCCGGTGGCCAAGCGCATCATTAGCATTTACTGTGAGGCGATACTGCTGGGACTAACTAAACGTAAATCAATATTAGACTAAAGGAAATTAGGCAGTCAATACAATTAGCATACGATTATTACACTCTGTGCTAACTAACACAAACGGGTCGGTGTACTTTGTCCAAATGTACGGACAATGTTTACTTTATCATGCGAACATGATAGAATGAGGCTAGGAAACAATTAATTTACGTTCGAGGAAAAAAACATGGCCTACTGGTATTCCAATATTAATTAAAATCTGATAACCGTGAGCGTAATACGGGTATATGCTGTAAGCAAACAAATAAAAACTATATTTGATTGTAATGTTGCTTTTAAATTAGCAATTAATAGAATGTTATCAATGATGTAATCGAGAATTATTGGTGTTAATGTACAATGTCCAATGGCGAAACAAATTTCCTCGTATTCTTGTTTATAAATTGATAATACATCGTAAAATACAATTTTAATGGTTATCGCATGTTCGAATGTGTGTTCTTAAATTCAAATGCGTATATGATTTTATTCTTGCCCGTACACGTCTTTACAATCCAACCAATTATCTCAATTCTCCTACTAGTTCTAGAGGTATTCGCTGAGTTGTGTCCACTCGTATAGGTAAAAGTATACCAACTGCATCCAGGCGAAGGCGAAGACGAAGACGAAGACGAAGACGAAGACGAAGACGAAGACGAAGACCAAGACGAAGACGAAGACGAAGACGAAGACGAAGACGAAGACGAAGACGAAGACGAAGACGAAGACGAAGACGAAGACGAAGACGAAGACGAAGACGAAGACGAAGACGAAGACGAAGACGAAGACGAAGACGAAGACCAAGACCAAGACGAAGACGAAGACGAAGACGAAGACGAAGACGAAGACGAAGACGAAGACGAAGACGAAGACGAAGACGAAGACCAAGACGAAGACCAAGACGAAGACGAAGACGAAGACGAAGACGAAGACGAAGACGAAGACGAAGACGAAGACGAAGACGAAGACGAAGACGGAGACGGAGACGAAGACGAAGACGAAGACGAAGACGAAGACGAAGACGAAGACGAAGACGAAGACGGAGACGAAGACGAAGACGAAGACGGAGACGAAGACGAAGACGAAGACGAAGACGAAGACGAAGACGAAGACGAAGACGAAGACGAAGACGAAGACGAAGACGAAGACGAAGACGAAGACGAAGACGAAGACGAAGACGAAGACGAAGACGAAGACGAAGACGAAGACGAAGACGAAGACGAAGACGAAGACGAAGACGAAGACGAAGACGAAGACGAAGACGAAGACGAAGACGAAGACGAAGACGAAGACGAAGACGAAGACGAAGACGAAGACGAAGACGAAGACGAAGACGAAGACGAAGACGAAGACGAAGACGAAGACGAAGACGAAGACGAAGACGAAGACGAAGACGAAGACGAAGACGAAGACGAAGACGAAGACGAAGACGAAGACGAAGACGAAGACGAAGACGAAGACGAAGACGAAGACGAAGACGAAGACGAAGACGAAGACGAAGACGAAGACGAAGACGAAGACGAAGACGAAGACGAAGACGAAGACGAAGACGAAGACGAAGACGAAGACGAAGACGAAGACGAAGACGAAGACGAAGACGAAGACGAAGACGAAGACGAAGACGAAGACGAAGACGAAGACGAAGACGAAGACGAAGACGAAGACGAAGACGAAGACGAAGACGAAGACGAAGACGAAGACGAAGACGAAGACGAAGACGAAGACGAAGACGAAGACGAAGACGAAGACGAAGACGAAGACGAAGACGAAGACGAAGACGAAGACGAAGACGAAGACGAAGACGAAGACGAAGACGAAGACAAAGATTTTATCTAGTCTTAAGGCTAATCTCAACCCACCCTGCAGAACAGATTTCTGTCGGTTGACAATGCTTTAAAACGTCTCAAAATTGTCAAAAACAAAACAAAAATATGTCATCATGAAGAATATTTAATATTGTTTTCAATCTCGTATATAAATATTTTTGTTTAAAAAAATGTGTACGTTCTTTACATATTTAAATTATGTGCTTCACAAAGTTCAATAACGACGACACAAATATTTTTTAGACAAAGAAAACTTGCCAACATTGACACAATTATGTTAGAGCTAGGAAAATGGAATTATATTTTCATTCAACGATGGGAATTAAAGGACATTTTTACCATCTAGAATGAAGCCAGTAAACCCAGTGAATTAATTAAAATACGCGACCACTTTAAAACTAAGGACTCTTTATTTAATAAAACTGCACATTTAAAAACGCACCGTTTTCATCGCATCTTCCATCTCATCCGAGCCAAAAATGTGTGGTTTTAGTAAATGAAGTGGCCTTTCGGTCCACGTTATTTTTTTACTTTACGAACCTGTCGGAATACATCAATAAAACGAGTATTTATGTTGCAGAATTGGCTTTCATTACCAAGAATAAAACAAGTCTTGTCATGGCCAGAGATTGCTCGTTGTAGGGTTTATGAATGGGAGCAGAATATTGAATATTCCAGAATATTTGAACATATAATCGTATGTTCACCCACTCTCAATTAGTCAAGTTGCAACAATTGGGGCGTAAAACCCAAATATCTATATTTAACTTATGAACATATCATGCATTGAGTCTATTATGAAGCTCAAAAATAAATCTTTGAAATTTTACAGTTAAAAAATACAAAAAACTAATAAGTTAGCAAAATTGTATTTCTTTTGTAACTGCACTTTATAACGTTGGGGGGGGGGGGGAGCCCCCACGCCCCCACTACTGCGCCGCAGGCGATTTTCTTTAAATACACATTTTTAGCATTGTTTTAAATGTTTTAGAACGAGATTAGATGATTTGCTGAACGCGATAATTTAACCAGATTTAAAAAAAAATCATTGAATTTATTGGACTGATAGTATAAATTTAACTTTATTAGAGGTATGTTGGCATTGTTGTACAATTATTTTCTTCTATTAGTTAATGCAACAAATGTTTATATTAATAAACATAGATATTTTGCAGGGGGGTGCTCCATCCCGTCTTGGATACGCCACTGACTGCAATCGTTCACCCCCGGGAGTACAACTGTCAGGAGATCTCTCTTACTTTAGCCGTAAACCTCCCCTCAGACGGGGCTGAGCTACTTTCAAGCATTCCGCCATTGTTCCGTGAGAGAACAAGGGAAACTTTTCAGTACATGGTTCTACCCATGTCCAATAATAATAACAACTCCGGAAACTGTAAAGCGCTTTACATTGTTTGGTAAATGGGCTCATGTTACTACGGGTGCGTTCCGTAACTTGTTGTAAATGCTTTGCCCCTGGCATTCTCCAGCACGTTAAAGCATCTATAAGCACGATACATACGGAACACCTCAAACATTGGCATGGCTGTTTAGACCAATTAGGCGCAAGGTCGTTATGCCACGCCCACTTCATTAGTTGTCAAACAGTAGAGTAAAATTGAAAAGATTGATGGTGGCGTAAATCAAATCAATTAAATATACTAGGCTCTAATACATGGGAAAACATATGATTTTGGCGCCATTTTACACTCTGGTTAGGCCCAGGGCTAGGTCCGTCTATAGAACGTTTTTAAAATGCCGCCAAAAACCACCACTTGTTGGAAATGCTCAAGTGAAAACCTCGGGCTTATTCAACGTGTTGCATATGCTCAGGTATCACGTTACGGAACGCTGGGTGAAGCACATTCAATAATCAATAGGTTTCGGTACGGGCCAAGCACGCTTTTAGCATATTCAACAGCTTTCAGAACGTACCCTACATAATGCTAGTGCACATCTGTAGAAGCAAATCTGTAGAGAAACACACGTCTGTATATTATGTACTCCAATGAGAAACACAAACGTAAAGAGAGAAATAATGTTGCCTAGCAAATTCTTTTTTTAAGCTTTTTGACGGTATGACATTAGTTTTATGAAAATTGAAAACATCTGTGCACAAGACAAGGAGAAACACCCAATAAAAGTAGGACGGCGTCATTGAAATTGAACACCAGCAGTTTATTGCCAAAATAAGAAAAATATTTCTTCTTTTGTCAAAATCCATACTCAGTAACAAGAACTATAAGTAAGTGTGGAGCATTAGACCATTGAGTATATGCCTCGTTGCTATGAAGCCTCTAAGCTACCTTTTATAAAAACACCAGTACCATACACAGAGATTTCTCAAAGTTGAAACAAACAGTCCGAAATGGGAATCGAACCATAGACGTTCTAAACAATCTTTTTTAGAAATATTATTTGTTGATTAATGTTGCTACATTTGGACTTTGCTTAAAACCCGTAATGTCATATAATATATATTATTATCATATGGCCCCCGCGGATATGCATAATATACATTATTACATTACACTAGCAAACCCGGCATGCGTTGCAATGTGCAATGCCACTGAAAGAAATAAAGTGTTTATGTTTAAATTATGTTTATTGAAGTGCTTTTAGACACACAATATATTTTTCCGTCTGGTGGTACACAAAGGGGGGGGGGGGGGGGCGGTTGTACTCATTCAGAAACCTTCGCGGGCGTGCGCACAATAACTTAACAACATTTTATCGCAGTCGGATGAATGGTTTAGGAAATCATTATGGCATATTGGTGTCAGTGGTGGTAGGGGCTGGGGGGGGGGGGGGTTATCATTCAGAAACCTTAGCGGGCGCGCATACACTAACTTACCAAAATTTTATCGCAGGCGGATGAATGGTTTAGGAAAACATTATTGCATATTGGTGTCTCAGTGGGGGTGATGGTGAGGGAGGGGTGTTGGGAGGGGTTTGTTATCATCGAGAAACCATCGCGGGCGTGCGCACAACAACTCACCAAAGTTTCATCGCAATCGGATGAATGGTGTAGTAATGTATACAGGACATACACACATACACACATACACACATACACACATACATTCGTTTTTATATATATATAGAAGATAGAAGATTACACATTACATTACATTAGAGTCTAATGTAATATAAGTGTGTAATAAGTGTCATGTGATATAAGTCTAATGATTAGACTTATATCACATGACACTTTACATTACATCACACTTCATTACATTTCATTACACATTATATCACATTACACTTTACATTACATTACAGTATTACATTTCACTAAATTACAGTATTACATTACATTACATTACAGTATTACATTACAGTACATTACATTACATTAGATTACAGGCATGTTGTTCCGCTTGTTGTTCGGATCGCAGACACGTTGGATATCTTTATAAGCTTCGACACGTGTTTTAAGTATTGGTAACTTTCGACTTTTCTCCTGTAATAAAAATCTTTGTGTTCATTTTCTTAGAGCGTGCTCCTTTCTTTCTTTTATAATACTGCCCTCGTAAATTTGCTTTCCGTTTTGTATATTACATCATTATAAGGTTTCCATGATATTATGGTTCGGTTTTATCTTCTTTTCTCTGTTTTATTACATTCATTTATATGTTTAATATAATATTTAAATTTAAGTTACTTAAGTATGGGGGTATATAGACATGCCGCCATTCCTTTTGCATGGATCTCTGCTATTTTCTACAAACCCCTATTTATTATGCATGAACAGGAATACATAATAATAAATAAAACAATAAAATAAATCAACCGTCCCTGTTTTCAACTATGCAGTCGGGTAGTGGGAGGGATGTTTCTACCATTCACTCAGGCCTCGGGTCTACCTTAGCCATGGTTGACGCTTCACCCCTTTTTTTCTTTCTTTCTTCTCCTAGCATTTGTCCTTTTGAGATCTGTAATTCAATGTCTTCTTCTTCCGCCCTCTCCACAGTTTGTTTCTCTTCCCACCAATCATACTATGCTTATACTTATACTTACATTAACACATATGATAACGTTGTGTATAGCCTGGCCATGCTCTGGGACCTTCGCGCAGTGTAAAGCTTCGGCTTCTCCGGCATTGTTCGTTGTTCTCAATGGGTTTTCTACCCAGACTCCCCTACGATATGCCAACCTGCCACTGTTCGATAACGTGACACCCAACGTTATCTTCACTCTACATGACACCTTATGACACTTTATGACACTTGCATGAGAATAGAGATCTCCTATCGTGAGTTTAACTTCCCCTGTCTGACTGACGTACTTAAAGCAAGTTGCCGGTTTGCTTCTTAATTAAGTAGCAAAGGTAAGCTGAATTTAGTTTTGTGTGTTCAGTTTTGTACTTGTTTTGTTTTTATAATGAAGTTAGAGGCTGCACCAGCGGTTTTCGTCTAGGTAGTATATTTTCTGATGATATGGAAATAGTAAATTAATTCGATATATGAAGTTACGCGCTGTAACTTAACTGTAACTCTGTAACTGTACACGACCTAAATTAAACAATGGCACTGCAAATCAGTTTAATTACTGAGTGGGTGGACTCTAAATGTGAATTTATTTTATTTATTTTTATTTAATACCTATAACAACTCCAGTCTGATAATAAATAAATATTAACATTTTAATACAGGCTAAAACTAAATGTTAAGAAAATTGCTTCACTGCAAATTTGAATCTGGGTTCCGTTTCAATATCGAATGAAGCAAAACTTTCGATAATTAAGAACACATTGAATTATCTTTAAATAAATTATCGATGACGAAAAACATCTCAAACCTACAAATTCTAATTCAAATTTAAACCGTATGCTGCCATAATGTCTAAAAATGTTTTTAATAAAACTAATGTTAAAAAAAAAAATAGATAAAAATAACAAGAATGTCTGTTTGTTTGTAATGCATCATTGTTTAGCTATTTTCAGTGGCGGTTCGTGATCATTGGCCGAGGGGGGCACAAGATACTTGTTAATCACAACAACGGATTTTCTTATCTACGGTTTATGTATTGAAGCTGTTATTGTTATTATTATCTAAAATGCGTTGAAATTACTTTTATGAAACTAAATACAGTATCTGTCTGGCTCCGAATCACTTAATATGACTGAAAGAAATCTACCCAGATATGAAAAACCCTCTCGGAGCCCATATCCACGTCAAAAAACACAAATTTTTGAATTTTTTTACCGTCAAATGGGACCTTTGTTTTCATTGACAAGTGTTTTAAAAAGATACGCAATACAGTGTGATTACTTCAATGTGATGAATGGTACCTTTGTTAAAGACGTTTAAAAATGCATATTTACAAAAAAAGATAAGAGAAAGCAAAATTTGATATGTCCCGGAAATTTAATTAAGTTTTAGTTTCTCTTAATTTTGCATACAAAATATGAAGAAATGTTTAAAATGTAGGAAACAATATCTATTTTTTTGTACCTACTTTGAGAAATATATATTTTTTGTTCTCAAACTTTGTTTGTGTATACAATACCAAAATTCTCACAAAATCGTGATGTACTTATTTCTAAAAATCTATTCATGTTATAGAAAACTATTTTGTATTGTTATAGGTTATTTTCTGCTCAAAAGGGAAAACGGTACCAAAAGGGTTACCACATAGTTCGGATACTTTGTGCGCTGTTTGCCTTGCAAAAGTAGGGTGGAAGAGCAATATAATGGAAACCTATTTAATATGTTATTTACCTCCATGAATGAACATTTCATTTTAAACATTATGATTTAATTATTCTAAGATGTGTAACTTCTACTTTGTTTGAACTCAACCGTCTAGACATACAAGCTACTTGTGATACTAAGTTTAGCGTTAATTAGCGAAGATACGAAACTATACATTGGCCTTGGGTTTCAACGTAACAGTGTTAAGCTAATGTCACTTCAAAGAGTCTAACATGTTGAAAGTTGTGTCGGCACAAAAGGAACACAACAACTAACTAGGGTATGTTACTCGAAGGGGGTTCACTTGGTTTCACGCAGCGATCTTTGTTCAGTAGATAAGTCTCATCAATGTTTTTATTTCCTTCATGTGAATGTCACCTGAATTATACTGCACATCAATAATAAGTGATAGAACATTCTGGCATTGAGTAAAATAAACTGAATTTGGGTATATGGAGTTCTTCACTGCAGTATAGGTATTACAAAATGTGATGTTAGAAACAAAATTGAAATCTTGTAAATGTGGTTGCTAGTGAGATTTAAATTTAAGTTTTAAACTTTAATTTATTAACCATGCTTTAGTGGAAATAGTATTCTTTTAACAAGATCTTGGTGTTTACCACTATAATGAAATTAAAAACAAAGACTAATCTCTCGAAATGTTTACGGTGGTTGTCTGTGAAACTTTAATAACACATCCAATAGATTCCTACATTGTACATTGTTTAAAACATATGTTCACTTTTTACAAGTTACATTTTTATTGATATCTTTAAAGAAAATCGCCTGAAATAGTAGTAAAGAGTTCGGCAAACATTTCAACAAGAAGATTATTTGCATCCTGATGTTCTTCTCGTAAAAGTCTGCCATTCTGCAGCCGTAGAAGTAGTTCCAGCAGCTGATCAAATGAGGAATTGAGGTCAAGTTGGTCTCCGATACAGTCGAGATATTTCCATTGTGTCTTTCATGCTGGAAACTTAACTGAAGCAAGTTTGAATTGCTGAGTTAACTTTGTTGCCAGATCAGTATTGACCATAAAGAAATGTGCTCGATGTAATACTACAACGTGGTCCCTAACAGAGCAGAGCGATTACAGTGTTTTATCAACCACTGCAAAGTTTAACGGTAGAAGGCTCCAGTTGAGAAGTATCTAGGCAAGGTGCAAAGATATTAATGGCACTAAGAAGGGTTGTTTAAAAGCGTTGTGGTTGTAGTCACCAAACTTTTGATTGGTTGGAATTCATAGTCGGCCCCTACACCTAGGGGCACCCATTGTTGCTATGGATTTGTTTTGTTTATGGGAAATAACATGCAAACAATTGTTACCTTGGTAACAATGGGCGCCCCTAGGTGTAGGGGCCCACTATGAATTCCAACCTTAGGGTTTTTATGAAATTGCCCAATGAATGTCGAATGCGAATGTGTTGTCGTTCATTTCACCTCCAAGCGTGAGTAGTGAGTAGTGAGTAGTGAGTAGTGAGTAGTGAGTAGTGAGTAGTGAGTAGTGAGTAGTGAGTAGTGAGTAGCGAGTAGCAAGTAGCGAGTAGCGAGTAGCGAGTAGTGAGTAGTGAGTAGTGAGTAGTGAGTAGTGAGTAGTGAGTAGTAAGTAGTGAGTACTGAGTAGTGAGTACTGAGTACTGAGTACTGAGTAGTGAGTAGTGAGTAGTGATTACAGAGTACTGAGTACTGAGTAGTGAGTAGTGAGTAGTGAGTACTGAGTACTGACTAGTTAGTAGTGAGTAGTGAGTAGTGAGTAGTGAGAAGTGAGTAATGAGTAGTGGGTAGTGAGTAGTGAGTACTGAGTACTGACTAGTGGGTAGTGAGTCGTGAGTCGTGAGTAGTGAGTAGTGAGTAGTGAGTAGTGAGTAGTGAGTTATGAGTTATGAGTTATGAGTAATGAGTAATGAGTAATGAGTAATGAGTAATGGGTAATGAGTAATGACTTATGAGTAATAAGCAGTGAGTAGTGACTAGTGTGTAGTGAGTAGTCAGTAGTGAGTAGTCAGTAGTCAGTAGTGAGTGGTGCAGAGTGAGTAGTGAGTAGTGAGGAGTGAGGAGTGAGGAGTAGTGAGTAGTGCAGAGTAAGAAGTGAGTATTGAGGAGTGAGTATTGAGGAGTGAGGAGTAGTGAGTAGTGAGTAGTGAGTAGTGAGTATAGTGCGCTGCCAATACATTCGACGCGTAATATCGTTAACTGTCTATTTTTAGAGAAGTGATCAATCACCTGCTAAAGTTGCTCGTAGACTTCTGAAAGTGACATCTCTGGGGTGTCCACCAATTGCCACCCCTCCCCCTCCCCCTCCCCACCCCCTCCCTCCCCCCCCCATCTACCGCCCTTCGGAAACACAATTTCGATATCGCTCTACGAGATGAAAACTACTTCGAAACTACTTTGAAATAATTGCTAATTCTGCTATTGCGTCACGTTGGTTAACCTGCTCTGACGTAATTGATTTGTTTTTTACTAAACCAACAGTATATAAAACTTATATAAAACAACTTGCGCACTGCGACACTAGCGCGGCTAGCGGGACTTTGTTTACCATTATAATATCAACCTAAGGTGTTCCTTACTTTATCGGCTTGTCTTCTCTACCCACAGCCCATAGTCATGGGACCTGCGTGCGCATGTGTGTGCAGCAAGCATTCGTATATTGTGCTAAAATACCAGTGACTTCTTTTACATAGACGGCAGAGTAGCACATTGTTATGGGAATTATGGGAGACCGTATGACAGGTAGAGTGCGCTGTGAGCGATGACGTTCAGTTTGGCTATTATTTCTAGCTCAATTTCAGTTAAGTGCTCCGAATTTTATATTCCTAGTGCATTATTTACAGTAATTTGGATTATAAACATACTTAAGCACTTAAAGCTTAATTATTAATTAGGTTTATGTAACTAAAATAACAACCAGCTGTAGAGTCCATATAACAAGTGAAACCATGGTACAATGGTCGATGGAATAACACAGTCTACCACACTCTTCGCGCGCGGGTAAGGTTAAGCCGTCTCACAGCCATCTGTATTTCTACGACATCATTATTGCATGCGTCAAATGAGGGGCATACTGACATTTTTGAGGGCAGGAACGCTCACAGCGTTGCTGTCATACGGTCTCCTATATCAAAAGAATCAATGTTTGACATTGAGACGCATAAAACTTGACAGTAGGAAGATATTAAAAGGTAGACAAAGGGTGTAGCGATGTATGGATGAATAACATGGACTTTATCTAAAAAGGACAATATAAATATCTTTACTAAATTTAGATGTGTTGTACCCATAGAATGCTTAATGCTATTGATGGGGATGTTAAAAAAATGTATGATAATACCCGTAGTAAATAATATGGTACTGGACTGTTAGTTAAGCGTTTCAGTGTTTTTGAAAAAAAAACATCCTATTTTTAACTATCGCTTTATTGGAATAGTAACCTTTATTTGGCATTTGTGTTTGTTGCAGACGATATTAAATTAAATATATCACTCCATAATTACTTTCCAATTAATAACAATATCAAGCGTTTATTTCATATTATGTCTTACAAAACACACACCCCGATTGACAGTGTTATAAAATGCACAAACTAGTCGGCGGTCTTAAACATGAATTTTGCATCGTTTTTATTAATCGCAATTTCTGTATTAAAATAGTTTAAGTTTATTTGAACCTCCCATTTTGATTGCACATTCATAATAAAATATATAACTTGGGACAACATAATATTTGATAACTGCATCGCTCACATTCTGAAATCTTGAAATCGATACATTTCGTTTTCATTTGCAACGTATACTACTATACACTATACGCAGTGCTATACGTATACTGTACTTCTATATACTATACGCAGTGCTATACGTATACTATACTACTATATACTATACGCAGTGCTATACGTATACTATACTACTATATACTATACGCAGTGCTATACGTATACTATACTACTATATACTATACGCAGTGCTATACGTATACTATACTACTATATACTATACGCAGTGCAATACGTATACTATACTACTATATACTATACGCAGTGCTATACGTATACTATACTACTATATACTATACGCAGTGCTATACGTATACTATACTACTATAGTCCCAACGAAAGTATTCGCATACCGATCTCAGGTCATTGTTTACTCACCCCTTGCAACCGCGCCAATTGAAAGAAAATTAACACATAGCTGGCGTTCTTTCACACATTCGTAAATGCACGGTTCGGCTTAGTCGAGTGCACAGGTGGTTTGGCCACACCCACCGTTACAGGTAACCAACGGAAGGTTCTAAATAAGTCCATGGTTAGATTATATAATAGGAGTTAGCGAAGTAGAAAATTAAGTTGTCACCTTGGACTCGGCTGTGTCGTCAGCATCAGAATACTTTCGTTGTGGCAACTATAGATACATTATCCTCCGTGTTGTATTCAAAGCCCGTGTGCGATGCGACAGTCACGTGTCATGCAATCTAGGCCGTGTCCTTGTACGGCAGTCTCGAGCGAGCGTGGCTAATCTTCACTTGGCTAAGTGCATACATGGCTGGAGCAGAGGGATATCACCGTACTTGTACGACAGTCTCGAGCGAGCGTGGCTAATCTTCACTTGGCTAAGTGCATACATGGCTGAGCTGAGGGACATCACCGTACTTGTACGGCAGTCTCGAGCGAGCGTGGCTAATCTTCACTTGGCTAAGTGCATACATGGCTGGAGCAGAGGGATATCACCGTACTTGTACGACAGTCTCGAGCGAGCGTGGCTAATCTTCACTTGGCTAAGTGCATACATGGCTGAGCTGAGGGACATCACCGTACTTGTACGGCAGTCTCGAGCGAGCGTGGCTAATCTTCACTTGGCTAAGTGCATACATGGCTGGAGCAGAGGGATATCACCGTACTTGTACGGCAGTCTCGAGCGAGCGTGGCTAATCTTCACTTGGCTAAGTGCATACATGGCTGGAGCAGAGGGACATCACCGTACTTGTACGGCAGTCTCGAGCGAGCGTGGCTAATCTTCACTTGGCTAAGTGCATACATGGCTGAGCTGAGGGACATCACCGTACTTGTACGGCAGTCTCGAGCGAGCGTGGCTAATCTTCACTTGGCTAAGTGCATACATGGCTGGAGCAGAGGGATATCACCGTACTTGTACGGCAGTCTCGAGCGAGCGTGGCTAATCTTCACTTGGCTAAGTGCATACATGGCTGGAGCAGAGGGATATCACCGTACTTGTACGGCAGTCTCGAGCGAGCGTGGCTAATCTTCACTTGGCTAAGTGCATACATGGCTGGAGCAGAGGGATATCACCGTACTTGTACGACAGTCTCGAGCGAGCGTGGCTAATCTTCACTTGGCTAAGTGCATACATGGCTGGAGCAGAGGGATATCACCGTACTTGTACGGCAGTCTCGAGCGAGCGTGGCTAATCTTCACTTGGCTAAGTGCATACATGGCTGGAGCAGAGGGACATCACCGTACATGTACGACAGTCTCGAGCGAGCGTGGCTAATCTTCACTTGGCTAAGTGCATACATGGCTGGAGCAGAGGGATATCACCGTACTTGTACGGCAGTCTCGAGCGAGCGTGGCTAATCTTCACTTGGCTAAGGTCATACATGGCTGGAGCAGAGGGACATCACCGTACTTGTACGACAGTCTCGAGCGAGCGTGGCTAATCTTCACTTGGCTAAGTGCATACATGGCTGGAGCAGAGGGATATCACCGTACTTGTACGACAGTCTCGAGCGAGCGTGGCTAATCTTCACTTGGCTAAGGTCATACATGGCTGGAGCAGAGGGATATCACCGTACTTGTACGGCAGTCTCGAGCGAGCGTGGCTAATCTTCACTTGGCTAAGGTCATACATGGCTGGAGCAGAGGGACATCACCGTACTTGTACGACAGTCTCGAGCGAGCGTGGCTAATCTTCACTTGGCTAAGTGCATACATGGCTGGAGCAGAGGGACATCACCGTACTTGTACGACAGTCTCGAGCGAGCGTGGCTAATCTTCACTTGGCTAAGGTCATACATGGCTGGAGCAGAAGGATATCACCGTACTTGTACGGCAGTCTCGAGTTAGCGTGGCTGATCTTCACTTGGCTAAGTGCATCCATGGCTGGAGCAGAGGGATATCACCGTACTTGTACGGCAGTCTCGAGCGAGCGTGGCTAATCTTCACTTGGCTAAGTGCATACATGGCTGGAGCAGAGGGATATCACCGTACTTGTACGGCAGTCTCGAGCGAGCGTGGCTAATCTTCACTTGGCTAAGTGCATACATGGCTGGAGCAGAGGGACATCACCGTACTTGTACGACAGTCTCAAGCGAGCGTGGCTAATCTTCACTTGGCTAAGTGCATACATGGCTGGAGCAGAGGGATATCACCGTACTTGTACGGCAGTCTCAAGCGAGCGTGGCTAATCTTCACTTGGCTAAGGTCATACATGGCTGGAGCAGAAGGATATCACCGTACTTGTACGGCAGTCTCGAGTTAGCGTGGCTGATCTTCACTTGGCTAAGGTCATACATGGCTGGAGCAGAAGGATATCACCGTACTTGTACGACAGTCTCGAGCGAGCGTGGCTAATCTTCACTTGGCTAAGTGCATACATGGCTGGAGCAGAGGGATATCACCGTACTTGTACGACAGTCTCAAGCGAGCGTGGCTAATCTTCACTTGGCTAAGTGCATACATGGCTGGAGCTGAGGGATATCACCGTACTTGTACGACAGTCTCGAGCGAGCGTGGCTAACCTTCACTTGGCTAAGTGCATACATGGCTGGAGCAGAGGGATATCACCGTACTTGTACGGCAGTCTCGAGCGAGCGTGGCTATCTTCACTTGGCTAAGTGCATACATGGCTGGAGCAGAGGGATATCACTGTACTTGTACGGCAGTCCTGAGCGAGCGTGGCTAATCTTCACTTGGCTAAGTGCATACATGGCTGGAGCAGAAGGACATCACCGTACTTGTACGACAGTCTCGAGCGAGCGTGGCTAATCTTCACTTGGCTAAGTGCATACATGGCTGGAGCAGAGGGATATCACCGTACTTGTACGACAGTCTCGAGCGAGCGTGGCTAATCTTCACTTGGCTAAGTGCATACATGGCTGGAGCAGAGGGACATCACCGTACTTGTACGGCAGTCTCGAGCGAGCGTGGCTAATCTTCACTTGGCTAAGTGCATACATGGCTGGAGCAGAGGGATATCACCGTACTTGTACGACAGTCTCGAGCGAGCGTGGCTAACCTTCACTTGGCTAAGTGCATACATGGCTGGAGCAGAGGGATATCACCGTACTTGTACGGCAGTCTCGAGCGAGCGTGGCTAATCTTCACTTGGCTAAGTGCATACATGGCTGGAGCAGAGGGACATCACCGTACTTGTACGACAGTCTCGAGCGAGCGTGGCTAATCTTCACTTGGCTAAGTGCATACATGGCTGGAGCAGAGGGACATCACCGTACTTGTACGACAGTCTCGAGCGAGCGTGGCTAATCTTCACTTGGCTAAGTGCATACATGGCTGGAGCAGAGGGATATCACCGTACTTGTACGACAGTCTCAAGCGAGCGTGGCTAATCTTCACTTGGCTAAGTGCATACATGGCTGGAGCTGAGGGATATCACCGTACTTGTACGACAGTCTCGAGCGAGCGTGGCTAATCTTCACTTGGCTAAGTGCATACATGGCTGGAGCAGAGGGACATCACCGTACTTGTACGGCAGTCTCGGCAGAGAAATGATCGTTTATTTTGGTATTAGCTGGTGCGTGAGCTTTGTGGTCAGGTCAACCCTTTCGCCACCTGTCTGGTACCTTCCTGTTCCTGCCTTATAGCCTTTTGGGAGTTTCTGGCATCTGTTAGTGATGCTTCCGTTAAAACGGGGCATTGGAAGCTGAAACACACCCTGAACTGAAGTCCCACCTTTGCGCGCCATGTCTGTGGCTCGTAGATTAATTAAAAGTCACGGACAGACAGAGAGAGCTAGCTCGGATATGTTGATGGGATATTCTAAAAACTACACCCAATAATATTCAATCTGTGTTAATCCAACGGTTTAGCCGCGGTCGCTTAGCCGGTTCCCATACGAACACCGAAGTAAAGCAACCTCGGGCTAGTCAGGAGGTGGATGGGTGACCACTCTTCTCTGAAACACTAATCACCGTTGGTTTTAGCGGATTGGAGGGTTCGAAAGCTTGTGTAACAGCTTCGTTCTTCTCGTCAACTGCTCGACAGTCCAGGTTAGTGGAGGAGCCTATGTGAGTGATCAAAGTTACACCGTCCTTTCGGATGGAACGTAAAGCCAATGGTCCTCTTGGTACTTTTCGATAGAAGTAGGCTACGTGCCGGTACCAGGCTTCCCCTCCTCCCTTCGTCATTGTCATTCATCAATCATTACTCATCAGGCTAAAGAGGGCATTGTGCCCTACACTGGCCTTAATTACAATAAAATAAATAAGTAAATAACTGTGTGACATTTTGTCTTTCAGAATAGTTTCTCAAGGCTTTTGCAGCAGCTTAGTTTTAAGATATCCTTAAAACGAGAGTTGTGAAGGGATAGTATTCAATGTTCAAAAATAAAATAAATACACAGTTTAGATAATGCATCACCTCAATGTTATTTTTGAATTCACGTTATGGACATTGGAAAACTAATGCTGATTATAGTTGAGGTTTTACGCCTCATATTTTGGAAAGCTAGTTGCTCGCTGAAAGATAGATGAGTCAAGGTTCATGATTTTATTATTCTTTTACACGCATGTGTTTATGCTCTCAAGTTGTGTATAAAACTATTTCGTCAACATTTTTCGTATACGAATGTTTTCGTCCGACAGCTTGAAATAACCATTCTTCCGATTTATGACAAATATATAGGCTCTTTACCCAACGGTGAAGTTTTTTCAGATTTCATCGAGCAAAGAAGGGTGTGAATGAAGGCACAATAGATGAACCTTCACACTTTCGTCTTAAAGCGATATAGTCATTTTCGGTAAAGAATGAAAAACGTTTAAAAAAAAAAAAAAAAAAAACGATAGTAAACCTTCCCCAAATGTGGTATTGTTTTATGTTTGAACATGCATTATACACTATTTAATGTTTACTTAGCACAAATTCCTTCGTTTTAATACTTGAGAAAAATTAAAAATGTGACTGGATCAGCCTTCTAACTGTACTAGATACTATAATTTTGACAAATCGTAATAAAAAGAATTATATATTGGGATTAGAACTAAATTTAGCCTTGTTCAGAGAATTGATTTTAAATATATGTTTCATAATTGTGCCTCAATTAATAACGATAGTAGAAAATTAAATATGTAGCCTTTGAGTTCCAAAACGTGGTCACACATTCATAATAATTCCTTTTAACTGGACGAATATGTAGCAATGCATGTTAGGTTACCGTAAAGTTCTATGAAAAAAAAAAAAAAACAGTTACAACTTTTCCATTTTACATATACGCGTATTGTGTCGGATGCATCTTTTAACAGTGCTCATTTTAACAGCCTATATTGTATTTCTCTCGCCCAGTTATTTATAAGAATGAGAGTATTCGTTTTTTACTGTCTGAAAAAAAAGTTCGGAGCAAAAAGCTTTTACAAGAATCTCTGCAAATTCCTTTTTATAAAATGCAAGGGATACTATATTGAATTAGAAAAAACGAAAATGTCAAAAGTCAAATTTCCTTAACGAAATCAATGACTAGGCTACGAAAAAGATCTAAGCTGTATTCCGATTATAAAACTTTTCTCCGCTGTTTCGTCCGCCGTATCTGATATCAGCTGACGTCCGGTGATGTTTACGAAATAGGACGAATATCGTTGATACATCTTCTTTAAGTTCGATCAAATTAAAGCAGAACGAGTCTCAACAGAACTCAATTAGTTTATCTGCGTTTTTGATAATCAGTAGGAATTCTAAACCTAAAAGACTCTATAAGAAATTTAACGTGCAAGCAAAAATATTTTGTCTGTATTTGAAATTGAACATTTGAATTTTTTTGTACGTTGTCTTCTTTACTTACTTATTTACTTACTTAATTGTAATTAAGGCCAGTGTAGGGCACAATGCCCCCTTTAGCCTGATGAGTGATAAATGATAATAAGGAAGGGAGGAGGGGAAGCCTGGTACATGCACGTAGCCTACTCCTGTCGAAAAGTACTAAGGGGACCATCGGCTTTACGTCCCACCCGAAAGGACGGTGTAACATTGACCAGTCATATAGGTTCCTCCACTAACCTGGACTGCCGAGCAGTTGACGAGAAGAACAAAGCTGTTACACAAGCTTTTGAACCCTCCAATCCGCTCTAACCAACGGTAACTAGTGTTTCAGAGGAGAGTGGACACCCATCCACCTCCTGACCTAGCCCGAGGTTGCTTAACTTCGGTGTTCGTATGGGAACCGGCTAAGCGACCGCGGCTAAACCGTTGGCTGTCTTCTTAAGGATACACAATTCTTTTGTATCCATCTTTATATGTTCAGTATTACAAAGCGTTAAGATCTTTGGGCATAAATGATAATGGGGTGATCCAAACACAAACCCAACCGTTCTTATTATGTTTGAGAGACGCCATATTTGAAACGCCCTCAATTTACATGAAAGTAGAATATATCACACATACTTAAATGTTAGTGATTGCTTTTCGAAACGTCGAGACGATGTGTTCTAATCAGAGCAATCAATTCACAACACAGGTTAAACCACCGCAGAATGCTGATCTCCGCCCATCAGCGGCCCTGAAAGCCTAAAACCCGCATATATAATACACAATAAACACCGGCTTACACGAGTCTATAAACTTCTCGTTATAGGTCATATTCCCCCTCGTAGTAACCGATAGAGGTGGCTCAGCGGTAAGACGAGAGACTAATTCGGGAGGTCGCCGGTTCGATTCCGGCCATCGGCAGTTCTGACTGAAGGGTTTTCCAAGGTTTTCCTCAGTCGTAAAGGCAAATGCTGGGATTGAGTCCTACAAACAGCCCTCGGACATTCCTTCCCAACGATCCATACACTCTAATAACCTAGTTACTCACCAGAATAGGGCACATCATGTTAAACTGGTGTGCTCCCTATAACGGGTATTCATACGAAAAATTATTTATTATTATTCATAGCATAAAACCAGCGTATATTCAGCATCACTTCCAAGCATTCTCGTAGGACAATTGGTACTTAGGTAAGATATTTTAATTCAATAGGTAGACTCACTTCTTAATTCTAATAATTTATTAGCAATGTATTTGACATTGAAGTTTTATATACCTGATAGTCAGTTTGATCAGCCGTTTGAGATTAGCACACGACACAGTACACGCTAAAAGTATTACAGTGCTGAAAATACTCGCCGTGCAGAAACACGTATATGCAAATTTTGTGATAAATCAATATTCAAATATTATTGTGTTGACCTATTTAGGCTATTTAGGGTCCAATCCAGAATCTCTTTTACATTTTATATAACACTATATATTGGAAGCAAGAATAAACCTTAAACCAACAACCTTTCAATATAAAACAGTTAATAAATAGTTCAATATTCAATTGTTTACATATGTAGAATAATTTCAAGAATTCCTTTTTTATTGGAATCATGAATAAACATTTTATCTATACAAATCTTGAACACCAAATAAACAACAAAATAAACAACACAATATACCTGTAGCGTTTAATATACATAGTAAAATATATAAACCGTGCGAGCCAACGGTTCAGCCGCGGTCGCTTAGCCGGTTCCCATACGAACACCGAGGTTGAGCAACCTCGGGCTAGGTCAAGAGGTGGATGGGTGACCGCTCTCCTCCGAAACACTAGTTACCGTTGGTTAGAGCAGATTGGAGGGTTCGAAAGCTTATGTAACAGCTTCGTTCTTCTCGTCAACTGCTCGGCAGTCCAGGTTAGTGGAGGAACCTATATGACTGGTCAAAGTTACACCGTCCTTTCGGAGGGGACGTAAAGCCGATGGTCCTCTTGGTACTTTTTGACAGGAGTAGGCTACGTGCTGGTACCAGGCTTCCCCTCCTCCCTTCCTCATTATCATTCACCAATCATCACTCATCAGGCTAAAGAGGGCATTGTGCCCAACACTGGCCTTAATTACAATAAAAATGAAAATAAAATAAATTAAAATAAACCGTGTAACTCAAGACTGTAGACACTTTTAATCAGGTTGTGTGACATATCTGAGAACGTTGGAACGTATTCGGTTTACATCTCACACAAAAAGCTTCAACTTTACAATTCCCTTGTTCTTATCATCACCAACCGAATGATCAGGGCTACGTTCCAGTGAATGCGGAGTTCCACTATCTTGTGTTGTCAAGAGAGTTATGGTTCATTTGAAACTCTTGATTAGAGTTTGGAACTTGGTTAAGTTTCTTCGCCCACCCCAACTGTCCCAACTGATGACTGCGAAACTGATCCAATCTGATAGAGTGAGGAACACAAGTCTTATCTACTCACTCACCGCGGGGACGGGAGGGGGTTAATCCCTCAAAACTCCGTTTGGGTAGAATGAAAACTAAATTTGATATTTTTTTAAAGGTAATTTGTATTTTTAACGAACGAAACAAGACTATAAACCAAACGCAAATAAATGAGAATTTTTCAAATTGTGGGGTGTAAAAACATATGAGAAGGTATTACTCTACTGTATTGTAATTAAGGCCAGTGTAGGGCACAATGCCCTCTTTAACCTGATGAAAAATGATTGATGAATGATAATGAGGAAGGGTGGAGGGGAAGCCTGGTACCGGCACGTAGCCTTCTCCTGTAGAAAAGTACCAAGGGAACCATCGGCTTTACGACCCATCCGAAAGGACGGTGTAACTTTGACTAGTCATTTAGTTTCCTCCACTAACCTGGACTGCCGAACAGTTGACGAGAAGAACGAAGCTGTTACACAAGCTTAAGGACGGTGTCACTTTGACTAGTCATATAGGTTCCTCCACTAACCTGGACTGCCGAGCAGTTGACGAGAAGAACGAAGCTGTGCACTAGCTTAAGGACGGTGTTACTTTGACCAGTCATATAGGTTCCTCGACTAACCTGGACTGCCGAGCAGTAGACGAGAAGAACGAAGCTGTTACACAAGCTTAAGGACGGTGTAACTTTGACCAGTCATATAGGTTCCTCCACTAACCTGGACTGCCGAGCAGTTGACGAGGAGAACGAAGCTGTTACACAAGCTTTCGAACCCACCAATCTGATTTAACCAAATGAAAAGGTATATTGATTGATAATTTTATGTTTAACGACGTACTCGACTACTGGTTCATATGGGGCGGGGAGATTGGAGGAAAGGGACAAGTATGACGTAAAAGGGAGGAAAATGGGATTGTTCTTCCTCTGGCTTCTCCACCTCGACCTGTCCGGGAATCATACACACCAGCCGGCATAGCTCTAGGGATCACCACCATGATGAGGTAACATCCTTGTGCAGGATCGTTTATTGTAAGCAATGATCAGGTTTGATTTATTATTTTTCAATGTGCGTGCTATGAATTGAAATTGTATAACAATGCAAACAAATGAAGATGTTGGATAATGGTATTCAAAACATTTTTACTGATCAATACTGACCCCTAACAACATTTTACAAATCGTTCTTCACACTTAGTAATAATTACTGGAGGTAATAGCATCTACTGAAAATTTAGAGTAGCGCGAAGACAAGTGAAAACTCATTGTACGTTATGTTTTCACTTCACTACGACTGTACTCAAATATGTACTAGGACTGTACTCTAAGATGCACCGGTGATTTGTTCCTGGCGGGAATCAAACTGAAGTAAAATGAATACAATCATTGAATGACAACGTGTTTTCTTCGTAATTTCGAGATGTTTGTTTGATAACGAAAGGTTTAAAATTCAAGAGAATTTTCGAGTTAAGAAAACTTGTAGATAATAAATCTATTTTAGTTCATGAGTTAAGCATATCGCAACCGAGGCACAAAAAATGGTTAGCATTGTGGTTATCTAAAAGATAAGGTTTGTTAGTTTAAATATCACATCAGTGCCTTCAGACAGGTGATTGATCTTTCTTATTTAACAGTTTTTTCTCATGTTTGATGTCATTGATCTCTCCCAAGCAGTTTTACCGCTGTTGCAAATGATTTTATCTACATATAGCTTTTATTGACTAAACTGAATGCTAAATTACAAGTTACAAAGTCCGTATGACAGGTAAAGTGCGCTGTGAGCGATGACGTTCAGTCTCAACTTCAGTTAAGTGCTTCAAATGTTACATTTATTATATATTATTTACAGTAATTTTGAATATAGACACACTACAGCACTTAAAACTTAATTCTTACGAAGAGTTATGTTATTAAAATAACAATCAACTGAAGAATTAAAAAAACAATTGAAACCTAGTACAATGGTTGACGAAATAACACAGTCTACCACACTCTTCACGCGGGTAAGGTTAAGCCGTCCCACAGCCATCTGTATTTACACTACATCATAATTGTATGCGTCAAGTGAGGGGCATACTGTCATTTGTGTGAACAGGAACGCTCGCAGTGCTGCTGTCATAACGGTCTCCCATTATTTTTTCCTTATTTCATTTGGAAACTTCACCGTCTACTGTTTCTAGAGAGCATGTTTACAAATGAATGTAACGCTATCTAGCTTGTGTGTCAAAACATAACAATGCGCCATTTCAATTTCCTCATAAAACAGTGGATTTTCTTTCACGCTCTGTTTAAACGTTTGATTTAAAAACTTATAAACTTTTTGAAAATACTGTGTAAAAGTATTGTGAACATTCGCCGTCATATTATTTCAAGCTTATATATTTCAAGACCAAACTAAAAGAAATAAACCATTTAAATGATATTAAATTCTTAATAAAGTTCAATTGTGATTAGTGCATTAGTTTTGCAATCATTGTCTCAAAGTCTTCTTTACTGAAGTGGCTAAAGATTGAAGATTGCGTATGCATGTGTGTTTTATATTTTTCTTTATCTTAAAAGCTATTTTACATCGCAGTTACATTAATTTACCTTCTGTCAACAACTTACGTAAGATATTTTAACACTCCAATATCGTTTTTATTTATCTTGGGTTTCTACGTAATAGATTAGATTGTCTTAAATCTAAATAAAAAATTGACATGTGTCCTATTTTAGAAGTGCAACTTCTCAAGTACACCGTGGAACATTTAGATGCAAATCTACTAACTAAATATTTGTGCTATGAATACCCTTTCGTTCTCTTATATAAGTTTATGTAATGCAACACATTGTTTACATAGTGGGAAATCATTCTAATAAACCGCTTTGCAAATGAGATTTTGTTAGACATACTGAAGGAAAATAGATAAGAATTAATATGTTTATTTATTTAATGATGACCATATTTACCATGATAATCGAAATGATGGTTTTATGATCATTAAAAACGCCCACTTCATCCACGGCCAAGCCAAGATTCGAACCTGGTACGCGTTGACAGTGGTTTATTAAAGTAACGTTTAAAATACAGTAGGCTAAACTGGTGTAAAAACATTGCAAAGAGTACAATTATAGCCACATCTTGATAGCAGATTGCACTTTATTGCACATATGGCCCCGATACTCGGATTTTTGATTGTATATTTATTATTTAATGCTTTTATTATTATTATGTACATTGTTAATTTTTTTAGGGAAACATGTCAATCAAAGAATTATCATTTTACCATTTGGAAATAGTATATTATTAATTTATATACGTTTTAACCAAGAAAGCTCATTGTTAATCTAGTGTTAAGTAATTACATAATGTGGCTTCTTAGATGACAATACTATATCACATCTTGAGAAAATAATTATAAAAATAACGAAATCAGGTTAGGTAGATATCATTATGTGTTCGTTCATATCTTTTGAAGTTGTCTAATCAAAAGAAAAGTTTAAAACAAAAGAGTAATTATCAGCGAAGAGAAATTTTCTTCGCGCACTTCATGAAAATAGAGATCCATGGAAAATGCTGTCGTGGAAAACGAGGACAATTTCCACACTGATCGTTTTATAATGGAATAATAAATCCTCCATTCTTTTTGTTCCGAACTTTTTCTTCTGAAAGGATTATTCGTATTCAGGTCAAGAGTTAAAATGTAGAAAATAGAAAATATAAAGTGCCACAAACACCAATCCAAGGAAACGAATGCAAAAGTGAATTCCAAAGTTAGAAACTTCTAAGAAAAACTTTGCAAATATTCCAATTTGCATGTATTTTAAATATGTAAAAAAGTATCCTAAATCTTCATAACAAATGTTCACCCAATCTTCCTCTCTGCCTGTAAAGAAAAAAAGGACATTTTATCGCGAGGTGTGATATGGTAAATATGTATCATATTTGTTTTAAACAAATTAAATTTTAAATTATTAATAGGGTTCTCACCTAAAATAATATCTTTACAAACCGAAATCGTAAAACTAAGATATATTTAGCTTAATGAATCTACGTAATTCCTAAATTGCAAATAAACTTGCATCGTGGTGATATTTCCTTTACAACAGATCCTCGCGGAGCGTTACAAATAGTACAAAAACACTTAACACATTTTGTGAGGTAATCTCTTTAAACCAAGGACTGAGACCGAAACAGAAACCGAAACTAATGGCCTAAAATACCCGTATATTTTTGTATTTTTTTTTAAATATTTTTTTTAAATTTTCTTTTCGGGACCGAAACGAAACCAAAACAAATATTATTTTCTACGTTTTGGGTCTTTTTTGGTCTCAATGTCTTTTTAAATCCTAGCTAGCATATAAACGTGCATTAGATGCCCATATAAAATAAACATGTATATTCGAAAACATTGGGACCATACAATACCACTGATTTAAATCGAAATTTAATTTGTTATGGAAATACCATAACCGAAATCAGAACGTTTATTGTTTTTCGGTTGTGACCGAAAGCCGGAAATTAAATTTTTTTCAAAACCGAAACCGTAACAAAATCATAATTAATCTTTTCTCAAGACCGGAACCGGAACAAGGACCAATACAAATTGAGGTCTCATTCTCCGCTTTTAGCACTTGTTACAAACTATTTGTAGATCTTAGACTGTGACACAGAACGGTTCTAAATTATCTGTGTAGATACTATAAATAAAACACGGCTTTATTTCGTTGAAGCTACGTTTTGGACATCACAGGCATCAGCTGTGTTCTCAAATCCATGCCAAGTGTTGGTTATTGTTATTCTAAGGGCTTTGGACCTGGTGTAGCGACTCAACTCAACTCACACTCAATACAATTCACTTGGTGATAAGGGGACGAGTTCTTGTTCCGTCGGTCTTATAATAGAGGTTTCTTTCAAAATTGACATGGATTCCATTACTTCTAGTCATAGGAATAAAGTGACTTTGGAGCCGTCCAATAGCAACGAACCACTCAGTATACACAAAGATGTTCTGTATCAACCTTGTGGATTCTGACATTTGTCTTAGTGTGTTCGCACTGTCCAATCACTTATTCACATATTTTATAATTAAAATATCGATGTTTGGTTGGTTATCGCTCACTCGTCGTCGATGGTGTTGGAGCCTACAGGGTTGGCTCATTCGCTTTAATTTAAAGTCCCCCACTGAAAATAAGCCATGTGATCGAGAAGATAGCCACTCTACATATGAATTATGAATTTATATTTTACTAAAAACGTTAGTTGAAAATCGATAGTGTCATAAAATTGATAAGTATGTATGCTTAAAATATTCATAGGTTGCACGTACGTCACATCTTTGCGCATGGCGGCCACATTTGTGATCAAACTTTGACGTTGCCATGGAGAAACAATTGAAGGCTGTTGTGGTAGAACTCATAAGTTCTTAGTTCTTTAAAATCTAGCCTGTTTTAAAAATAAAATTGGAATGTGTGGTAATTTTTTAATTTTGTTTTAGTTATATTCACTTTTTAAATTCTAAATAAGGCTTATTTATTAAATTTGAAGTACATTTGCCAATGATCTAGGATTGGTCTTCATCAATTTTTCGCAATCATGGCCGCTGTGACGTCACGTGGGAACTATGAATAAATGTTGTTGTCTTACCATCCTCCTCAGGCCCAGCTGTAATTTTTTTCAGATATTTTATGTTTGTAGCATATACTCTTTTTGATAAAAATTTAAAAAAAAATAAAAAAATATTTTTAATTTTTTTTTTTTTTTATTTTAATTTTTATGCTATGTCCCCAATAGGAGACATTGGGATTTAGAGACATAACATTTATAACATACTCTTGAAATGCATAAGTGGTCTGGGTCAATTTAGAAAGATCACATTTGATTTTAACCATTGATTATTACATCAATGACGAATATTACATTGATGATTACATTGATGATCACTTGATGATTACATTCATGATGACTTGATGATTACATTGATGATTACAATGATGATTAGATTAGATTGATGATTAAATAAATTGTCTGGGTCTATTTAGAAAGATCACATTACATTTGAATGATTGATTGTTAGTTATATCAGTGATGATTACACTGATGATTACAATGATTACACCGATGATTACAATGATTATTACATTGAAGATTAAATGAATTGTCTGGGTCAATTTAGAAAGATCACATTACATTTTAATAATTGATTATTAGTTATATCAATGATGATTACACTGATGATTACACTGATGATTATAATGATTACATCGATGATTATAATCATGATTACATTGACAATTTAATAAATTGTCTGGGTCAATTTAGAAAGATCACATTACATTTTAATAATTGATTATTAGTTACATCAATGATGATTACACTGATGATTACACTGATGATTATAATGATTACATCGATGATTATAATCATGATTACATTGACGATGCAATACATTGTCTGGGTCAATTTAGAAAGATCACATTACATTTTAATAATTTATTATTAGTTATATCAATGATGATTACAGTGACGATTACACTGATGATTACAATGATGACATTGATGATTACAACGACTATAGTTAGTGGAATTATAAGTCCAATACCCATTATTTTACATTTGAGACCATACTAACTCAATAGTAATATCAAAGGTAAACGACAGGGTGAGTCCTAATGTCTCCAATAGGAGACATCAACTTAAAAAAACGAGTTGCCAAGCAACAACAATACATCCATCTCTAGCTTTAATTTTTTTACATCAATCATTATTTTATGTAATCATTCTGATTTTTTATTATTTATAAACATTAATTATCTGTGTAATAATCATATCTTACCGTTTTGGTAATTGCGAATTTTCATTTTTGCCCTTTCATCCACTTCAAAACATAGCCATGAACTCGAAAACGCTTCAAAAAAAATTCCGACCGGGTTTTTAGTGTGCTGCTATCTAGTACCAATGCGTACAACTTCGTGGAACTGATTGTTGGCCTCGGTGGCTCCGCCAATAAATACAGAATGCGCACGCGATTTGTGTCTCCTATAGGCGACGCTAGGCCTGAGGAGGTATAAGATCATTCAATTCTCTATAGGATGACACATTTTTATTTTATTTTTGGAATTTTTAAAATCATTTCAAAGCAATTTTAACATATCGATATCGGGTGTCCCGCAAGGTGGCTGAACACACAGCTGCTGTCACCTTTGTGCTTTTGACGCGTTGAGGCGTATCGGCCAATCAGGTGGGGGGACGCTCCCGCAACGCACCTAACGCGTCGCTTCTTACGCTCTACTGGAATCGCACCTAAAGGATTCGTTTTGTAAACGTAGACACTAAATAATTCCCTAGCTATAATATCAACCTCGTGATTTATGAGGGATGATGTCACAATATGTAATTAGCCTTGCAAATATTAATGGAAATACTCTAACGCCCGTTGTGTGCGTAGAATACTTCATGAGGTTGTGTCATACAAAAACAACTCGAAAACAATCTTACTAGAAGACGATTTATTAGCTACTTCGAAAAAAGGGCGAGATTAGAAGTTGCTTCACTGTCACTTTCCCCAAAAGCATTTTTCTTAAATATACCTCAGGGAGAAATAATTTTTGTTGCAAAGTTTTTCATAGAGTTGATGAGAATGCCTCTCGGGGTTGTGGCTTGGAATATGGTACAATTAGTGGTGGATGAGGAGGGGGGGTGGGGGGGGGGGGGGGGGGAGAGGGTTGTGGATGTACCCTGATTACAACAGAAGAAAAATACGAAACAATGTAGTATATTTTTACATAGTTGAAGGGGTATTCAGGTCAGAAATTAAAAAAAATCAAACGTATTCCCTTCCATGAAAAATAATGATTCATAATTGAACAAAAATTTCTGCCCAAAACAAAGGAAAAATTTAACGAAATCATAGAATTTGGGCAAGTTGCCCAACAAAAATTTTTCATATGGAAATTAGCATGTATGTGATTTTCATCCTAAGGCAACAAGACAAAGTAAAGCAGATAAAGATGATTGGGTGTTCAATATGAACGCAGGAGTTCTTTAGCTTGATTAATATGTAACTTGAGTTGAATAATGTTCTCAACCTATGTTTTAATGCGGTTATTGCTGCAACCCGGCAATCACTTACCTGCTAGTTCCCCGTAAGAACAATAATTGTTGAGCAACTAACCAGAATTATGCGATTTCTTAAATTTTTCCCTTCTTTCTCTTTGGGGTAGAAACTTGTCTACACTTATGTTTAATTATTTCTCACAGTTTGGAACACATATGATTTTTTTAGTTTCTTGTCTGTAAACCACTTTAAAAACGGTAAACCAGAAACTTGTTTTCATGCCCGAAATATTGGTAAGATACCTGATTCTTCATTTTAGTGATATTGGTCCAGCAATATTATTATACAAATGTTGATGGGTACGAGTTTTCATCAATAACCGAGCCACCATGGACATACAGGGCAAATGCGGTCGGTACTCAGCCAGCCAACAACTCAGCCATAAAGATAGAAAAGCATTTCTTAACCATCCTAAGTATCAGATTGTGATAAACATAAAAGTAGTGTGTTCTCGAGGTTCCATTTTGGTGTTTGATTCTATTCAAATAACAGTGACTGCCAGTCTATTGTGTTTGTACTAAACGAGTTTAAAGGAGAACAACTGATCGATTTAAAGGGGACCGTCTTATCTATAGAGTCAATCTGATAGATGTTGTTACACATTTCACTTTCCACTATCAATGGAAGTTGTAAAAGGAAATGTTTCTGTATTGAAAATAATATAAAATAAACATTAAAATTTAGTTAGTAAGATCATTATTTGTTTCCACATTCTAATCACCTTTCAATAAAGGTCGGTTACACATGAATTTAAAATTTCAGATTTAAGGGTTAACAAAATCAGATAAAGCCAAAGCGTTATGGGGTGTACACACTTTCCTAGGTTTTAAGATTTAAGGAATCCATAGCAACGTTAGCTCTCATACCTCAAATTCTCACCCCAGCCAATGAGAGGAGACGTTTTATAAATCCGGCCAATGGTAGCGATTCTAAGTAGAACAGCTAGGAAAATAAAATCTTATAAGTGTGTAAACCCACCTTATGCTGTTGTTAATTTACGAGCAGAATTATTTAACCACATTTTAAGGTTCACATGGTAACATTATTTAGTTTTAGGTACACAAAATGGCGGTAACAATGACAAACAAAACTACTAACACTTAAAACACTGACGAGTCTCCAATCCAAACATTTACTTTTTTTTTTAACAATAATGAATAATATCACACTCTATAAATTGTGTATATAATCTACAGTTCGTGAACATACACTCTTGAAATAAACACAAAATTTGAATAAATATAATACTAACAGACCTCAATATTCAAAATGCTAACCTACGTCTTGTGTGCGTTTGACAATATATCTCACAGTACGTTATTTACAATCCGCACCTTTTAAAACAGTTCTATGGTCTATTCAACTAAGTACTGATGGTCCAAGTGAGATCTAAATCAATTTTCAGCCCATCGCGCAGAATATATGAGAAGAAATATAAGCATTATTTTGATTCACGTGGCTAAAAACACCCTTTATAATAAACAGTTACGCAGTTTTGTTTGCCAGTCGTAAAATACAAAACTGTTTAAAACATAAAATCTCTTCGGAAATATAAACGGGATAATAAAGGCAAATAAAATGTCAATAATATTAACAAAACAAATATATCGTTTATGTACAGATATGCTACAATAATCAATGTGTTACATTTATGCCTTCACAAGATTCAAACCTGATAATTATACTACTATTGATTTTATATAATATGACATCCACGAACCTGGATTATATCTCAATTGGATTTATATAACATTCAATATACATCAGCTTAATGGCATTTAATAACTATTCATCAGTTTGATTATCAATGTGAAACAGCACCAATACATATTAAGCCAGAGACTCTGATTTCAAGTTCAGTTATATACTATAAGGTATGTATTATATTATAATCTTATTAAAAAATAATTTCAAATCTAGTGTTATTTATTGTTTCAATTTTCGTTTTTATATATTTTTTATTTTTATTTGGTGTCGACTGGCAACAGCTTTGGCTGCAGAGACCTGTAGTGATACTATTTTTCTCGTAGGAGTACCCGCTATAGGGTGCACACTGGCTTTACCTGATGTGCTCCACTTTAGGTGACTAACTAGGTTATAGGATGTTTGGATAGTTGGAAGGAGTGTCCGAGGGCTGATAGTATGACTCAATCCTATCATTCGCTTTTACGTTTGAAGAAAAGCTCGTAAAAAACGTAAAAAACCTTCAGTCAGGACTGCCGGTGGCCGGAATCGAACCGCTTACCTCCCGAATTAAAGTCTCGCGTCTTACCGCTGAGCCACCTCTATCGGTATTGGCACATTTTTGTGTTTACATAGTAAAATGCAGATTTCCAATGATATTGGCACTAAAAAATATCCCGTAAAAATGCACTTTCAGAAGATTGTACAGTCAGCGATTTTCTCTGTTGAGGATTTAGACATACGGTGGTTTACACTTTCGTGAAATTGAACACGTGATATTGCAATTTCGTGGATTTGGCGATTCGGTGTTTTGCACTTTCGTTAGTCTGGCCATTCGTGATTTTAACCTTACTTAAGATTGGAAATTCGACGTTGTAACGTTCGGTAGTTTGGATTTCCGGCATTTTAGCCATTCGGAGAATTAGTGATTTTGTTTCGAAATTTTGTGAGGATACCATCATATTTCAGCAAAACAGTTGTGATTGTTATTAAATATAATTATTGCATTATATTATTGTGTTTTATGAATTAATTTTGTGTGTGACCATCCATAAAAATAACCAAGTAGAAAAGCAATGAGCAGTACCTAGCTTTACCATCAACAATACCATATTAATTATTTCACGTTGATCCACTTGTAAGGTAGACAGAACAATTGTCAATAGCGATTCATTTCGACAATTAAAGCTTCTATTCAGTCGATTGAAGCATCATTTGATTTGGTGCATCATACTGAAAACAGGTTGGAGGAGCAAATCTGAAACGTGTACGTTATTAGATTTAATTGAGGTCGTTGTTTCCAATAAATATTAATAAGCGTGAACTTTGCAGAGGTTGTTGGGATAAAGGATTTCATTTCATATTACTTATCAGTTTGAATGGGAATAGAACTTAATTAAATGGTTTGATAGTCCCTATGAATGGATGAAGAGTAAATAAGAACCTTCTGTTCTTGAAATGAATAGCGTGAGGTTTTGAAATTATAGGGGCAATTGAATTACGTCCAATGTTCATATAAAGTCATATATTTCTTCATTTAATTAAATTAGGTATTTGCCATAAACCTTTACGTCATCGCATACACACTTTTCATATATTTATTAAAGTGGTTTCTTTCTGGACAATAGTGAATTTCATACATTCAATTATATTTGCTTGGTAACTAAAAATATAATTTCTTAATAAATTGTTTTCTTGAACCATTAAGTTAAAGAGTATAATAAGTATGATATGATATAGTAGTGTAAGTGTAATATTTAAAAGTGGTCATGTTGTTTAATTATTAAAATGTAAACACAATACAAAACATAAGCATGACAGTTTAACTACAAATAGTAATCTTAAAGTAAAATACAAATATGTAAAGTACAAAACTATATTTTAAGCGATCGTAGCGATAGTCTCAATTCTAGTTTAATGGCACTCGTTCTGTTGTTTTTTTGTTTTTGTCTAGCAATACCGGTCGAGCGGAAAGTCCGATCAAGTTGAAATTTGGACCATCCACAAGCCTCGGTGTGGATGGAACGCCGTTAGTTTGGTGGCAAAATCGTTTTACAAGTTACAAAGTTGTACGAAATTTACTGAAAAATATTTGTCTAAAACAACATGGCAGCAAAATGTGAAATAGACATGTTTTATTAAAGTTTTGCCCAGTAACGAACAAGTATTGGCAAAGTTACAAAAAATGTACTGAAAAATAGTTTTCTTAAACTTAATAATTGCAAAATGTGAGGTGGCTATGTTATAGTAAATGTTTGCCCGGTCACGAATATGCTATTTGTATTGCAATCCGATGAATATTATAGACAAAAATTACATACGTAGCCATGGCAACGCAACCAACAGGTGAAATCAAAGCTCTTTGAAAATAATTCGAGTATTTTTATTGTCGAAAGTTTTCTTTCTGTGAGGTCCTTGGAAGGCTGTGTATACATTGGTTGAATGTTGTCGATGGCGATATCTTTGAAGGGAGACCGTATGACAGCAGCACTGCGAGCGTTCCTGTTCACACAAATGTCAGTATGCCCCTCAATTGACGCATGCAATTATGATGTCGTGTAAATACAGATGGCTGTGGGACGGCTTATGCTACGTTTACAGCTACGCGTTGCGAGCGAAGCGAGGACGCGAGCTCCAATCAGCGGCCGAGTTTCATGCAAAGAAGTTATAGTTTCACGCAAACTCGGCCACTGATTGGAGCTTGCGCCTTCGCTTCGCTCGCAACGCGTAGCTGTAAATCGACTATTAACCTTACCCGCGCGCGAAGAGTGTTGTAGACTGTGTTATTCCATCAACCATTGTACTAGGTTTCACTTGTTTTATGAACTCTTCAGCTGATTGTTATTTTAATTACATAACGCTTACTAAGAATTAAATTTTAATTGCTTAGGTATGTCTATAATCAAAATTACTGTAGTTAGTGTATTAGGCTTATCAGATTTGGAGCACTTAACTGTAGTTGAATTAGATATAATAGGTAAACTGAACGTCATCGCTCACAGCGCATTCTTCCTGTCATACGGTCTCACATACATGCTCGCTTATCAACGCGTCACACCGAGCGTTTGCCTAGTATGTTTAATTGCTATTACGTGATTCTAGTCTTTCAGGTATTGTTGTCTGTTACATCAATATCCTTATTTATTTTAATTTTCAATTTACTTTATTTTAAATAATAATTTCAAAATTGATTTCTAAATAAATCAACATTTGCATAAATTCTAATTACATAAATAGATCAACATTTGCAACCCATGCCCAATATTTGGAGATCACTGTTGATCAAAATTTAAAACGGCAATTGCAAGTGAAAAACCTTGTTAAAAAAAATTGCGTTACACTTACATTATTTATATCTTCTATAGACTACGAAACATTGTAAGCACGCAATTACTTGTTATTATTTATTATGCAATTTCTCAATCAGTGATGCAATATGGCATTTTGGGGTGGGGTGGGGCTAGTAGAAGTGTGTTGGAACCGTTGAGCGTGATGCAACAGAACATTTGAAAAATTATTTTGAAAGAAGGGATTCATAATCTGCCCACAATTTTTTAAAGCCAAGAATTTTCACAATTTTCCATTATCGACGTAGGAAGAACGAAGCTGTTTCATTGAAAAGTTGCGTGACATTGCCACTTGAGCGCTTCATTCGTTTTCACTAGCGCCCTCAGTGGCCAAGCTCGGTGACCATAACTAAACCACGCTAATTTTACGCGGCTTTATAATATTAAGATCCCCTCCCCTCCCCCCCCACCCCTCTTATCCATCTGTCCATGTCCCAACCCTCCCTCCCACCACTAATACCTCGTTGTAGCTAATTCACCCCTAACGCATGAGCATCAATGAAATCACCGCTAGTTGTGCTCGGTCAAAGCAAGGACGTAGTTAGCTCTATCCTTGCAGTTACCGTAGATTACATTGAACGTGGTAATTATTTCGTTAGGGAATTAATGGAGTAAATACGAGATTCACTTCCAAGTGTAGCGTTCAAGTTGGAATTACAGACCGTGAACGTTGTTGGGATAAATGGATTTAGTCCTTGTCGGTTTAATCAGTTTGATGTTATGGTTGTTACATATGTTATAAGACTAAGCTGATATCTGACAGTTTGCCTGTAGACCAGTTGAACACGGTGATTAACATACTACACAGCACAGCACGTGTACATACATGATTAAAGTTGTTTGTCAAAAGGGATTATTTGCTGCATCAATTATTACCATATTACCATATTATACTAAAGACAGAATGCTTTCCTAAACAATGTGAGATTATATACCTATATACCTTTAATCTACATCGAGGCTTGTGGATGGTCCAAATTTCAACTTGATTGGACTTTCCGTTCAACCGCTATTGACAGATATAAATACATAAAGTTAAATAATCTATTTTCTTATAATGAAGTGTTAGTTTAGTATGTAGATTTCATCATAACTCTTAGTTAGTAGTAGTTAATTGTTAACAAGGGCAACATAAACATAAGGTGCACACGCTCAAGTCTTCTGACTTATGTATGCACCTAAATGTTAAAAATAATTATTGTTCAAATTGTACGTTTGACTTTGAGACATTTAACATTTTACATTTTACACTTTACCATCAATTGTTATGTTATACGTACAACCACAATATGTGATGTAATTATCATGAATGTGTATTACGCCAATAAAAATACTGAATACTGAATGCTGAATACTGAATATGGTTTATAGTATAAGCTAAGCTCATATTTAAACATCACTTAAACACTACCTAATGATGAGAGTATTAAAATAGATGATTGAATAAATGAATGAATGAATGAAGATACGTATCAGATCGCGTTGAAATTAGTATATTCGTGACCAGACAATAATTTATTATAAAACTGCCACCTCCCACTTTGCCGTTACTGTGTTTCAGAAAGTATTTTCGAGTAACTTTTATGTTATTTTTTATGTTTTTAATTTTATATAAAATGAACACATGAGTGACCGGAAAAATCTATATAAAAATGTGGCTATCTCTTATTTTGCCGCCATTTTGTTTCGAAACAAATTTTTCAGCAACTATGGTGTAGCTTTGCGAACGATTTTGCCTCGAATCATATATTCCTTCAGTCCACATCGAGGCTTGTGGATGGTCCAAATTTCAACTTGATTGGACTTTCCGTTCAACCGCTATCGACAGATATAAAAACAAAAACAAACAAACAAACAGAACAAGTGTCTTGAAAGTCTAATTGAGACGCTCGCTTTATGATGGCCAATTAAGAGTAGTAACGAGGTAGACGATAGCAGATAATTGTTAATAATGATTTTCAAAAATACAATTCAATTCAAAAATTACATAGTCACAGTGTAGATTGGTAGAGGTGTCGGGTCTACCTTTAAGATGCGTTATTGATATTATTTATTTACTTTTTCTTTTGATTTTGATTTTGAATACGAACAATACAATTGTTTCAGTATGCTTGGCTCCTAATGAGTGCAGCAATGCACTCGCAGGCAAGGAGCCGTCATTAAACTTAAAATTATAATTACTGCGGCGATATCAGCAGCATACACTTTTTTATCTAATCTAGCCAACTACAATGTAATATTTGTAGCACACTACAATACATCATTGGAGAGTAGGACTAATGCAAACTAGTAAGTAAGTAAGTTACTATGAACTAATAATACACTTGACTAATATGATGGTAATACAAAAATAACTTCCAATATATATATTATATATATATATAAGTAGTGTTAGGTTTTCGAGTTTTTGTCCACGTAACTTGCTCTAGACTGGTTGCTGGCCCAGAAATGGGCCATTGTCATTGTCTCGACGTTTCGGCCAAATCGCATTTCCCATCTTCAGGATGATCCGTTGTCGTTATATACACAACATATAATGGGTTATGGTACAACACGCAATATACCAACGACAGAGTTCAAATTATGGTTTTATAGTCATTCGTGTACCTAGTCAGAACCCAGTCCTTTCTCTTCCGTTTGTTATTATTTAAGTTTTAACGGAAGTTTGACAGCCCGTCAAACTTCAGTCATTATAAATTACTAGGAAAACGCTCTGTTTGACGCGTTGATAAGCGAGCGCGTCCATATCTACGAACGTTCTGGCGAAAAGATCTCAAAGCTAGTAAAAACGACAATTAACAACAATTCAAGAATGTGCATTTCAAATTTTTTTCTAATTTCCATAGCTATTATACTTCCCGGTATTGTTGAATGCAGTGCAATTTGCGTTGCTAAGAATTTTCGTTGTCTGTCTAGTGTTTTCGCGGCGGTCCGCCACCGCTACTAACAGTTATTGAGTGTAACTTTGTAACTTTTCAAACGATTTTGCCTCAAAACTATACACCTGCAATCCACATCGAGGCTTGTAGATGGTCTAAATTTCAAGTTGATCGGACTTTCCGTTCGACCGCTATCGACAGACATAAAAACAAAACAAAAAACAAACAGCATGAAGTGCCATAAGAGTCTAGTACACAAAAAAAAAAAAAAAAAAAAACAGAACGAAGTGCCATAAGAGTCTCGTGGAGACGCTCGCTTCGCTCGCTGACAAAGTCACACATAGTAGCCATTTGTAAGAGAACCTGAGTATATTTACTAGGAAAACGCTCTGTTTGACGCGTTGATAAGCGAGCGCGTCAATATCTACGAACTTTCTGGCGAAGAGCTTTCAATGCTAATACAAACAACAATTAACAACAATTCAAGAATGCGCATTGCAAAAATGTTTCTAATTTCCATAGCTATTATACTTCCCGACATTGTTGGATGCAGTGCAATGTGCGTTGCTAAGAATTTTCGCTGTCATGTTTTCGCCGCGGTCCGCCACCGTTACTAACAGTTATTGACAGCAATAGAAATGTAATTTCTGCCTCTAATATGTATCAAATCGCGTTTACATTAGTATATTTGTGACCGGACAAAAATTTACTATAAGATAGCCACCTCACATTTTGCCGTTACTGCGTTTTAGAAAAATATTTTCGAGTAACTTTCGTGTAACTTTGCCAATATTTATCAGATCGCCATTACATTAACATATTCGTGACCGGAAAAATCTGTAGAAAAATCTGGCTATCTCACATTTTGCCGCCATTTTGTTTCAGAAAAATATTTTGCAGTAACTATGGTGTAACTTTGTAACTTTTCGAACGATTTTGCCTCAAAACTATACACCTTCAATCCACATCAAGGCTTGTGGATGGTCCAAATTTCAAGTTGATCGGACTTTCCGTTCGACCGCTATCGACAGACATAAAAACAAAAACAAAAAAAAACAAACAAACAAACAAACAAAAAAAAAAAAAAAAACAGAACGAAGTGCCATAAGAGTCAAGTGGAAACGCTCGCTTCGCTCGCTTAATTAAATTTCATTCGTTCCAATCAATCACAATTACATCTATTTTAAGCATAAATATAACATACCTGCGTGACATACCACAGATTTAGAGATAATTACGTAATTGTACAAAAGTGACGGAACTTTGACAGTCCGTCAAACTTCCGTCATTATAAATTACGTAATGTCACACAGAAGCTATTTGTAATAGAACATTAGTATATTCATTTCATTTGATTCCTTCTAATTAATACCAATTACATCTTTTTTAAGCACGTATAAACAAACCTGCGTGACATACCGCAGTTTTTGAGATAATTACGGTAGTTTGACGGCCGTCATTATGAATTACGTAACCACACATTGAATTGAATCTTAATGAACCTGAGTACACTCATTTAATTTAATTCCTTCTTATTGTTCTCAACTATATCTATTTAAAGTATATATATATAAACAAACTCGCGTGACATACCATACATTTTGAGATAATTACGGATGTTTGACGGGCTGTCATTATAATATACGTAATGTCACAAAGTAGCAATTTGTTAGAGAGTCTGAGTACATTAATTAAATTTTATTCGTTTTAATTAATCTCAATTACCTCTTTTTGAGGCATATATAAACATACCTGCGTCACATACCCCAGATTTTGAGATAATTACGTAATTATACAAAAATGTTGGAACTCGGAAGGGTACATTTGTAATTCTGACTGTTTCTTATTTCTATTGGAAGTGAATTAAAGATTTGGTAGTTTTGAAATGAAGACTTTTACTGAACTGTGTTAAAACGTTTTACGTATACGAGTTGTGTTTTTCTCTACCTACCTTGCGGTACACTCGCTTAAGATCTGTTAAAATTACTTTAATATTGTCCCAAAATAAAATCAAAATATGTCGTCCATCCCATAGAGAATGTAATGGTCTATCTTATGAATGGTTTCTCATCCGAATAAATATTTCCGTTTTGCAGATGTTTTCAATTAGGTGTGAAATGTGTCCAGCAACATCACATTACCAAGTATAATTTATTAAGAACAAATGACGAAATTTTGATGTTTACAAAAATACATTCATAAGAAAGAACACTAAATTATGTACAGGATTACATTTTGATTTACATTTTAGACAACTTAAATCTATTTAATAGCAATTTTAATAGAAAGGAATCCGGAGTTCTGTCGGTTAGATAAATATACAGCCTAAAAAAGTAATAATTCAACTTCATCGTGTTCTTCAACAAACATACATTAACTTGGCTACTTGTTCAACAGCGGTTAACCCGTTTCACGCAGCGATGAACATAAAATAAGTTGTTTGAAACTAAGTTAACAACAAAACTTTGGCGTCCACGTTGGATCATTTGGTTGGGATATCTATCCTAAGACTATGTCTAGGGAAATAGTTTTGAGCCCCGTATTATAATCCATGGGCTTTTGTAATTGTCTTGATATTCTTCTTTTCCTCGTTGTCTCGAATTGCTTGCTGCAATAATAGATACGTTAAGAAACAAGAATTATAGTTACCATCTAAACAAACAAATGACGAGTAACACATAGAAAAAATAAATTTATCACCAGAATCTACTACACTTGTGGACGCTTATGGATTAATATCTCGTTAACAGTAAAATAAAATTTCAGTATTGTTAACAACTTGTTTGTCGAGATATTAACAAACGAACAAATGTGATCACAATAATTGAAATCCGTCCATAACAAACGGATATAATGACAATGTAATTATTTTTTATGCCGGCCACCTTGATGTCGTCACTACGCCTTTCATGGCAGCCATATTGATGACGTCACTGCGTCTTTCATGGCGGCCATCTTGATGACGTCACTACGTCTTTCATGGCAGCCATATTGATGACGTCACTGCGTCTTTCATGGCGGCCATCTTGATGACGTCACTACGTCTTTCATGGCAGCCATATTGATGACGTCACTGCGTCTTTCATGGCGGCCATCTTGATGACGTCACTGCGTCTTTCATGGCGGCCATCTTGATGACGTCACTACGTCTTTCATGGCAGCCATATTGATGACGTCACTGCGTCTTTCATGGCGGCCATCTTGATGACGTCACTACGTCTTTCATGGCAGCCATATTGATGACGTCACTGCGTCTTTCATGGCGGCCATCTTGATGACGTCACTGCGTCTTTCATGGCGGCCATCTTGATGACGTCACTACGTCTTTCATGGCAGCCATATTGATGACGTCACTGCGTCTTTCATGGCGGCCATCTTGATGACGTCACTACGTCTTTCATGGCAGCCATATTGATGACGTCACTGCGTCTTTCATGGCGGCCATCTTGATGACGTCACTGCGTCTTTCATGGCGGCCATCTTGATGACGTCACTACGTCTTTCATGGCAGCCATATTGATGACGTCACTGCGTCTTTCATGGCGGCCATCTTGATGACGTCACTACGTCTTTCATGGCAGCCATATTGATGACGTCACTGCGTCTTTCATGGCGGCCATCTTGATGACGTCACTGCGTCTTTCATGGCGGCCATCTTGATGACGTCACTACGTCTTTCATGGCAGCCATATTGATGACGTCACTGCGTCTTTCATGGCGGCCATCTTGATGACGTCACTACGTCTTTCATGGCAGCCATATTGATGACGTCACTGCGTCTTTCATGGCGGCCATCTTGATGACGTCACTACGTCTTTCATGGCAGCCATATTGATGACGTCACTGCGTCTTTCATGGCGGCCATCTTGATGACGTCACTGCGTCTTTCATGGCGGCCATCTTGATGACGTCACTACGTCTTTCATGGCAGCCATATTGATGACGTCACTGCGTCTTTCATGGCGGCCATCTTGATGACGTCACTACGTCTTTCATGGCAGCCATATTGATGACGTCACTGTGTCTTTTAGGGCGGCCATCTTGATGACGTCACTACGCATTTTATGGCGGCCATCTTGATGACGTCATTACGCCTTCTGTGGCGGCCATCTTGATGACGTCACTACGTCTTTCATGGCGGCCATCTTGATGACGTCACTACGTCTTTCATGGCGGCCATCTTGATGACGTCACTACGCCTTTTATGGCGGCCATCTTGATGACGTCACTACGCCTTTTATGGCGGCCATCTTGATGACGTCACTACGCCTTTCATGGCAGCCATATTGATGACGTCACTACGTTTTTTATGGTGGCTATCTTGATGACGTCACTAAGCCTTTTATGGCGGCCATCCTGATGACGTCACTACGCCTTCTATGGCGGCCATCCTGATGACGTCACTACGCCTTCTATGGCGGCCATCCTGATGACGTCACTACGCCTTCTATGGCGGCCATCTTGATGACGTCACTACGCTTTTTATGTCAGCCATCTTGATGACGTCACTACGCTTTTTATGTCAGCCATCTTGATGACGTCACTACGCCTTCTATGGCGGCCATCTTGATGACGTCACTACGCTTTTTATGTCAGCCATCTTGATGACGTCACTACGCCTTTTATGGCGGCCACCTTGATGACGTCACTACGCTTTTTATGGTGGCTATCTTGATGACGTCACTAAGCCTTTTATGGCGGCCACCCTGATGACGTCACTACGCCTTCTATGGCGGCCATCCTGATGACGTCACTACGCCTTCTATGGCGGCCATCTTGATGACGTCACTACGCTTTTTATGTCAGCCATCTTTATGACGTCACTACGCTTTTTATGTCAGCCATCTTGATGACGTCACTACGCCTTCTATGGCGGCCATCTTGATGACGTCACTACGCCTTTTATGGCGGCCATCTTGATGACGTCACTACGCCTTTTATGGCGGCCATCTTGATGACATCACTACGCCTTCTGTGGCAGCCATCTTGATGACGTCACTACGCCTTCTATGGCGGCCATCCTGATGACGTCACTACGCTTTTTATGTCAGCCATCTTGATGACGTCACTACGCCTTCTATGGCGGCCATCTTGATGACGTCACTACGCCTTTTATGGCGGCCATCTTGATGACGTCACTACGCCTTTTATGGCGGCCATCTTGATGACATCACTACGCCTTCTGTGGCAGCCATCTTGATGACGTCACTACGCCTTTTATGGCGGCCATCTTGATGACGTCACTACGCCTTCTATGGCGGCCATCTTGATGACGTCACTACGCCTTTTATGGCGGCCATCTTGATGACATCACTACGCCTTCTGTGGCAGCCATCTTGATGACGTCACTACGCCTTCTATGGCGGCCATCCTGATGACGTCACTACGCTTTTTATGTCAGCCATCTTGATGACGTCACTACGCCTTCTATGGCGGCCATCTTGATGACGTCACTACGCCTTCTATGGCGGCCATCCTGATGACGTCACTACGCTTTTTATGTCAGCCATCTTGATGACGTCACTACGCCTTCTGTGGCAGCCATCTTGATGACGTCACTACGCCTTCTATGGCGGCCATCCTGATGACGTCACTACGCTTTTTATGTCAGCCATCTTGATGACGTCACTACGCCTTCTATGGCGGCCATCTTGATGACGTCACTACGCCTTCTATGGCGGCCATCTTGATGACGTCACTACGCCTTCTATGGCGGCCATCTTGATGACGTCATTACGCCTTCTATAGCGGCCATCTTGATGACGTCACTACGCCACAGAAGCCAGAGTTACACCATGGAAATTATTCATCTAGACGTAGTTCATGATGGACAAAGCAGCCACATCACATCGTCACTTAAACGGCCACGGAATTTCATAGGTCTTCACACCCATACTAAAACTCATACTTTCCAAATTTTAGTAATAACTTAATCTAGTGATTTATTTTTTATTTTTTATTTAGTTTTACTGAGATGTGAACAAGTATATAGATTGTATGGTTGTTCCTTGTACATTGTACGTTACACGGTATACAAAATAAAAATATGTAAGATTGACAAAAAAGTACATAACACGAATTCTTCTGCTTTTTACAAATGAAGAGTAGCTAAATCTAAAGCAACAGGAATATGATGGAAATGTTTCTGGAAACAGTAAAGCCCCTGTTCATCTTTAATGTACTGTATCAGTATATTCAAAGGTTGCACGTACGTCACATCTGTGATGAAACTTTGACGTTGCCATGGAGAAACAATTGAAGAGGCTGTTGTGGTAGAACATATAGATTCTTAGTTCTTTAAAATTCAGTTTGTTTTTTAAATAAAATTGGTATATGCGGTAACTTTTCGTTTTTGATTATTTATGTTTACTTTTAAGATTCAAAAATAGGATTATTTTTAAATTTGAATAGTATTTTACAATGATCTAGGATTGGTTCTCATCAATTGTGTCGCAATCATGGCCGCTGTGACGTCACGTGGGAACTATGAATACCATAACAGACATGGCCTCAAAAATGGACTGATATCTTTCAGTACATTACTAATTGCGTGGTTCTTGTTTACAGAGACCAATTAGGCAATCGCTTCCACTGTACTTAACACAAACCGATGGAATTAAAATGTTGACTTTACAGACATTTTGATAAAGGTAAATATTAACTAATTCTATTGAATGTGTACACGGTGACTAATTGCTGCGAATCCTTTTCAAGTTATTACAAATTAACAGATATTAGAGGGAAATGAAATTCCTCAACGCGGTATTGATCAATTTCAACTATAAATTAAACATAGATTGGAAATATTTGAACGGATGCTACAAGTGTGGCGAGAGGGAAAACGTTACCTTGTTTGTGTAGCTTACTTAGGTCCGAGCTTACCAAACTTTTTAATCGGCTGATTTACTTATCTCGGATTGGTGGCCATGGTGTCAACAACATTATATTCAACATTCACGGTGGCTTCTACCGGGCGACATTTTTTATCTATGATTAACAGAAAATTTCGGAATTAAAGCTTGGTAAAAATGGCCTTTATGTATTCGCAGTTAAACGCTGAGAAATAAATTAAAATCATTTATTTATTTTTTAAATCCTATCATATATGTAATTTCAAAGACTACGAATAAGCTTAATTCAAATATATAATATATATTTTTAATAGAGAAGGATACTTCTACGTCAAAAACCTCACAAAATTTTTATTTTTAAATTATGTCTCAATAATGGGCTTCGAAATCGAAAATCTGAATCAACAGCGCACCGTGTTTTAGTAAGCCTTTCATACTGAATGCTGTAAGTTGTGTCTTACATTTTAATCAGTATGTTTTTTTTATATATAATTAAGTTTATTACTAATTATCGAATAAAATCAAAATAACTACGCTTATAGTTATAATATTTTAGTCAGTCTGTAGGGCTTATCAAAACACAGTGCGCTGTTGGTTTGGTTTTTCGATTTCTTGTTGCAATCTTGAGATATAATTACATAATGACAGTTTTTTGCGGTTTTTGACGTAGAGACTATCCTTTGCTCTTCAGTATTTTTGTGCAATGGGATCACCTTAATCCCCCTCCCTCCCCCCTCCCCACCCCCTCTCTATAAAACTGATTAAATATTACAAAATGTGTTCGTGTAAAAAGCCAAACATGTTCTAAATTGTTATCAGATCTTTCTTCCGGTAAGTCGAAATTTCAGAAGACCAAAGATTGTAGACCATACACCGACGTGGAACACTTAGCATCATTTCTAAAGCATTTCTTAACGAACATAAAAATGTGACCCTAATGCATTTTCTCAAGCGATAAATATCCTGTTCATATTCCTGTTTTATAGAACTTGTAAAAGGATTTTAAGAAACAGGCCTCATAAAACTCTACTTTTTGTGTGTGTTTCAGAAAGACTGTCTGGCGCCGTCTCTCGAACTTTTTCCATAGAGAGAATATATGAAAAATATAAGAAGTGAGACAGAGACGAAGAAATACAAAATTGATGCGGCAAGAGAAGAACGATACTAGCGCAGCACGTGTGCGACGTAGTAAGCTTTGTCGTGTGTCACTTTGCTCAAGACAACGTTGTTGAGTTACAAGAAACCTATTCGCTATGGATGCATCGGTTTAACTGTTATTCGGAGAACCATTGAAATGCGGGTGTATAAAGCGATTGAAACACTTCAAACGTATCAGATAGAGATAAAAAACCATGCACAATAAATTTTAACAAGATTCGTGTTATAACTTAGCCAAATTTCATTGTACATTTGAATTGAATATGTTGCTTCAAAATGTGATAAAATGAAAATAAAATTGCCGATTCTTAACTAGGCGTTTACCTAAAATACGTTTGCTAAAATAAGAATGAAAAATACTTGATCCACGTAATATTCAAAGTTAATCATTTTATAAGTGGTGTGAATAAATAAAGTAAAACGTATTTGCGGCAAAGTAATATTTTATACTAAAACATTTCTGTGTTTGTAAATAAAATAAAAGTGTAAACAATCGTAGAATCTGGATCTAAATAACTGTGTAGAAGAATACTGCAATGTGAATCTGTTATTTGATAAACATTTTGAACTCTAAAAAGATCTTGTTTCATAAAAAAAACAATTATTTGAATTTATATTCTAAAATATAAAAGTTTCTTCGCTTTCAAATTGTGAATGACAAAAACAAGTCACTTTAATTGTTATCGGCAGATATAATCATACCTAACCGATATTTGTATAGATCAGTGGTTTCAAACTCTGAGACTTAAATGCAGCAATTTAACACTTAATAAGTTATACCTCTTTTCCATAAAACGGTAATTTCATGAAGTAATTCTAAAACCATTTCTATAATTGTTCTGCACATTAACTTAGTAACACGACAATGCTTAAATTAACGGTTGCTCGTTTATTTATAGTAGCACACTAATGAGTGTTATGTATAGTTAGTATATTCCTCAAACATTTTTCACACTCAACGTACGTTTACAAATATATAAGCACGCCTTACAAAACACTTTATCTCTTAAACGTTGCTCAATTCTCAACGCACACAATATTTCCCATACACAGAATTGTTAATAATTTGGATTGTTAGTGTTTAACTCAAGTCTTAACAAAACATCAAGTGTTCTTTATAAATATTAACATGATATACAACGAGTGGAGGTGCCTTGAAAGTGTATAAGCATTTTAATAACGGACAATACAGCGTGCGCCATTTTGTTCGTGAATATACAATATTAACGACTCACACTTTACCACCAAGTTAAAAAAACAAAACAGAAGCAAATGTATATTATTTCAACTTTATATATCGAAATCGTAGAAAATATTAACGCTTTTCGATAAACCACTGACTCTCCGTCAACGTGTTCGATACATAACATCGATCTATTGCATAACCGTGTGAACTGAGCAGCAATGGACGGCTGCACACCTCGACTCACGGGGCGAACTGTGCGACGTAGAGGTCGCCTCGTCCGCTCGGAGAGAGTCTGCGAGCCTCCCGCCCCGCACTTCGGCTGGGACATCATCATACGGGACTCCCTCATGCAGATAGCCTGGCCCATGTCCTTGAGCGCAGACACGGACGCACAACACTGTGACAACCACAACGTCAAGCTAAGGTAGGTTACCTAGTTGTGTATATTTCACTATTTTATA